>OY856398.1:6472559-7050059 GCA_963693495.1 Malacosoma neustria | reverse complement strand
ATATTTTAATTATTATAACAATCTGCTCAATATAAATATGGTAATTTAAAATACACACATATATACATAATATAAACATACTTAAAAATAGTACTTACAATTGTTTAATATATCTCTAATTACTGGAATATGAAAGCATGGTATATGATACGCATCAGTGTAAGTATAATATTATAATATACATAAAAACAACCTATTTCAAATAATAACTAAAAAAGAAATAGCAATAAGAAACAGCAATAAGAAACCAATAGCCATGCTTCCCAATTGTTATAGGCACAAATGTTCCTTACTAAATGATAAGAAAAATTAGTAGCATCTTAAACGTAAGTTCACCCATTATAAATTACATTTTTGTTGTATAGTAATGGCTAATTTACTTATGTTAATACAAATTATGTAAGGCTTAATTTATCAACAAGAATAGCCCCAAAATTACAGTATTTTAACAATATAAAAATATATACATATATTAGTCATAAATTCACTGTCAAGTACAAGTAAAAAGGCCATTCTATTGACTTTATGTAAAATAACTACTGCCTACTAACCATTAAAAGACATAGGAATAAATAAATCATCTAATAGTTAGAATAAATAGTAAAGAAATATTTTAAAGTGTAATAGCCTAATGAACAGACAATAATATATTGATTTTGTTCATTAAAAATATTGAATTTGAAAGGAATAAAATATGATTAGAAAATTTATAACATAAATGATCACCATAAAAGAAATAATAACACCAACTAGTACATACTTGAAAAGAATATTGCATAATATTATCCATTATGACCATTACAAGTTACATTTCAATTATATAGTAATGCTAATTTACTTTTATTAATACAAACTATGTAAGGCTTAATTTGTCAACAATAATCAGCTATTAAAATGATAATATTTTAACATTATAACAAATAAATCGGATATTAGCCATAAATTAGCCAAGTAAAAAGCTATCTTATTGACTTTATACAAAATAACTATTGCCTAGTAACCATTAAAAGACATAGAAATAAATAACCAATCCAAGCCAGAATAAATTGTAAAGTAATATTTTAAAGTATAACAGCATAATGAACAGACTATTGTCTGTCTGTGTATAATACATTATTATGTATTGATTTTGTTTATTAAAAAAAGATATTGAATTTGAAAGGATTGAAATATGATTAGAAAATTTACTACATAAATAATCACCATAAAAGAAATACAATACAAACTAGAACTTGGAATGAAAATTGCATAATATTATCAATTATTAATGGTTTTACCATATGAATTCCTTATGTACCTACTGAAAAAACATAAAAAAAAAAGCTTTCCTTGGACATTAATTAGCCATATCACTGCTATCTTTTACCATATTCCATACTATATACATAAGACTCAAAGAGTTATCCATTTTATATAGATATTGATAATACAACAAACAAAGGGAGAAAAAAAAAAATTCTTTCAAGGTTCATGAGAATTCATGTTACAGTATACAGCCATCAATTATTATTGTCAATAGTAATATCGAGTTGAATAATTTATTGACAGTAATAATTTTCAACTATCACTATTGTAATAACAGTAATTCTAAGACAGGACACCTAATATTATAAAAATCTTAAAATTTATAATTTAGATAACATTATTTATTGAATTGAAACCTATTATTCAACATTGCATAAAAAATGACCAAGTAATTGCTTATACATACATTGGTTACTTTCATTTAAAATAGGAATTGCGAAATATTTATTTATACTTATTATATTTATTACTTTCTACTCTATTTACCATTTGCTTGGCCAAGTATTTATATATAATAAACCAAAAAATTAAAAAAAAAAAAAAAAGAAATTATCACTGTATTACATATTGTTATAATAATTGCATTTAAAATTTTAGTCTTAGCAAAATTACAAGGATTATTAATAAATTTAGAAATAATAATAAATAAAAAAAGACAAAAATCTATTTTACTTCTTTGTTGCATTGCGTCTAGGCCTGGAATGCTCTCTTGGAGCTGATGCAGGGACCCTTGGGGTTTCCGGGGTGGAAATGTTTATCAGATCTGAGTCTTGGGTAATGCAATGTCGGGACCCATCAGGGCTCAGTACAAACACCATCCCATTTCGTGTCCAGCACTTGGAAATACCAAACATATTCCTCGCTTTCATAAACAATTCGTGTCGATATTTAGTGAGGAACTCAGAAATTGTAATGCCTGATCCTTTTAAATGAGTTTTAGTAGCCCAAATCTTTGTGCGAACAACAGGATCAGCAAGCTTGATGAGAACAGGTCGTGGTTTGGAAGACGTTACCTTGCCCATTCTGTGGCAACGGCTGATGTCATCCACCTTGAAGTCACTGAACTTTAGCTTTTCACAAATGATCTCCTTAACCACAGAGGTGACATCTTCTTGCTTTATTTCGGGCACACCATGTAGAAGTAGGAGTTTTCGTCTACTCCGCATTTCTAAATTATCTACTGATTTTGATACTAGGATCATTTGATTTTGGAGAGCCGTTAAAGCCGTTAGTATGAAATTCTTGAAAGACAAGAAGTCAGCAGCTAGACTGGAGATGTTGTTAGCTGGAGTTGAGTTTTTTAGCTCACCTTCAAATGCTTCCATTCGCTTAATGAAAACAGAGGTCAACTCTGTGAAGGCCCTTTGATTAGCATCCATTGTCTAATAAAGACACTTTGCGATTAGTGCTTAACCGAACGATGAATCCTAGATAAAAATAGGAGAAAACACTAGGGCAGGTTAATTAAGCTAGCTTGTTCACATTTACACAGTAACTTGTTGTTAAAACGATAAACTTCTATAATAAATACGAAGAGCACTTTAATTGCGTGTTATCTATTTCACACCTACCCCCATTAAATTAATTTTAATTTTAATTAATTAAAATTGAGCAATAAGTTAAAGAATTTTGAAGTTTGAAAGATAGCTACGCTTCCAGGTTTATCAGCTATCTCTTATATTCTCATAAAGCGATCAAGTAGAGGCCATACTTCGCGGGATTTGTATTGTTTAAACCATTTTTAAGCGGTCTTGAAGACCAAAACGTCAGGTTAAACTGATGGCAGTTTATATGAAACTGTTTAATACTTTAGAAATAAAAAAACAAATTCAAGAAGCTTAGTGCTTAAGAACAGATGGTACAGAAATACACGTAAATTATCGCACTCAATTATCACAAGATTATTTACTTGCGAAAGCTAAAACAACGCTGTAATGTTGCGTAATTAAAATAAACTGTTGTCCCGCGTTGGCTGATCTGGGGGCCACGTTTGCTTATTCACGTGTCGTAGTTATTCGCAGCTTGTTCCGACCGGATTACTGCTAAGCCCTGCTAATTGGCGCAGCGCAGATTCGGATATGGAGGGCGGGGTGCCACTTATAGTGAGTTGAAGAGAAAAAAAAAAAAAAAAAAAAAAAAAAAAAAAAAAAAATGTGATTCTAAACAATAAATTAATTTAATATAAATCACTGCTAATAAAAAATTTTCTTATACAATTTTACATGAGAATGTATTTACTACATATCTCTCAAAGTTTAAATTATTGCACTTATCAGATATTCAATTGATAACGACGATATCCTAAACATTGGAGAACGGCGGCCTTATTGCTTTAAGCGATTTCTTCCAGGCAACCCATGACATTTTCCGTTGATATTCAGTTAAATATATTTTTTATATTGTAATACGGAAACGAGAATTTAAATTTTATTAATAAAATTAAGTTTATTAAAAACTCAAACCTGAAAGACGATTAGACAAGACAAAATTCGTTTTAAGCTAAGCACTGGAATTTTATTGGGCTACCAGAGTTTTTGGTTAAGTATAGCAATTCAACGTATAGTTTTACCAACCTTTATGACCTTGAGATGGATGCGGAACTTTGTGCTGATGGTAGGGATAGTATTTCTCACTGCACGGCCTCCATTGGTCTTCTGAAGGACCTACGTAGCACCTATACAAAACAAAGTGTTTTTACGTGATCAAATGGAGCAGGTCAAGGCGACTGTCATACATCGTCAACTCACTATAACATCTTTTACGTAAATCACTCTTCTTTGAGCTACTCCTCCTTCTCATTCGCTCTCATTCTCCTTGTTACATGCCATTCTTCCTTTCATATAGCCCTACCAAGCTTGTTTGAACCTGATTTTTGTTATCTACCCTCACTCTCGGTGAGGTAATAATGGTGAAAGCGAGGGTGGGATGAAATTGCGTTCTTGTGTCAACGTTTGACTAAGGATGACCGCCTTTACACTGTGTGCGATATAAAATACTAACGAAATAACTGGACGGGACGGACTACGTTCGACCTCCCTGGTTACTCTAATTGGCCGTGCCATTAAATCTGTGTTCAGTGTTGTGCTATAGCTGGTGCCGTGCAACAGTTCCTCAGCGACCTGAACTGAACCGGGAAGGGGTGGAATCAAGGTCAGTGCGAATCTCTTTGCCCGTTGCAAGACATCGTGTCTCTCTTGCCACCGCTCCCATCCCATCCTCTATCATACAGTCCACTGCTCTCGAGCAATCCTTCTTATTCCCGTACGGTGCAATCTCGGTCCGTGACCGGCATCGTACAAAGCTCGTCTATTACTTTTTATTCAATAATTGACGATACTTTCAAACTTTTCCTGATATACTCATTTCTAATTTGACCCATTTTCGTTTCTACATTTCAGTATTCGCATCTCCACATGTCAACCCTTTTCATTTGTAGTCCAGCATTCCCACGTCTATTGGTGTGAACCATCAAACCATTATAACCATATATTTATTGCTATGGACCAACAGACAGGCTGACGACCCTCTTAATAGTAAGCACTTAGCGTCACCCATGGATGTTTGTGACATTAGTTAACCTACACTGCCATCCACGTAGGATAACTGAGTCCTAACTCAATATGTCGAAACAACACAAGATTATTATATAAGTATGTTTAGAGACCCAGGTTTTCATCCAGACGGGCTTGGGCTCTACCACCTAGGGCTGATTTGTTGCCTTTTACAACAGGCTCCCACGCTTCAGGTCACAAGCTTCAGTATTCTTAATCCGTTCTGTACAGAGAATAACAGTAGAGAAAATTAACAAGAGTAATATCAATATTTTTTTTAAATACACCGGAACACACACGTATATTACGAAATATGATTAGCTTTATGTAATTCAAATTCTTACCAGGGTTTATGAAATCCTTCGCTGTAGCCACATCTATGAGTAGGGGCACAGCAATAATCCCACGATCCTGAAAGAATCTCAGAAATAAATTATTGCTCTGCCTAGTCGAACAGGCGCCAAATTAAATTTATATATTTAATTAAATATAAATATTTTTTATATAATATTATCTGAATATAATTATTTACCATTGTCCAAAATAAAAGCTATGCTTTGGAGATAATAATAAAATTGTGTATTTGACATGATACATCACTTACCGATCTCCCCGCCTTCAGGTTCGCAAGCCCAATGCCCAGCTATCACGTTCTGGGCACACGAAGTACCTGATCTACACGGTAGACCTGATACTGTGTAATGACGCCATGAAACTGATACTGTAATTTAAATAATAAAATAAATAAATATACCTTAACATATAGATATTTATATATTTTGACAATACCTCTGTGGCATAGCGGTTAACGTACTTCGGTACGCTTGCACCACGGATTCGATTCCTGTCTCGCGTCTCGATGCTTGTATATAATATGTATTTATTTACAAAAGAAAAGTATATAGTAGTTTATCAGTTATCTAGTACCCATAAAATACTTTGGGATTAGATGACGCTGTGTGAATTGTGCCAGTATATTTATTATTATTACTCCTCGTGCAGAGGTAGAGGAAGAATACTGACTCCTGTGGCCGGGGTCGACCTGTTGTAAAAGGCGTACAATACAACACTAGCTACGTGGTAGGGCTCCAAGCCCGTCTGAATGGCAAACACCCCTGGTGTAAGTATGCAGCCATAACCTTGTGTTGTGTTCCGGCATTAGTGACCTAGGTTCACGTGCCCCTATGAGACAGCAGCGAGTTCGCGATGCTTCTAGCGTCGTCAACATTCATAGGTGATGGTAGTTGCTTGCTATTATGTGGGCCGTCAGCTTGTTTGCTGTTTGTCAGCAATAAAAAAAATACATGTTTGTCATAATAATATATAATTCGTTAGAAATTAACTAGATCAGCTCCTAGTAAATTTATTGGAGCAAAATCACAAATACTGTGATAGATATTAAATTTTTATCCTGTGGCCGGGGCCGGCCTGTCGTAAAAGGCGACAAAACAACCAACCCTAGCTACGTGGTAGGGCCCCAAGCCCGTCTGGATGGCGACCACTTTTGCTCTTAAGTATGCCACCTTAATAACCTAGTGTTGTGTTCCGGCATTAGTGACCTAAGTTCCTCTACCCATACTCAGCAGCGACACCAGACAGCAGCGTGTTCATGATTCCACTGGCGATGCAAACACCCATAGGCGACGGTAACTGCTAAATTCTAAGCGGGCCGTCAGCCTGTCTGCTGCCCTGCAGTAATAAAAAAAAATTATCAGTATAAATACCAATTATCTAAGTTTTTTTGTATCCGATAGGTTAATCAGGCCCTAAGGTGTAAACTATCTATCTAACTACTCCCCAATAAATAAGTTGAAAACTTTTTAATAAGTAAATTAAAAAATGTAAACAATAAATAACATGTTCAAGTAAAATGTAATCTTAATTAATGACTTACTCGGTTCATTATCTTCTTCTCTATCCCCATGATAAATCGGTTTGATCGGTTTTCTATCAGTAAATGGTCCATTATTCACCGGTTTTTGTCCAGGTCTTTGATAATCTGGATTGAAACCTGGTTTAAAATCCGAGACTTGTGGCTTAGGCTCCGGCAACCGGGTTGGATAAATCGGTTTATTGTCGGTTATATAACCGGGTTTAAAGTTTAACTCATCTTGAGGCCTTTGATACGGTTTGTTATCAATATGATAACTCGGTCTAGGTTTGTAACCATGTGGAGTGTAGGGAATATCTTGAGGTCTGTCGTAATAACCCGGTTTATCTGGGTGATTGACAGCATAATTTGGTTGACTATCTCCAAGTCCATATCCGGGTTTGAAACCACTATATGGTTTTATCTGATGTTCAATTGGTTTATACGTTTCATAACCGGTTTCAGAATGTGGTTGAAAGTCAACAGGATAATTCGGTTTAATATCAGCCACATGTGCGTAGATAGGTTTCTGTAAATGATCCGATCCGCTTAAATGAGATGGATTATAATCCAGTTCTGAATAACTCGGTTTGAAATCTGGTGTTAAATCAGGTTGGTATGGTTTGGTTCCAGGTCTAAAACTTGGCCCGGATATAATATCTGGACCTGACGGTATATAACTTGGTGGCCCTGATGGTATGAAGTGATCTGAAATATGGTATAATAGCTAAATAAGTGTTATTTTATATTTCTACTATACTGGTAGATTTGTAGTGAATAATAAAATACGAGTACTAGGACGTCAGATATTTATGAATCAAATAAGAGAATTCAGTTTTCTTTATCGGAATGAAGGCTGTAGAGTCAGCCACTCCTGTAAGAACCTAGTAAAGCCTCAGCAGAATTAGTCATACGATTGCACTTGGTTCAAAAATATAACCCACATATTTTGACCACTTTTATTTTGATGCGGGTCTTTACTGTTAAAGACCCGCATCAAAATAGTGATTACTTGCAGGCGCAGTCCCTGTGGACTGCGCCTGCAAGTAATCACTGGCCAACCGCCGACGATGAGGGGCCTTGTTTGCGCAGGAGGGGAGGCTAGCGAGCTTGCGATACCTCACTCTATACTTTTTAATTTGGGATTATAAGCGATTTGCAATGGTACTCGTATATCTATCCGTACAGGGGCGGAGAAAGAATACTGACCTCTGCGATCGGGGTCGGCCTGTCGTAAAAAGCGACAATATAACCCACCCTAACTACATAGTAGGGCCTCAAGCCCGTTTGGATGGCGACCACCTTTGGTCTTAAGTATGCCGCCATAATAACCTTGTGTTGTGTTCCGGCATTAGTGACCCAAATTCCTGTACCCATATGGGACAGCAGCGTGTTCGCGATGCCACTGGCGTTGCAAACACCCATAGGCGACGGTAACTGCTAAATTCTAAGCGGGCCGTCGGCCTGTCTGCTGTCCTACAGCAATAAAAAAAACTATATTTTATACTAGCCGGTCGCCGATCACTCCCGCTCCACTGAGTGAATAACAGGCGAAAGTAAATCGAAAAAAAAAATAAGGAAGGGTCGATGGAATCCAAAAAATAAATAGTCTGCACCATATATATACTATATATACAATTTTACGTCAAATGGTAGTAATTCCATCTCCATATGTTTAGTAGTTTTGTTGTGATGGTGCGTCAAAAGAACCCCATTTTCCTTATCTTCTATATATAAAAATCTTGTGTCACGATGTATGTTGCCAATAAACTCCAAAACTACTGAACCGATTTCAATCAAATTTCACATGTACCCATATTTTGGTCTAACTTACTGGATAGGATAGTTATCATCTCAATTATTCGCTATATCGTGAATGTCGTGAAACGAATAAAATGTATCAATTAATTGTTTCAGAAAGTGTTTATTTACTGTTTAGTTTTATGAAGTTCTCATAGATGGCGGTGTACATTGATTCATCGATAAAATTCTTCAATATTGTTTGACATCTAGGTTGTAAATACACCCAATAGATGGCGCTGTTTGATTTTACCGGAAGGGTTTTATTTCCTCAGTTGCGATTAGAGAAATAAAATATGGCGGTACGAAGTTCGCCGGGTCAGCTATATATGTATAAATTTATAACAAGAAAGCAACGCGAGCATAGCAGATGTCTAGAACTCATAAAATAAGCGTTCTGCTACTTATTTTGGGTCATAGTATGTATTTTCATCAATATGAGATTCGTTCAAATTACAAACCTGAAGTATCAGGTATATATCCCACTCCTGTAGGTCCAGAAGGTCCTGAAAACGCTGTTGGTCTTGGCGGTCCCGTTGGTCCTGGAGGTCCAGTGAGTGATAACGGTCCGGGGAGTCCATGAGGGCTGGATAAAAATGGTTCGGGAGGTCCGTGAGGACTGGATAAAAATGGTCCTTCAGAGCCCGCACCACTTATTGATATCGGTCTTGGTAGTTCTGGGGATGGTACTCTAAAAGTATATTAAGTAAATGAATAAAATATTTTTTTATTATCATTTTTTTTATTGCTGTAAGACAGCAGACAGGCTGACGTGCCGCTTAGAATTTAGCAGTTACTGTCGGCTATGGGTGTTTGCAATGCCAGTGGCATCACGAACACGCTGCCGTCCCATAAGGGTTCAGGAACTTGGGTTACTAATGCTAAAACACAACACAAGGTTATTATGGCGGCACACTTAAGACCAAAGGTGGTCGCCATCTAGACGAGCTTGAAGCCCTACCACTTAGCTAGGGTGGATTGTTTTGTCGCCTTTTACGACAGGCCGACCCCGGCCGCAGTGGTTAGTATTTTTTCTCTGCCCCTGCACGGATAAAAAAAAATTATGATCTTTTTGAGTTATTTTCAATTTTTTTTTAAAGCTTGAATCAAATTCAAATTATGTATATTTATTTGCGTCAAACACGATTGTACAAAGTTGTTAGAATGATAACATTCAGGGCAACATGTTTTATGCCTCTTCGGCGTGCAAATATTAATACAATCACTGTATGGTGATGTATTAATATTTGATGTATATCCATACATCCTAATTTAACATACACATGTTAGAGAACTATTAATTTGATATATGGGTACACTTTTAAACACAATTTTTTATTACGTCCATTATTAGCATGGCCAAAATTTATAATTTGTCATATATTATTCTACTTTAGTACTCGACATGTTTCCAGCGCCAAAAAAGCGAGGTAGACCCCGACTCACATGGTTGGCTGCTGTACACAGAGATATGAGGATGCTAATTTGACACCAACGACTACCCAGGACAGAATGGCCTGGCGAATAAGGACCAGGAGAGCCGACCCCAAATAATGGGACTAAGGCTAGGAAGAGAGAGATACATATATTATTCTACTTTGATAGAATATAATAATAATAATAACAGCCCTTAGGTTCCAATGCCGGGATCGGATCTCCCTCTAGGGGGAACGGATATTCTCGCTACGCTTGTCCAAGGCGGGTTGGCGGGTTACGCATACCGGTGATTTCAGTATGGAGCTTTCCTCACGATGATTTCCATCACCATCGCTATTATTTGGCAATTTTTTTATTTTTGGGGAACAGCAGTTAGGCTAACGGTCCATTTAATAGGCAACCGTTACCGTTGCCTAAGGATATTTGCGACGCTAGGAGCACCGCGAACACACTGCTATCTCATATGGGTACAGGAACCTAAGTCACCAATGCTGAAATACAAAACAAGGTTATTATGGCAGTATATTTAGAAACTAGTGTTGATTGCCATCCTTTGTCGCTTTTACGACAGGCCAGCAGAGGTCATTATTCTTTCTCCACCTCTGCACGGATGGATATTGACAAGGGCATCGCCAGCTTATTACTAGGGGGGGGGGGGGGGGCAATGGGACAATATTATGGAGGATAAAAAATATGAACGCCTGGTACAGTCGAAAGCATGAAGCGTTACACTTTGGGAGTCTTTGCCTCGATGACGATTGTAATAAGAACGGTTTTAATATCAATGTATAAAACTTCACAAGCCCTCGACAGCACAATAACTAAATCAAACTTTGATCTCTAGGGGGGGGGCAACTGCCCCCCCTGCCCCCCCCCCCTTGGCGACGCCCTTGAATATTGATACTCACTCATAATCTCCATCTCCGTGCACTTTTCTCCAGCATTGTCCGTTGAACAAATCAAAAGCAAACAACCAGTCGTCTGTCGAATGTATGTAATCAACACCTTCTTGCAGATCGAAGAGACGGATCTCTGCTAAGAAACAGTTGTCTTTGCCTGATGCGGCATTGTTGCTGTAAGAGAGAAGAATGCATATTAACCACTCAAACGAATAATGTTCATATTAGAAAACGCAAATGACTACTTTTGAAAACAGAATTCCATGTTTTTAAAATAAAATTAATTTGAAATTAGAATTCTTAGCCAAACAAACGTTATTTTGAATTGAAATGGCCAATACTGCAGAACGGCAATTTCATAGGTAAAGACCTATTATCATCCTGGCGTTAAAACTATTTTCTGGGTTATTTTTGTGTTATTGATGTAATAATTTCTAAATGATATCATGGCCGAAATAGCTCAGTTGGGAGAGCGTTAGACTGAAGATCTAAAGGTCCCCGGTTCAATCCCGGGTTTCGGCAGTTCTTTTTTATAACTTATTTTGATAAGAAAATCTATTGGTGACACTGCGTCTACAGATCACTTTGCTTTTTCTATATTTACGTAATTTTAAGATCCTAAGGGATAGGAGCCCAATTCGAATGTTGGCTCAATATTTTATATTCCGACATTACCTTCTTTAATTGCTAAAGAACAGGAGATAGGCTGACGGTTAACAGTAAACAGTGACCGTCGCCTATGGATGGTTGCGACGCTAGGGGCACGAACATCCTAATGTCCCCTAGGGTCACTAAGGTAAGGTCACTAGGGAACCAGGATCAATAATGCCGGAATACAAGACAAGGTTATTATGGAGACATATTTAGGACCAAAAGTGTTTGCCATCCACACGGGCTTGGAGCCCTACCACGTAGCTAGGGTGGGTTGTTTTGTAGCCTTTTACGACAGACTAACCCCGGCCATAGAATCAAGATCAAAGGTCAGTATTCTTTCTCCGCCCCTGCACGGATAATAAATTATTATTGGTTAGTAAATAATTTAGTATATAAATAAATATGAACATACTGGGACATATCACGCATCGCCATCTAGTCCCAAATTAAGTAGCATAGCATTTGTGTTATGGGTAATAGACAACTAAGATACTACATGTATACTTTTCATTTGTAAATATATACATACATATATATTATACTTAAACACCTAGACGCGACTCGAGAATCAAACCCGTGAACTCTGCAAGCGAACCGAAGTACATTATCCGTTACGCCACGGTCGTCGTTAAACATCAGTAGTAAATAACACAATCACGCACGCATACACACACATATACAACTAACATTTACCTATATACTCAGGTAAACGAAAAAAACGGCACATTAAAAAAAGCATATATAAGAATGTACATTGTAAAATACTAAAATTAACATTATTCCAAATACACCACTCCTCCTGCTTCAAACACACACACAAACTTTCGCAAGATTGTATTCGTGCATGGGCCGAGAAAGAATACTAACCTCTACGGCCGGGGTCGGCCTGTAGTAAAAGGCGACAAAACAACCCACCCTAGTAAGTATGCCGCCATAATAACCTTGTGTTGTGTTCCGGCATTAATGACCAAAGTTCCTGTACTCTTATGGGACAGCAGCGTGTTCGCGATGCCGCTGGCGTTGCAAACACCTACAAGCGATGGTAACTGCTAAATCCTAAGCGGGCCGTCAGCCTGTCTGCTGTCCTACAGAAATAAAAAAAAGTACTTACTTATATGAAAAGCTGAGACACCTAAAGGGGGCGTCAGTACACGCCTGGCCACAAGATCGCTCGTCTTTCGCCCACGCCTGGCCACGAACGGCAGATGGCGTTAAGCGAGCGGAATTGTCATATTGCAGGTAACATTCTGTAAGAAAAAGACAGTCATCATAGAAGCATCAGTTCCGGTTTATTCGTTTTTCGTTTCGGACTCCATGGTCCGTTCTTGAATGTTACAACGCAAAATTTTTCGACAGATACTCTTATTGTTAAGGAACAACAGAGAGGCTGAAGCCCACTTATAAGCAGTTACCGCCGATGGATGTTTGCTATGTTAATGGCACCAAGACTACGCTGTCGTCCGTGTTTTGAAATTGGAATCTGGGTCAATAATGCCGTAACATAAGGTTATTATGACGGCATACTTATACAACAGGGGTCGTTGCCATATAGATGGGTTGATCTACCACCTATTTAGGGTTGTTTGGCCGACTTTCAAGACAGGCTGACTCCAGCTGCGGGGGTTAGTATTCTTACTCCGGCCGTACTTGGAAAAGGACCGCAGTCCCAGAGGCAAAAGAAAATGAGGAATAGATACGACGATTTTTTTTAAAGAAACCATCAAATGTTACACTAGGGATAGCTTCAATTACTAGATTAAAATACCACTTGTCAAAATGCATTTATTTCAGTGCTAGTTTTACAATATATAGTCGGAAAACATTTACGTGAGCTATTATTGCCATAGGCGTCGTATAAAATTACCTTTTTTTAATGCTGTAAGACAGTAGACAGGCTGACGGCCCGCTTAGAATTTAGCAGTTACCGTCGCCAATGGGTGTTTGCAAACGCCAGTGGCATTGCGAATACGCTGCTGTCCCATATGGGTACAGGAATTTGGGTCACTAATGCCGGAATACAACACAAGGTTATTATAGTGGCATACTTATACCCCTAGTAACTAGCGTTTTGTCGCCTTTTACGACGGGCCGACCACAGCCGTTAGTATTTAGCTTACTCCGCCTCTGCACGGAGAAAAGCGTATTTTCAACACTTATTTGTGTTTTTTCTTAAAAGACTTGGATATATTTGCTGATAAGTGATCTAGTGTTGCGAAACTGATGAAATACTACAAGGCGGATGGAACAACAAGCTCAGTCGGTTAAACCTCTTAAAGCATATTTCTTGAACATGGCTCTAATATTATAGTTTTTATTACTATTTAATGACTTTATTTTTGTCTTAAATTGTATGTGTTAAAATTTTTTTATTATGTATAATTATAGGTATAATATTTACAAATAAAAAATAGTATGTCATGTTTATTATGATACAATTTTGAAAAAGGACCTATATTTAATGCATTATTGTAACTGTTAATAAAGAAATAAAATGAATATCAGAATATCTAAGCAGGTAAATGAAGCTGACGAGGATGAAAACCCAAAGTTCTTGGTGACAACTCTTACATGAACGTAATCGCAATCAATAAATTTGGACGATCTCTGTGTTGTAACGGCTAACGTGCGATGAATACGCGTAGGGAAATCTCTTCCCCTTAAGTGTACTGAGTGTATGCTGCGCCTTAACAACATCGCCGTAGAATGTTCCATATACTTATAGAAATAAAGAAACACAAAGAGCAGGACGGAGATATTAAGGACCAGATAAGTGTTAGAGCGAGATAGATATAGTTTCTGGAAACAAATAACAAAGACGGGAATACTTATTAGACAAGGATAGACATACAGTTGAATGACGCAATGGGGATCATTCTGGAAACTAATACGGGTATATAAACGCGACAAGCGGCACACAGGGTAAACTGGCACGGGCCAGCGAAACAAAACAAGGAAAAGAAAGTAAAGGAATCGAAAGGGCTTGGAGACTGCGCGACAATGATACGGCGAATCATCGAGACAGCGAACCTGCAACACTACTTCGTCACGAGAGATTGGGACGTCGACCGGATGGATTGAAACGCGAGTGTATCGAGAGAAGCGTGTGCGTCGTCTAAATACGTTTACGAAAGTTATGGGTTTAACTCCCGTCTCACAAGTGGTTGTTTATATATAATATGTATTTATTTACAAAATAAAATAATTCAAGTATTTTATAGATGGTGAATTGCTACAATATATTATATTAAAGTATATATATTTTAAATAAACTCACGAGACTCCTTGTGCGTGTCATCATACAACGCTGGCTCACAGCCTCTTCCGTAATTGCCTCTCGCATACAACTCATGCCCAATATTGGGTTTAAGTCCACGCCCACTCTCCAATGATGTCGGAGGTGATGATGTTAGTATACAGTTTTCGAGCTCGTCGCCTATTGTTGGAGATTCGAATCTGGGAATACATTAATCAATTTTCATTATACAAAAGAAGTTTTTATTTTTCTTTCTGCCCTTATCCTAAACTATGTGAGGTCAGCACAACATATCGCTCCCTTAGTAATGTAAAGGCCTATTTCAAAAACACAAACTTTTGGGAAAACGCGTTTAAAGATTCGGGATTCTCGATATTTTTACTCTATCATTCATAATAATGTCGTAATTTAAAGTGCTATAGCCCTGATTTTTTTTTGTAGACTATGATAAACGTACTACAGTATTAACAGCTGAAAAATGTTTCAGCTTGTAATGACCAAAAAAATTTATTCAAATACGTACTGGCGCCTTACTAGTTGAGCCTCTCTAGGAGGAAGAGGCGGGCGCGCGAGAGAGTGATGTGAAAGGGACAAAATTATAGTATTCATTAAAAAATTAGCTTTTTTCTGTTTTTGTGAAAGCCAAGTGGTAGAACAGTTTATATTGAGCTCATATAACGCAAAAAGTCAAAACCTCAAAATTTCGAGTTATGCCCATATTACTAAGGGAGCGATGTACACTCCTCTATTAGCCGTCATCTGAACTGTCACACTTATTTTAACCATCCGTTTCTATCCGTGCAGGGGCGGAGAAAGAATACATCTGCGGCAGGGGTCGGCCTGTCTTAAAAGCCGACAAAACAACCCACCCTAGCTACGTGGTAGGGCCTCAAGCCCGTCTGGATGGCGACCACCTTCGGTCTTAAGTATGCCGCCATAATAACCTTGTGTTGTGTTCCAGCATTAGTGACCCAAGTTCCTGTACCCTTATGGGACAGCAGCGTGTTCGCGATGCCAATGGCGTTGCAAACACCCATAGGCGACGGTAACTGCTAAATTCTAAGCGGGCCGTCAGCCTGTCTGCTGTTCTACAGCAACGTGTCATATACGTGCGTGTCATATTGTATGGATCTGAATGCTGGGTCACAAAGAAAAAATAATCTGTTCATCATCATTTTTATCCATGCAGGGGCGGAGAAAGAATACTAACCTCTGCGGCCGGGGTCGGCCTGTTGTAAAAGCCGACAAAACCACCCACCCTAGCTACGTTGTAGGGCCCCAAGCCCGTCTGCATGGCGACCATCTTTGGTCTTAAGTATGCCGCCATAATAACCTTATGTTGTGTTCCGGCATTAGTGACCCGAGTTCCTGTACCCTTATGGGACAGCAGCGTGTCCGCGATGCCGCTGGTGTTGTCATCACCCATAGGCGACGGTAACTGCTAAATTCTAAGTGGGCCATCAGCCTGTCTGCTGTCCTACAGCAATAAAATAAAAACCAGAGACAGGTCCTGAAGATATAGGTCAACCTAGTTTGGGAACCAATGATTTAATTGTTATGGATTTTATGTATCTCAATATTTTTTATTTATTTTTTATTACTGACCTGAAACTAAAGCCTCTACAGAAAAATCCTTGTGCTCTAATGCACTCTGCTTCACATGCACCCAGGCCGGCTACTGTGAGGGCTACTTTCGCTACACCGCCGTATACAGCTGCACCGGATCGAACGTGCCAGAAACATTCTAAAGTATTTAATAATAATATAGTTACTTGAAGGTAATTCTAATATTTAAGAGAATTATAAAATTATATCATTATTATTATTTATTTATTGATAGAATATAGATAGCCAAGATGTTACAAATTTCATACTTAGTTGTTTACAATTTAATAATATATGACATGACAAAATCTTATCCATGCAGGGGCGGAGAAAGAATACCACCCTCTGCGGCCGGGGGCCCGTCGTAAAAGGCAACAAAACAACCCAACCTAGCTACGTGGTAGGGTCCCAAGCCCGTCTGGATAGCAACCAACTTTGGTCTTAAGAATGCCGCCATAATAACCTTGTGTTGTGTTCCAGCATTAGTGACCCAAGTTCCTGTACCCTTATGTATAATATTAGAGAGAGCAGAGTTAAAAGAAAAAAGGACATCTTTGCAGACGTAGATATTGTAAAGAAAAAAGTGAATTGATTTATTATGTCGGGCTTTGTAAGTATAACATTTGCAATCTTCATTACAGAGGTAAATACTGTTTGTATCCAAACTTAAGAGCCCGACACACTTTTGGGTAAACTGTCTAAGATGTATGCTTAGAATGCCCAAGATATGGTTCCACATAATCAAAATGTACTTTAGGCACCGTCATATCAGCAACTGGCGTTGTACAATTTCCCTTGACGAAACGATTAGAACTAGAATTATGAACCTCTTTTTTCTTGTCCGTAGAAAACCGGACCCTATTAATGACTAGTTGGGAGAAACCGACGTGGGTATGTGGGGTTCTCCTTCCTGTTACTACGGTAGTGATCGCAGCAATTTACTCACTAAAAAGTGTTTTTACTACGTATTGCCACTTCAATCCTTTCTGGGGAGTTACAGAATATATAGCTTACCGCTTTCAACCCAGGGCTTATGGTGGATGGTAACACAGTCCTGGTCTTGAGGCATAGCATATACATCTGAGCCACTATCTGTTGACAATTCCAGTCCTCGGTAAGGGCGTTCGCTCAAGAAGCAATTATCTGAACCGTGAGAAGTTGAGTATCTGCAATATACAATATGTAATAAAATCAATAAAAAAAATGATGCTTATCACCGTTTCCTGAACACCTGAAGCAAAGTCGTGCCAGGAATTGAACTCAAAACTGGCTTGGTAGTGACGCAAAACATTTAATACTCAATTTTTCACTTTCTTTTTCCGATTGCCAATTGTATTTGTAATACAAATATGTCATTAATTAAAAATATGTGTGTATAGCTGCCGTGGTACGAAAAAGTAATGGAAAATGATGCTGACCACTTTTCCAGAAGAATAGAGAATCTGAAAGTACAAAAATAGAGGAATATCTACACAGCAATGAAAATAATCTATAATGCACGATAAAGTTTATGATTTGATCTGTAACTATAAATGAAGCATTTCCGGGTAGAATAGTATGGAAAAAGATGTTCTATGCTACCCGGAAGAAGTCAGGATAAAGCTCAATAATCTACTATATAAATACGTATTATCAGGTTGGCTAGAAACCGGAATAAAAATATCCTTTATTCCGGTAACAAGTACGGTAGGCAACCGCCTACCGTACTTGTTTTAAGACGCCGTGTTTATTTTAAAATGTCTTTATTTTTAACGAGTTGAGTACGAGATCGTGCATTTTTCGTGATGTAACATATTTTTATATGTAATACTAATAGTCTCGTAACTTCCTTAAAGTAAGTCTTTTTTAAAGGCTTTTTTTATCACGGGGTATACATCGGCCTGATTTAAAAGTGGATGAATATGTTTGATACTTTACTGACTGTAAAATGTGGACACAGTTCAGATTTTATCTTCTTTAATCCATTTGTGGCCGTTAACGACACGATAGCAATACAATATTTTAATAATTTTTCACAGGGTGATTAGTATTATAAAGTTGTTTATACAAATTACATAAAACTTTTTATTTTTACTATTATATAAAACGTTTATAAATAGACGTTTATTTTGAATCAAGAAGTGCGTTGAAATCTTTTACTCACCTATAACTGTACGACACGCATTTGAAATCTCTTTCGCCAAAACAAGCCGCTTCACAGTCTAATACATTTCGAGCGAAGATTGATCGTCTTATTGCACCAGAACCAAGAGACATGCCCGGTCTACGTCGGGAAGAACAATCTAGAAGTATTCACATTTTATAATATTTAATTTGTTTTTCGTATTCATTTGCATTTATGTACGACCCTGATTGCCTAGAAATCGATTATTTGCGTTCAACCCTGGTTACAATTCAACATTGGTTTCGATAGCCGGGGTCCACTTGATCATCAAGAATTAACCGGGTTATGATTTCTTTAAAACAGTTTTTATAAGGGCTAGATGCAATTATTGTAGTGTATCAATTGAAACAGTGCCATCTAGTCCCGAAATAAGCAGCAAAGCGCTTGTGTTTTGAGTACTAGACAACTAATATTTATATACTTTCCTTTTTTAAATAAATATATATTCCACATAAACAATCAGACTCGAGATGGGCAACAAATCCATGACTGTAATGTAGCTCGGACATTCTATCAACAAAACACGTTGCTACCAGTAGATCATAGACAATAAACATTTATTTTTAATAACCATAAACAACATCTCTACTTAATAAAATAACATTATTCACAATCAAATGATTATAATATTGTAGTAATGAATCATACAGATTACTTTAATTGTACCCTGTTTTTTAACTTGAACCAGTTCTAATATTTCTATGAACTTATAATGTTTATTACGCAATAAACTTTGTAATAATAATGAATAAAGGTATACTTTACCCTTAACAGCGGGTTCAGCACTCCTTCCGATCTCTTCAATGTGGTTATGTTCGTGAAAATCTGATTCCTCATATTCCAGACCATTCCAGGACTCTCCAGAACTGTTCCAACGCCCTTTTTTCCAGCTTCCGTAGCCATACCTAAAATAATTTAGACCGCAATAATACTTATGGACCAAGGCTTTTGGAGCCATTTTTTTTTCGTGATGGAAATACAAACACCCCGTTGAGGGGAATTGTACAGCAAAGTAGTGTAGGACTTCCTGTGTATGTGCCCGTACACTGGAGCAGTATTTTGCTTTGGAGATTCACGTCGCTGATAAAACCGCCCAAGTGTTCCTTTGTTTATCTTAAGCGGCTCCAGCCTACTCTCGTCCCTCTTCAAAACCGGAGGATGATGGTCCCTCAGGCTCTTACTCAATCTAGGTGATCTGGGATAATGGCCAGGAGTAAAAAGAGGCCTGGTCAGGAAAATCGAGACACTGTCAACATTACCTTGCTGCTGGTTCCTTACTAAATGACAGAGAAAGATCTGATAGATTTCTTTTCGTACTGGAAGGTCAGAATACGATGATCAATTTAGCTAAATTTCATCTTTTAATTGGAGTATTGCCAACAATCGAAAAATAGTAATCTAAACTCCGGATTCTATAAAACTCAGATGATAACAGTAGACATACCTGTTCTCCTTCCAAGGATCATCAGGCTTAACCAGAGTATGATAATCGAAATTTGAGACAGTCGGGGTTAAACCAAACCGGTTCTGGTCTGTGGTTTTCCAATGCTTTATAGAGTTACGGTAATCCTCTTTATCCTTGTAATATGTATCATACCCACCATAGGAGCCTCCGTATTGTCCCCAATGGGAAACTCCGTTGGTCCGGCGTAAACCTAAAATGAATTATTTACATAAATATTGTTTTAAACACTTTTCTTAGTAAAAACTTGTGTAGCAGATAGCATATCATAAACAGTAACAAAGCCTTTTACCAGTCGTGAAATAATGGGATCGTGTGTTATTCTAATTTTTCAAATTCAAATATTTATTTGCACATCTAAGTGTTTACAATACCATCTTACAGTAACATATAGCACTTAAAACTTAGAGGGTCGTCTTCTGACACTGCAAACTAGTGGTCACGATATTAATAATAAAAATTATACATTGTTATTAGAAAATGGAGTATAATAAAAAGTAAAATAAGAAGAATGAGAATTAAAAAATTACAATACAAGAAATGATAGTAATAAAAAATATAACTCAACAAAATACAATTGTCTATTTTTCACTAAGTATTATCAAATACCGCAGTGTCTCAAGACGAAGGTTTTTAACCAATGTGTGTTACCAGTGATGACATACGGAACGCAGACGTGGTCGCTAACTATGGGCCTTATGAGAAAGCTCATGGTCGCTCAGAGGGCAATGGAGAGGGCTATGCTCGGAGTTTCCCTGCGAGATCGAATCAGAAATGAGGAGATTCGCAGGAGAACCAAAGTAACCGACATAGCCCGGATGATTGCAAAACTGAAGTGGTAGTGGGCTGGGCACATAGCTCGAAGGACTGATGGCCGTTGGGGCAGAAAAGTCCTCGAATGGCGACCGCGTACCGAAAGACGCAGTGTTGGTAGGCCCCCCACAAGATGGACCGATGATCTGGTCAAGATCGCCGGAATAGGTTGGATGAGGGCAGCGCAGGACCGATCATCATGGAGATCTTTGGGGGAGGCCTTTGTCCAGTAGTGGGCGTCTTCCGGCTGAAATGATGATGATTAGATTGTCATACATATTATTTGTATTATTAAATTTTCCCAATGGTAAATTTATGTTTTAATCAAATTAATTGTTCTTAACGATTAAGTTTGTATTTATGACTAGATTCTCTTTTAGTTTGTTATTGTTATAGTACCATTATTTTTGCATTTTTAAAAAGTCAGAAATTGAATAATAACAGTTTTCGATTAGGTAGGTTTTTAATTTTTTGCTAAATATTTTTAGTTTACTTTCCCTTTTAATCTCCTCTGGAACTTTATTATGTATATTTACGGCCATATAATAGGGACTATTTCTTACCATATTTCTATCCATGTATGGACTTACATCAAAACTTATTGAAATAAATTTCTGCTTTACTACTTAATAGCTGCTATGGAAAATTAGGACGTAATACACGAAACTCACAATTGACAGCTCCGGCCTTTTTTATCTAAAGAGTACCCCCAACCTGGGAATATTGGGAGGAATGTAAGACTTGGGAAAGATGTTCGATGTCCGACTACCCGTTAAAAAACCCCACTATTCTCCTATCGCCTATTGGGCCCACGGATAAATTGACCCGGCGCCGGCCGATCTCTTATATCAAGACGGGCCTCCTCCGTGGTTTGCACCGGGGATTAGAGTCTCCCCCGACGCTCTCTTATATCAATCTAGGTTTCAGGAGATTCATTTCCGAGGGACCCCCCATGGCCGCTGTTTACGGCGGCCAGAGAGCGTTTGATTCCCTCTGGTGCCGTCGTCTCCTTCGCGAACATTACAACCTCGCAGAACCAAACAAGCTATCACAGGCTCAGGTTTGTGATAGTCCATATTTTAAAGAAACTGTTGGGGGTGGCATCATATTAATTGTACAGTTACATGGCAATTTTCACTCTTTATGTGGTTTTGTTTCATGTATTCTAATATGAATTATATATGTATACCTATATAACGTGGAAATTCGTCTGCATGCAAACCCATATCTCCATTTAAAGAATTTACCCATACCACGCTCATGCGGGGAGATATACCACGCTTGGTTAGGGAGAACCTTGGGGGGGGGGCTTAAGTTTTCTTCGCATACTAGTCAATATGCTCTAAAGGGTATCTCGCGCTTTTTCGAGCTACATTCAAAAGGTGCATTAAGCGTTTAGTTAGTATTTTTTTTTATTTTATGATTGCAAATTTATTTTGGAAACCGCATTTATTTATGATTTACTACGTAAAAACTAGAGGGATAGGACTTCATTGACTTCGTGTTACTTAACAATGCCATCTGCTGGAATAGCTTTAGTGTCGTTGTGTCGTTAAAGCAATTTAAAAAAAATAGTATTATTATTCACCGATAGATGTCAGGAAGAGTAATTTTTCAGTTTAAATTGGGACTACTCAAACGCCACCTTTTGACATTTTCTACAAATGATTCCTAGCTAGATTGATTTATCGCCCCCGAAACCCCCCCGTATACTAAATTTCATGAAAATTGTTGAAGCCGATTCCGAGATTCCAATTATATATATATATATATATATATATATATATATATATATATATATATATATATATATATATATATATATATATATATATATATATATATATATATATATATATATATATATATATATATATATATATGTATACAAGGATTGTGAGGTCCTGACACGCTTTGTATGCCATGCCATCTATTCAACCTATTTTCATGGTATTGTCACCGGTACCAGTACCGTGCAGGGGCGGAGAAAGAATACTAACCTCTGCGACTACCTGTCTTAAAAGGCAACAAAACAACCCACCTTAGCTACGTGTGGGGCCTCAAGCCCGTCAGGATGGCGACCACCTTTGGTCTTAAGTATGTCACCATAGTGACTCTGTGTTGTATTCCGGCATTAGTGACCTAAGTTCCTGTACCCTTATGGAACAGCAGCGGGTCCGCGATGCCACTGGCGTCACAAACACCCATAGGCAACGGTAACCGCTAAATTCTAACTAGACCATCAGCCTGTCTGCTGTACCTTAACGATTAAAAAAAACCTATAAATATTTGCGAAGCCAGAGGCACTGCGAACAGGCTGCTATCCCATATGGGTACAGGAGCCTAGGTCACTTATTCCGGAACACAGCGCAAGATTATTATGGCGGTTATCAATATATAATCAATTTCAAAATACAATCATATTACTTAATACATTTTTATTGCTGTCCGCAAACCGGCTGACGTTTCATTAATAACCAGTTACCGTCTACTTTGAGTGTCAGCTGCGCCAGGGCCACCGTTAACCTTCTGTCATCCGCGTCATGGAACTCAAAGCAAGGTTATGGTGGCGTACTTAGAAACCAGGGGTTATTGCCATGCATATAGATTTAGAGCTACCTAGCTAGAGTTGTTTTGTCGCTTTTACGATACGTCGTCCCCTAATTCTTAAACTAAAATATTAATTTAACTACATAAATACAAATAGACCAGTTTTTTTATTGCTGTAGGACAGCAGACAGGCTTAGGGCTCGCTTAGAATTCAGCAGTTATCGTCGCTTATGGGTGTTTGTAACGCCAGTGGCATTGCGAACACGCTGCTGTCCCATAAGGGTACAGGAACTTGGGTCACTAATGCCGGAACACAACACAAGGTTATTATGGCGGCATACTTAAGACCAAAGGTGGTCGCCATCCAGACGGGCTTGAGGCCCTACCGCGTAGCTAGGGTGAGTTGTTTTGTCGCCTTTTACGACAGGCTGACTCCGGCCGCAGAGGTTAGTATTCTTTCTCCGCCCTTGCACGGATAGTCCGTCCTTGCAGGGATACTCCGCCACTTTATCTATTCTACCTGCTCATTCCATGAATGTGGGTCGGCATGCTTTATAGTCACAGGGATCCGTATTCTTACGCCGCCCCTGCATGAAGAGAATTGGAAACTATCTACCTTTGAAAAGTAAAACTATATATATATATATATTCTTTACTATTTTTATGTTCGAGTAAGAATATCCTTTTTTATGACTTTAGTTCAATAGAACTCAAAGAAATTTTAAAATGGTTTTTTTAAACTCCATATCGTATTGCGATGCGAAAACCTCATACGGCTCATTACAAATCCGGTATGTTATATGAATACTCTCGCGGGCAGTGCTTTGCTAGAAAGTCGACGAAGGCACCAGTCTGAACTGCTCCATAAAACATTCCCCTTTTGTTACATTCTATGCCATACAAGAACGATGTTAAGCGAATTATTCGACCTATATAAAAAGGTTAAGAAAGAAAGTGAAGTTTCTCCTAGCTAAGGCGGAGTATGTCGTAAAAGGCGACAAAAACCCAAGCTACCTGGTCTATAAATATGGCGTAGTAACAATCTTGTGTTGTGTTTCGGCATTATAACGCGCAAGCTCCTAAACGTGCGGGACGGTTGTCGTTCAACCTCCCTGAAGACCATTATCTGCGTCGTGCGCAATTGGCTTCAGTTACTACTAACTCTCATTGGCCGTGCCATAAGATTGTGTGTTCAGTGTGCGTGACATTTAGCTGGTGCCGTGCAACAGTTCCTCCGCGAGCGGACCTAACCCGATCCGGGAAGGACTGGAATCAAGGTCAGTGTGAATTTCTTTGCCCACTGCAAGGTATCGCGACTCTCTAGCCACCGCTCCTCCCCCCCTTCTCTCTCATACAGTCCACTGCTCTCGAGCTATTCTTCTCATTCCTGTACGGTGCAATCTCGGTCCGTGACCGGCATCGTACAACTTGTTTTTTGGTTCTTGGTTACTAGCTAGGAGGAGAACTACCCAGGTTCATGTACCCTTATGAGATAGCAGCGTATTGGTGGTGACGGTAGCTGCTTCCTATTAAGTGAGCCTGTCTGCTGTACCTCAGTAATATTTTTTAACGATTTATAATTAAAAATTAGTATTTTTGAATATGCTATGAAGCAACGGTAGAATTTGAAGTTATTTCGTTAAAAACTGACCTTACGGGTGACTTGAATACCCTATAAGAATAAATTTAAAGTCCCATAGGAGTTTAGTAGTAGAAGTACGATGCTGACTCTGCGATGCTCGGTGATGGTTTAAGTGGGTACTCTGATTGCTGATTATTGGGTCATTTTTGGGGACTACCTGCCAAAGTCGTACTCCTTGTACTAATTCTCAGTGAATGCCTACGAGTGAGTGGGATGGTCATAATTCCAAACTAAAAGTTTTTTTTCATAAAAATTTTCAATTTTTAACAGTGAATATCTTTTGAATGGTTAGATTTATCAAAAAATCACAAGGGACCATTTTTGTAGAGCGTTTAATTTCCTATAAAGATTATTGATGGTGCAGGTTAAATAGCATTTGGTGATGATGACTAAATTGAAAATGCAAATCTATGATGAGCATCATCTTCCCAGTAATATTAAGAGCTCATATTTGGTGAGTACTTTCTATAGATACCTAGCAACAAGTTTTCGTGTGTCGGACCAAAAAATAAAAATAAACTATTTTTTTGACCCACCCTAATATATATATATATATATACATATAATCACACCTCTTTCCCGTAGGGGTAGGCAGAGACCAGTTCTTTCCACTTGCTACGATCCTTACATATCTACTTGTTTCGCTTCGTCCACTTTCATTATTCCCTTCATACATGTCCTTCGGTTTAGGGTACTTTTGACCTGGCTTTTTTTCAAGACGTCCCTGATCTGAAACGTCCGCCTAGGTCTACCCCTTCCAACACTTCCATTAACGCTCGCCTTATACACTTTTTTCGTCAATCGTTCTTCATTCATTCTCTCAACATGGCCATATATATATATGTAATGATAAAAAGTGTCACTCTCGACACAGGAAAGGCAGACAAAAGAAAAGATGTTTGGGATGGCTAACAGTGGAGAGTGGGAGGAGAGAATATGTTATGCCGACTCCACATAGTTTGGGATAAGGGCAGAAAGAAGAAGACATATGTATAAGATATTTAAAAAATCTAAAATCACGCAAATATATTATTTCTCTCTTATTGCATTGCTTTCAGTCGCATATATATTTATTTATATATATTTTTATTTAAATTACTACATTCCTGAATTTGAAGTACAGTGGCCTGATTATATATACCGGAGAACCCATAATCACATATTGGCCTATGTAATGTAGGATGTTCCGCGTATATGGGGCAACAATCCAATGATTGATACTCTCCGTGCAGGGGGGAGTAAGAATACTAACCCCTGCACCCGGGGTCGGCCTGTTGTAAAAAGCGATAAAACAACCTACGTGGTACGACCAAGCCCGTGGATGGCAACCACCCTTGGTCTATAAGTATGTCGCCCAGATTCTTGTACCCCTATGGGACAGCAGCGTGTTCGCGGTGCCCCTGGCGTCACATTCATCCATAGGCGACGGTAAGTGCTTACTACAAGTAGGCCGTCAGCCTGTGTTTTGTGACTGGTCTATGTCTAGCGGTAGACCTTAGCACCCTAATTATAATGAGTTGTCGTCTTCGTCGTGTCATAGACAAAAAACTTTAAAATATTTAAGCTCTTAAATGTATGCTGATCTTAAGGTCGTCTGGAAAAAATCGCTTCTTAGGAATAAGGCCACCTATACACTTTGACTGTAAGTTTAATAAGTTACTTCGTTCTTTTGGTGGGAGATTTTATATATAACATAGTACCGATGTATCAAGGCCAGGTGATTGAAGAAGTAATGAAGGCCTGTAATATGCCAATATAAACCGAGAATTGTACAGAGATTAAGGTTGGTGGTGAAAATATTTACAAAAGACAAATAAAAATCAATTTTGTTTTAGAATAATTTATTATTTCTTCAATCAGTCATATTCTAAATGCATTTCATAAGTCCTTCTACCGATTTTTTTTATACAATTTTATTCCAATTGCTACCTATATTTCGTTAATTAAATTTTAACTGGTTTGTTATATGTATTTGATTTTAGCTTTTGCGGTGGATCATAAAATAATTATAAAGTGATTTCTATCTATTGATCTATGAGTGACTGGTTAAAAATTATGTCATATGTAAGAAAAGAAGATATATTGAAATTAGACGTATTGCTGGGGAGTTTCTCGCCGCTTCTTCTCCTTGTAACAAACACGTTGAGGAGTGGTGGTAACGTTGGTTCATATTATAAGTAATGGTTATATATACATATTTAACTTTAAAAAATATTCTAGGTAGGAACTTATTTTGAATAAAAAAACTGAGTTTGACGTAATCAGGCAGACGTACCAGGAAATTTGACTACTTCTTCTATTTGGAAGTCACTTATTTAATAATTATTACGAGGTTTTACTGACATAAGTTTACAATTGTCATTGAAAATTATAAAAAAAAAATTTAGACTACCATCAATATAAATTTATATTTAAAAAAAAATAAAGACAGGCTTATAATTCGAAAATTGAAAGTTTATATATCTCCCCTCCTTCCCCTTAAACCGCGTTTATAAAAATGTGTTTAAATTTTAATATCGATTAAATCTTTAATTTTTGATAATAGTGTTAGTAAAAGTATATAAAAAATCGGTAAAATTTACTTTAATAGGAATATGTACTGTAATAAATCTATTATTTAGTAGCCACATAAAATATCACAAATGAATATTATCTGGTAACAACCCATCCTTAAAATTTAACTATGTCTACATAAGAGCTAACGCAAACTACGTTCTTTTTTGTACGCTGAAATTATAAATAGTTTTGAAATAATAATTAATAAAAATAACATTGTAGCTAAATCAGTAACTTGTTCTATGTCTACACATCGAAGTGGAGAGAACCACCTTGGCTTCACGCATTGACAGGTGTCAGGGCACCCTGACCTTCTACTTGACGCAGGTCCTCTCAGATCATAGTTGCTTCCGGAGGTATATGTGTGGCGAGACACCAAGCCAGGATGCCATAACTATGATAAGGGTGACAAGCATACAATGACTCTTATGATTGCCATCTGTCTGGTGTCACGCCACGATTCATCACGATGAATGCCGTATCTTTGTCATGCATACCGGATTTAAAATCTTGTTCTCAACCTTGTTTTTAACCAAGGTTGGAAGCAATATCGGCTGGAGCGATGTCGCCTCTTTCTGTGAGACAGTTATATCCATGAAGAAGGCGGCAAGCAGGAGCGCGAGCTGACCAACCAGCTCCCCAACAACATAGAACACAACAATGCGGACAATCGCGGGCAGCCCCTTGAGGGAAGCTCTACCATCCGCCCTATACTACAAGTAGGAAAAAAGAAAAACTGGGTGGGTATACAAATTCGTGTGTATAAGTTAACTTGTAAGCATGGAAAAAAGTATGTTAAAAAAATAATGGAACAAAAGTTTTAATGTTGTTATTACAATCCTATTTGGTTGCAAATAGTTACCTTGATTGACATATAAGTAATTTTTTCAATAAATGTTTGATTTTTTAGTTATATATTTAAATGTGACGAACAAAATAGAACGTAGTGTGATGTACTTTTAAAGTGCTTATACAAAATCTAACATATTGAACTTACCAATTTGATACGGCACGAATTGTTTCTCAGGGTGTCTTTCGGGGGGTCTTTCAAAGTGTCGCTTATCTGTATTCCAGTCTGACCTATCCCACTGCTCTGTAGCCGGATCAGGTTTCGAGGATAGGAAACCAGAGTGGAGAATCCCTGGTCCCTTCAACGTGTCCTGGCAATTTGGTTCAAGGCTGTTCCGGTCAAGTTCGTAAAAGTCGAAGTCTTTATCATCAACGAAGTCTCGTCGTACGTCAAAGGCTTCTATGGGTTTCGTCATGAGTTCGCAGAGGCCTCGGCCGCGGAAGGAGTTGTCAATTCTGGAAAGAAGAGAAAAGAATAATAGATATAATTATGAAGAAAATCGAAATTCTGCCATAATAATATTATAAAAAGGTTCCTGTAGCCACTCGGAAGGCAGCGTTTTAGCGGTGCCAACTGTTATGTGGGCTGTCTGCATGTCTGCCGTTCTTTTACCCATATATTTTTAAAGCAAGTCTCTGAACTAGATAGAAACTATTGCAAGTATTTTATACAAATACATTTAAAGAGCATTCGTGCTCAAATCAGAACAAAATATTTGCATCGCGTAACTATTCCTCCATGAGTTCAGAGACATAAATGTATCACTAGCTTTACAGGGCTATACCTTATCCGTTTCACCAAAAAATAAAATGTAAACAAATCGTAAAAAGGGTTTTTGAATGTAGATTTTACAATAATCAACGTGATATAAAAATTATCATAGCAACTTTTAATTATTTATTAGAAATTAATATCTCCTATATTCTTTTTTTTATATTACTATTCCTTACTTTTAGAAAAAAAAACAAAATAATTTTATTTTTACAATTATGAATGATAAATATAATGCGTATAAAATTTACATATTTACAATATTAATTGTAATAACTAACTTACAATATAAAGAAACTAAAAAGACAATGTTTCCAAATCTCTTACTGGTTTTATATGCTGGTAAATTATAAGTGTACTGTATGTACAACGTACTATTTTCGATTGGAAAGAGTGTTTTATTATTACGATCGGATTATACCCGCCATGTTGTTTTTATTCTAGCTTTGTTTGAGAAACATTGGTTTGTTTGATTACATTTCATTTTTTGGTAAAGTGGATAGAGTATAGTATCGTATTTTATGAACTCTAGCGATGATAAAACCTTATCTCGTTGAACGGAAATGATATTTTTTCTAGTCTGCTAAAATCCTAAACAGTATTCAGTACTTCCGTCTAAGTACAATAAGTACGGACCCAAGGTGAGCACTACAATGCTGACTAAATAAAAAGATAAGGACGAGGCCGTATACGCGATGAATGTTGAATTAAATCATTCATGTGTGCGTTTACAAGAACTTCTTTATCCGTGCAGGAGCGGAGAATGAATACTAACCACTGCGGCCGGGGTCGGCCTGTCGTAAAAGGCGACAAAACAATCCACCAATAAAAAGCGATAGCCTAAATCTTAAATATTAGGACGAAGAGTTTTTTATTGCTGTAGGACAGCAGACAGACTGACGGCCTGCTTAGAATTTAGCAGTTACCCTCGCCTATGGGTGTATGCAATGCCAGTGGCATCGTGAACACGCTGCTGTCTCATAAGGGTACAGGAACTTGGATCAATAATGCCGGAATACAGTACAAAGTTATTATGGCGGCATACTTAAGAACAAAGGTGGTCGTCATCTAGGTTCGGGGACTTATCACGTGTCAGTATTTTTTCGCCGCCCCTGCACGGATAGTATGGTAACTTATAGCTCAATGGTAATACACTTGGAGACAAATCTAAAGGTCCGGGGTTTGAATCCCACGGTGCTTAGGCAGTTTTTCTTGCCTAATGTACATATTATAGCATACCGTATAATGTACTGACGGTGACGGGAAACATCTTGTGGAAATCTGCATGCCTATTCGCCTTCGATTCGAGAGGAAGAGGGGCAGAGGGCGCGCTCGTACATGTTGGACACAAACGATTCAGGACGCTACGGGAGCCACCCTTCATACGGCCATCCGGATGGCGCAAGACAGAAGTGTCTGGAGGAAGCTGGTGTCGACAGAGGAGAATTCGCCTTAGACAAGCGTGTCGGATATACTACCAATTCCCTCTGGATGACAAGTGGGGAGTTGTATAAGCTGTTATTATAAGACAGCAGTTCACAACCTACGTAATGAAGTGTAGTCTCGTGTGCCATGTACTTTTCGAACGTAGATCCAATCAGTTTACTATAACCCAATTACTCAACGCACCATAGAATAACCATTGTTTCGTACTTGAATAGCGTTCCCTTGCAGAAAATAACCTCAATTGTAGTTATGACGACCTCTGGCGCAAAGCGGAACGCTTATATATGGATACTAGATAACTGATACACTATACTAGATACTGATTTGTAAATAAATGCATATTGTACCCAAACACGAGACGAAAAGCGAATGAACAGCCATAGATGTCTTCAAAATAATAAGTAATCTTTTAAAACATAAATAAATAATATTTTCTGGTTACACAAAGATTAGCTGACTCGGCAAACGCATTTAAATACATATTTTAGATTCGGTGGCATGTCCACAAACGTTCTATCCGTACAGGGGCGGAGAAAGAATACTAACCTCTGTGGCTGGTGTCGGCCTGTCGTAAAAGCCGACAAAACAGCCCACCCTAGCTACGTGATAGGACCTCAAGCCCGTCTGGATGGCGACCACCTTTGGTCTTAAGCATGCCGCCATAATAACCTTGTGTTGTGTTCCGGAATTAGTGACCCAAGTTCCTGTACCCTTATGGGACGGTAGCGTGTTTGCGATGCCACTGGCGTTGCAATCACCCATAGGCGACGGTAACTGCTAAATTCTAAGCGGGCCGTCAGCCTGTCTGCTGTCCTACAGCAATAATATAAAAATCCGAGTCACGGGCAAATACTAGTAAACAAAGCCATTAAGGTCGCAGCACAACCTCCAAAAATCAGGAAACAATACAATAGTGCGAATCGTCTGTGGGAACATTTTTCGACTCATATTTTTATGAAATTGTTTAATTTATAATGCATATAAATCTGTGTTAAATGTAAGTAATTAAAAAAAACGTTTGCGTCCCGGGACGTCCGACCGAAGTTATAATTTAAACTAATCTAAGTTGAACTATTTAATGTTGAAATTGTCTTGAGAAAACTTATTTATTAATAAAACTAAATAATTCAAAAACAACTAAAATTTACGAATTTCCAATTTTTCCAAAACCTGTTTCAAAATTTTATTAAATTATTCCCTGTAGATTCTTTATAAAGAAAAAAAAACTCAACTGTATTTCATTATAATAAAGTCGCAATTCGAATAGATCTAGCGATTTGGTTTAGAGTGAGAGAGGAGGAGCCTGCCTACCGCTGCCGTATGCATGACAGAAAAGGAAGCCAGACAGACTGGCGCCGTAACGCGTTACGTAACGAAGCAATTTACCCTCCCATAAGAAGGTATCACTTCAAAAATAACAAATATTTAAGTTACGTTCCGCTGTAGCAGTTTTTATCGTATAATGTGCATACCATAATTGCCCTGTGTTGGAGGTTAAAGAAAACATCAAGAGGTAACCTGTACACCGAGATCCACTTTAAACAAGTGTGGCGGTTATACTGTGCATTTCCTCTGAGGAGGGACCAGAGCCCGGTAGTGGGAGGTCATAGGCTATTATTATAAAACATGTATAACATATATCACTCATCACTCATATAGTTGTCAGAATTCTAAACGCTAAATATATATAATAATTTTTTTTTAATTACGAACACCAGACAGGCTGACGGGCCACTTAACAGTAAGCAGTTACCGTCGCCTATGGATGTATGCAACGCTAGGGGCAGCAGGGTGAATATGCTACTGTCCTATAGGGGTACGAGAACCTGGGTCACTAATGCCGGAACACAGCACAAGGTTATTATGGCGATATAGTTATAGACCAAGGGTTGCAGTCCAGACGGGCTTGCGGCCGTATCACCTAGCTAGGATGGGTTGTTTTCTCGCCTTTTATGACAGGCCGACCCCGGCCGCAGGGTTAGAATATTATTGTTACTCTGGTCTGACCCAATTTCCTGTACCCTTATGGAATAGCAGCGTGTCCGCGATGCTACTGGCGTTGCAAACACCCAGAGGCGACGACAACTGCACATTCTAAGTGGGCCGTCAGCCTATCTGCTATCCTACAGCAATAAAAAAATTATATTTTAATATTTTGACGAATTCCTTAGCACTTAGACTCGTTAGAAATGTGTGAAATTATTTGTGAATATTTAGACGCTGATAAGCCGGTTTCACAATGTTAGTTATTTTACTATGGAACAACAGATAGGCTGAAGTGACGGTCCATTTAAGTAAGCGGTTACCGTCGCCTATAGATGTCTGCGACGCCAGGGGCGCTAACATGATGCCGTATGTGTGGAAATTTTAAGAAGCCCTTTATAGGTTGGAATAGAATGCAAGAACTTACCGATAATTGAAGCTCTCGCATGGAAACCGCCTTTCCGTAGCGCACTCTCGCCTGCATTCCTCAAGGCTTTCACAAGGCACTGCCTTTTGAACGAAGCTACGGAGAGCGCGCCGGCCTGCCAACACACGGCGGAAACAGGCTGTAACAAAGTAGAGATCGCTGTCAGTAAGAGTCGAACCGAATACTGTATTCTTTATTACCATGCGTATATATGAGAAGTTGGTAAACACAAGAAGTTGTTTTAAATAATTATCTATGTATAATTTTCTTCGTAAGATACATTTGTTTAGAAATGATTACTATTATAACTATTATAATAGTAACCAGCTGGATGACCGAGCTTTGCTCGGTATTTTAATTTTTTTTTTTATAAATTGTGTTTTTTGGAAATTAACAATTGATTTTCTTAGTCTAACCTCAAAGCAAACACTCATTGACTTCGTGTCACTTAACAACGCCATCTGCTGGAATAGCTTTAGTGTTGTTGTGTCGTTAAAGTAATTTAAAAAAAAATAGTATTATTATTCGCCGATAGATGTCAGGAAGAGTCATTTTTCAATTTGAATTGGGACTACTCAAACGCCACCTTTTGACATTTTCTAGAAATGATTCCTAGCTAGATCAATTTATCGCCCCCGAAACCCCCCGTATACTAAATTTCATGAAAATTGTTGGAACCGATTCCGAGATTCCAATTATATAAGTATATATATATATATATATATATATATATATATATATATATATATATATATATATATATATATATATATATATATATATATATATATGATATAGCGGCCGGGAGATACCCGAAGCGTGCCACGCGTGGCAGGCCGCCCTCGCGATACTCGCCACCCGGGACTCTCCTTCAGTCATAATACTCTGCCGTTGGCAGTAGGCAGTCGCTTTATGACCGCACGCGATCGAGAACGTAAATTATAATATAATAAAATGTCCTTTTATTGTTGTAAACGTTTCATCGATATTTTCAAATAAATCATTTTAAAATGCACCTGTCGTTTAACATACGCAAACCCGGAACCATACACCACAATATATATATATATATATATATATATATATATATATATATATATATATATATATATATTAGTCTAGCTTATATATATATATATATATATATATATATATATATATATATATATATATATATTATACAAGAATTACTCGTTCAAAGATATAGGATATCTCTCTTAACGTTTGACTGTATATTAATTAAAAAATTATGTCACTCGTTATCAGTTATGAATTAATTTGTATTATTTAGTTCAAGCGATTGATCAAGTGTTTGTTTATACACTGTGTAAACAATATTATCTTTATTATGGTGCAACAGTTGGCAGCAGTAAAGAGGGGACGACGACTTGTGTATACCGGAAGATGAGGGCACGTATAGCCAAATCATTTTTCCGTAGAGATGGAAACATGGGTTTTTAGTACGTAGGCTCGAAGAGGCACACATACCCTTCGACCACCCAGCCAGTGAGGGGAACATTAATTCAAACACGGAGATTAAGTTTATGTTTCACGCTAAATTAATAATGATTGTCTATTTGAGCAAATCTAACGTACATACAACTTTGAGGAAGGTCGTTTGAGTCATCAGACAAAAAACATATAGTACTCGTTAAATAATGCGAACTTGTAAAAAGTTTTAATTAATGTAGAGATGAACAAAGGAATATTCGCAACCTTGGGCAAATAATAGGTCATCATAGATTTAACCTATTTATAAATATGACTAACTGTACTAATCCTTATGTGGGACTAAATGATTTATTCTAAAAATGCGATTATCGATTCTATTGTATTATATATTGTTTTTATAAAATATACATACTTCAATCATATAGCGCCCTCTAGTCTAGAAGCAATACGCTTGTTATTATGTATGTATGTATTCAATTGTACATTTGTATACTTTTTCTCTGCGTACAGGGGTGAAGTAAGAATGTTAACCCCTGCGGCCGGGGTCGGTCTGTCATAAAAGGCGGCAAAACAATCCACTCTAGCTACGTGGTAGGGCCCCAAGCCCATTTGGATGGGAACCACCTTATATCTATAAGTGAACCGCCATAATAACCTCGTGTTGTGTTCTGGCATTAGTGACCCAAGTTCCTGTACCTTTATGGGACAGCAGCAGCGTGTTCGCGATGCCACTGGCGTTGCAAACATCCATAGGCGATGGTAACTGCTAAATTCTAAGCGGGCCGTCAGCCTGTCTGCTGTCCTACAGCAATAAAAAAAATTTCAGAAAAAAATACGTGTAGTGCGAGTTTTTCCCAGCGACAAAAATAAAGTAGAAGAAAAACACAAGTTGCTTCCGTTAAGCAAAGCAAATCCTTATTACAAATGCTAAAACTCATATCCTTCATAGTAGATAAGTCTCAAGAAAGCCTATTATAATTAGTTATACAAACTCATTAGAAAACCAGTAATTTTTCCCTTTAAAAATTAAACACGTGACTACCTCACCGACCCGTAGACATTGACCGAAAGTTATAAGGAATACCCTAGGCAGCTAGTGCCTAAAAATAACACAAACCATAACTTACACTATTACAAATATGACCATGTTTCAGAATTTCGTACAAAACTCAAGTGGTTACCTATCCATCTTCGCCGGAAAACTCATATCCTTTCACTCGTTTATAAATTTATCTTTTTACCAAACGCCCCTATTTACCTAAGGAATCAATTCGTGTTTCTTAACTCGTCTGGCCTCCGAAATTTGCGTACATCTACTGAACTATCTCTTAAAACTCCTGTTCATACTTCTTCTTTTTATAATATCTCCTTCATTGTTCATGCTATTAAACTTTGGAATGCACTGCCTATTGCTATAAGACAAGCTAAGTCACTACCAACTTTTAAAAAATTGGTTAATAATCACTACTTATCTTTAGTGTAACAACAAAACATATATTTATTTATGTATTCTACAAATATAGATATTTAAGTATGTTTATCTATTTATCTATTATATTTTATATATATATTATTGAATTTTATGTATATTATCTATTTATTATGTAAATAAAATATAATTATTATTTATTGCCATACCTCCCTTCCATATCAATATAACACCAATAATGTTCTATAGCCCGGGTTGCCTGGAAGAGATCGCTCTGTAGCGATAAGGCCGCCCATTGTAAGTCAAGTACATATTGATTGTGTAAATAAGTTTCATTCTTTTAGTAAAATTGGTTTACAATAAAGTGTTATCTATCTATCTATCACATACTTTAACCATCACCAAGCATCGCAGAGTCAGCATCGTACTTCTACTACTAAACTCCTATGGGACTTCAAATTTGTTCTTATATGGTATTCAAGTCACCCGTAAGGTCAGTTTTTATTAACTTCAATTTCTACCGTTGCTTCATAGCACATTCAAAAATATTTATTTCTATTATTCACGAGGTTATTATTGCGGCATACTTATTGATCAAGGGCGGTTGCCATCCCGACGGCAACTTTTCACTTGTAACGCAGCATTCCCACATTCCACCACCACCCAAGCGCAGCTGACAGTATGCTTAGATTTGAGTCATCTTAATTATTTATTGCTGTGGAACAGCAGACATGCTGTCGCCTATAGATGTTTGCAACGCCAGATTCAGCAACATATCATATCCTAGACGCAGACAGTACGCTGCTGTTTGGGAACCTGGATTGCCGCTGTGGTCAGTACCGTGACCGAATGCACTCGAGTAACCACCAACAGACGCGAGTGGCGAGATATCGAAAATCGACCATGACCGCTCTGTCAAGAGCGTAGCGACCAAGAAGAATAATAGATGGCGCTGATAAAAACTAAATCGCGGAATCGATCATATTATTTTTTAATAGAAGGATGTATTTATTATTCAATACACCGAGTCAAATAAAAAACTTAAAAACACGGACTCAAGTTATCTACATGTATATTATGAATCATCTTGCAATCGAAGTCATCTTTAAGATCCTATTGATAACAGTGTTTTCGTTCATAAGATGACTTAAAAGAAGAGAGGTTCTCGTCTGCATATAATATATTGTGTTATATATTAGATGCATATAATAATTTTCATCCAGAAGTATAATTAACAACAACATTATTAACAATATATTATATATTTCTCGATTTGACGATATTCCTAAGTCAGATGGCGCTGACAGCAAAACGCCGTAAAGCACTAATTAAATCAATAGCACACGTTTTCTTTCTTTAAAGAAAACAAATTTTCTTTAGAATGCAAAAAGACCCTTAGAAACATATTTTTCAATCTAATAAATAAAATAAGTTTTTGAAAACTGTCTCTATAGCGTAGTGTTTTTTTTATAAAAGTATTTAAATAAAAGTTAATACGTACTGGGAGCATTTTCCACCAAAATGACCCTAGAACTGACCACAGAACACACAAACACACAAACAAACAAATAAACACGAAAACACATTTTCACAACACTGCACTGACATCATCCATTTATATAAATTTTATTTAAATCCTACAATGTTATTAAATTTAATATTATTTATCAATTATTTACTGTTATCACAATAATTTGGTAATATAATTTTATTATCATTATTATTAACAGAAAATTGTAACCATTAGAACTAAAAATGTATTATTAATATACGTTTGAAATATGTAATTAAATATCAATGAAGTATAAAAATTTGTATTTATACCAGATTTAAAAAAAATTAGTTTCTTGTTTTTTTTATTTAATAAAATCTATTTCTTTTCATTTCAAAATATATAATAATTATTAAAACTTTAAATTAGGATAAACTCTAAATTGGAATAAACAAAACGTTACAACCATTTTTTTAAATAAATGCAAGGTAATATGTTTTATTATTTTTAATTATTAATCTTTGTTTTTAAACGATTTTTTATCTGCTAATAACCCACTTTATTTAAAGATAGATTTTTGAAGGTTTATAATTGTCTTGTTTTTTTTTAAATATTTGATTTGATTTTAAATGCCTTATTCGGAATCTTTGGTCATATTTGGATTTGTGTTTCGCATGTCGCGTGAGGTCACAGTGCGCGAGAGACTGAACAGTAGCATTGTCTGACATAACCTTATAAATCGGAATATATGTTGTGTGCAACATAGTATGGCTATGACTTAAAAAAAGCCTTATAAAAACTAATATGCGAATTTAAGACAATGGCAGAATAAATGTGGTTTATTGTTTTTATTATTTTCAATTAAAATTATTTATATAATGAAATAACAATCCAACGTCCCCGCTGGGCAGGAACGGCCAGTAATTTTTATTGATTTATTAAGCCCTCTGCGGTGACAGTTGAAAAAAATTCAAATTTGGAATCTGATTCGAAAATCAAAAAGAACAGAAAATTTCCTATGAAAACATTGCATTCATTATTATATTATTCACATCACTGAGAAAATTAAATTTCATAGAAACCCTTCCGTCATAAATCTTAATAACTAAACTCTCTAAAACCAATATGAACGAATTTCAGAATCTCACATTTTTTTGTCCAAGTCATGTGAAATGCTTCATATGTAGAAAAAATTCGATATATTGTTCTTTCTAATGGTAATATACACAATCGAAAACTGGCGAAAAACAATCGTATTGAAATTAAGGGCTAATAGGTTATAATTTTTTAAAGGTGTGTATAAGAAACCAATTATATACACATACTAGCTGACCCGGAAAACGTTGTTCTGCCATATAAATAATAAAATGACAAAAAATTAAAAAAAAAATTTGTGGGTGGGTCACCCCTAACATTTAGGGGGATGAAAAATAGATGTTGGCCGATTCTCATAGATACCGGATAAGCACAAAAAATTTCATCAAAATCGGTCAAGCCGTTTCGGAGGAGTATGGCAACGAAAACTGTGACACGAGAATTTTATATATTAGATATTAAGGTGTCTCATCCTCATTAAACTCACTGTGCAGATTAGACCAGATAAACTACGTGTCGGGCCTATTGTTTCGCGTAAACCACAAAATAATTAAAATACGTGAACAAATGTCCCAAGTTCCAACACATAAAGTTATACAAGGTGAAATATGTATGTATTTTCTGTGTACACGAACACATTGACCATAAATCCCATGATTTTATCATCATCATCAGCCTATTGAAGTCTACAGGTCGACGTACGTGTCTCTTTTGCTAGGCAGGTCCTTAAACCCTGGATGGCAACCACCCCTGCCATAAGTAAGCAGCTGTGTTATGTTGTGTTCTGACATTAGTGACCCAGGCACCAGTTCTACGAGGACAGCAGTGCGTTAAGAGTGGCCCAGATTACGAAAACGTCCTTAGGAGACGTTAAATGCTTACTATTAAATGGACCGTTACCCTGTCTGTTCACAGTAATAAAAAAATGTGCACCTAACGCCAAAAATTAAGCGGAAATATTTATGCAACTATAATGTATTATTAGGTTACTACCCACATTTCAACAAATAAAAGCTTATGATCAGCACATTCGTCAACGTAGCCAAAAAAATATTGGGTTTTCCCATCACTTAGGGAAGATAAGAATACTACATACAATGCAGATTACTTAACATCAAAAACTAACTTCCTTCATACTTTAATGATAGTAATTTTATGGTTGTATATGCAAAGTTTAATAGGCTCAGATGGTTACAGCCTTGACAGACGTAGAAAAGGAAACTATTATAGTATATTCAAATAAAAATTAGCAAGAAGTATATGTAGGATGTACTAAAATAAAGGCAAGAGGTCTCCCGGAGTCCCTTTTGATATGGGTGTCGTACAAGGATCTATTCCCGGTCCTTTACTATTTTTAGTTTATATTAATGATTTGCCGTATTTAGCTTTTTAGTAAAAAGAAAAACATGTTATTGTTTGTTGATTGCTAACTAACACTCTTTTAAGTTAAAATTTACTGTTTACGTATCAAAATCCTAAATTTACGCGCGCAAAACTGTGACATAAAAAATAATTGTTAAGACCCGGGATTTTGTTTTAGATATACAGCTAACGGATATACACGCCGCTACTTATGCGTATAGGTGAGGACACGATCAAGCGACGGTTCAGGCATATGATAATACACGGGTCTGGTGATATCGATTGCGACGTCAAGGCACGCAATGCTGTCGCGTGGACTAAATAGCGTGAGGTGATTGATGTCACTTATAACTCCAAGATGCCGGTTAAGTTGAAGTGACATGTCTATAACCACTAGCCTGTCCTTTTATAATGCTGTGAAGCGTGGCTGGTGGTGAAACGACACAAGCAGGAACTGCGCGTCACGGAGACGAATATGCTGCGGTGAATACGTGAAGTAAGTGTCGCCTCCGATGGTATGGCTACGTTTCTCAGCTACCGGTCCCTTACCCTGGTAAGAGGGTACACTCAAAAAACGTGCGTACTGAGGGCACGGCAACGGAAGTTTTGTATGTAACCGAGATTTAATGCTAAGATGATGATGCTGTTGAAAACGAGTGTTTGTGTCGAAAAATCTTATTACATACTGAACTGAAGTCTTCTAACGAATGCTGTAGAATTTTTACTATCAAACAAAGCCAGTTCTGTTGGCAAAATATCTTGGGAATGAATATTTGTATTAAACAAACAATTGCGATTAAAAAAAGGATTTTATGATCATTAATATTAAAACAATGGCGAAGGTCTATGATATAACTCAACAATAAGTATCGTTAACAATGATTCAAGATGTATAAGATAGATCGCTATCGATGGGTACAATGCATAAGATTTAGCGTTTTAATCGTCAAAGTCGAAACGCGATTGAATTATGCGCAATGTCTTATATTGTTAGCGTGCATGGGCGAAATAAGAATGCGGGCGATGGCCTGTCATAAAAGGTGACTAAGCCCTAGCTATATGGTAGGGCTCCAATCCCGTCTGGATAAACACCCCTGGTCCCTAAATATCCCGCCATAGTAACCTTGTATTGTGTTTCGGCATAAGTGACCTTTGTTCCAATTCTTCTACGCGGACGGCAGAATGTTAGCAGTGCCCCTTGCGTCGCAAAAATCCTTAGTCAGCCTGTCTACCGTTCGACAGCTACAAACGCGCTTTGACAATGTCCGCGCACGCTCGCCCGCAATAGCAAATATTTTTTTTTAATTTTAAGTTATTTACAAGTGCTTTTTAAGAAAAACTTGTTATTGACCTTGTAATTTATAAATTTTGTTTCCTTGTGAATTCTATGTTTTACTGTTGTATTTTCAAAACACTAAAAGAAAGAAATAAACTTGTTTTTGAACACGTTTGTGATAGAGATACAAAAAATATATAAAAAAAATATTGAGAAAAATAAAAAAGAATTACAAAGTCAGTAAATGTGCATATACATTTTATCCATGCAGGGGGAGAAAGAATACTGACCTCTGAGGCCGGGGTCGGTTTGTCGTAAAAGGCGACAAAACAACTCTAGCTACGTGGTAGGGCCCCAAGCCAGTCTGGATGGCGACCACCTTTGGTCTTAGTCGCCATAATAACTTTGTGTGTTCTAGTATTAGTGACCCAAGTTCCTGTACCTTTATGGAACAGCAGGGTGTTTGCGATGCCACTGGCATTGCAAACACTCATAGGTGACGTTAACTACTAAATTCTAAGTGTGCCGTCAGCTTGTCTGCTATCCTACAGCAAAAGAACGGAATGACTGGTATACGTAATCTACTAATCCGCCTTGAACAAACCTTTCAAGTATATTGTTCTTTCTAGGGAATATTCAAAGCCCAGTGAATGGAATGGACTGCTGTTAAATTTACTCTTCAATAAAAAAAACAATTAATAATAATTTACAAACGCTTGTCGCTCAAATCTTGTACCATGCAACAAAGTTGGTAAACGTTAGGGCCTCGCTAAATTGTTTGAACCTTCGCGTTTTGGGGTGCTAGTATAAGGCCAGATCTATGGAGATATTTTGTACATTAATGACCCTAATGTCCGTGGGCAAACGAAATATATATTATTATAAAAAAGTATAATCTATATGCAATATATCAGTTGTCTAGTACCCATAACACAAATGCTATACTACTTAGTTCGGGACTAGATGGTGTTGTGTGAATTGTCCCAATTTATTTATTTAATATATAGTGATACTTTTAGCCATTTGAATAAAGAAAATATGTCTTTTGATTAACATTCCATACAACTGTTTCGAACTTTCAGCTAATATAAATATATTTCCGTATGACACATAAATTTTAAAAGTGACAATTGCTAAATGTGCCCTTTGCACCTAAGAATTACAGACATTATAGCTTTTTATTCATATTGCAAACAAAGTTGGCACATTCAAGGCTATGATGGGTACTAATACTTTTTGATGCTGTTGAAGATTAATTTTTTTTTCTGTGTTTATGAGTAAGGCTAAAGAACTAATTGATAAGACTTGTAATTATAAATCGTTTTAAGAATATTATATACATATTGTAATTTTTATTGGCCTGTAAGTCTTACTAAAATTAGTACATGAAATAATAAAATAAATTTAAATTTTATGGAGGCCCATTAGGATATCAGAGATACAGTATTCACTAGTTCAGGGGCCAGTGTGATTTTCTCTAGTCAAATTAGTTGTTTTACTTTAAAAAAAAATTACATAACGCCATAACTAAATATAAATATTAAAAAAAAAATTACCATAACTTGTTAAGTGTAAATACTGTTTCTAGGTTTTCAATAAATTTGTTATTTTTTTCTATATTATCAATTTATAATTCACAAAAATAAATTCTGTCAATCGCCGGCACCCCTCACTGTGGATTCTGTAGCTGTCGTGAAAAACGACACACTTCCTCCCTTGCAGTGGCATCTTGCAATCGTACATAAACTGCACCCAGGTTTCGATAATATTACTCGCGTCGTTACTCTCCGTGTGGGCCAGTCTTTCTTCAAAAGACCAGTGATTAAAGTTTGCCCTTTACCAATTGCACAATAGCGTTCTTATTACAATTTTTTCAAATTATCCATTTTATTTCAATTATTCAGTTAAAGTTGCTTCCTTATACAAAGTATTATTACAAGTTAAATTTCGTTAGCATTTCTCCACATCTATCTATCTTTGTTCAATATATTTTATTTTCTGTTTTAATTATTTTAGTTTCTAGTATTTTCCTATTATTTATTATGTGAATTTGAAAAAAAAAAACCAACTTCAACTGCTAGTTGGCGCATTCTATTAGATATAACGAGAATCAAATGCAACGTTATCTTTCTAAGCAACTGTTTACTATCAAGCGGGCCATCAGCCTACCTGACGGGTAGTATAATTATACTGGCTGTGGATATTTAAGACGCTAGGGCCACCACGAATACACTACTGTCGCATAGGGCTTATATCCGTGCAGGGGCGGAGAAAGAATACTAATCTCTACGGCCGGGGTCGGCCTGTCGTAAAAGGCGACAAAACAACCCACCCTAGCTATATGATAGGATCCCAAGCCCGTTGGGATGGCGACCACCTTTGGTCTTAAGTATGCCGCCATAATAACCTTGTGTTGTATTCCAGCATTAGTGAACCAAGGTCCTGTACCCTTATGGGACAGCCGCGTGTTCGCAGTGCCACTGGCGTTGCAAACACCCATAGGCGACGGTAACTGCTAAGTTCCAAATTGTGCGTTAGCCTGTCTGCTGTCCTATAGCAATAAAAAAATAACTAGATTATTTTCCAAGGTCCCGGTAAGGGGAGGTTGTAATAGTGACATTAGTGACTCAGGTTCCTGTACCCCTATGGGACAGTAGCGTGTTCGCGATACAACTAGCGTTGCAAACACCCATAGGCGACGATAACTGCTAAATTCTACAACTGCTAAGTCCTACAGCAATAAAAAGGGGGTACTAAAACCTAGGTCACTAATGCCGGAACACTACAAATTTATTATTGCGATACATTAATAAACCAGGAGTGGTTGCAATCCAGACTGGCTTGGAGTCCTACCATTTAGGTTGTTATGTCGGCTTTTACAACAGCCGTAGGGGTAGGTATATTTACCCCCCTGCAAGGAGAGATAATATATATGAGTATACATGTATAACATGTTCTCAACTTCTTTTAATCAATACCGTCAAAGGCAGAGAGGGGGAATTCCATAATTTAACGCTTAGATGTATTGCCAAACGTGACGTCATCAAATTAACTTGCAGACCAAATATCCAACCTTCACGTGTCCATCACGCTTCGTGGAACAAGGGTAAAATGGTTGATATAATGTTTGGTAATAATTTTGGGATTTATGTAAATATGCTGACATAATTCACACAGCGCCATCTAGTGCACAATTGTCATGCACTTAAGGATACTAGACAAATAATAAACATATGTTATTGATTGTCACTTCTTTTATTATTATTATTTCTTTTTATTGCTGTAGCACAGCAGACAGGCTGACGGTCCGCTTAGAATTTAGCAGTTACCGTCGCCTATAAGTGTTTGTAATGCCAGTGGCATCGCGAACACGCTGCTGTCCCATAAAGGTACAGGAACTTGGGTCACTAATGCCGAAACACAAGGTTATTATGGCGGCATACTTAAGACCAAAGGTGGTCGCCATCCAGACGGGCTTGAGGCCCAACCACGTAGCTAGGGTGGGTTGTTTTGTCGCCATTTACGACAGGCTGACCCCGGTCGCAGAGGTTAGTATTCTTTCTCCGCCCCTGCACGAATACATTTCATATATTAATGTATAAAAGCTACAAACGCTAGAACAAAGAGGAGAAGATTAAAGGACACACTATATTTGTATTCTATCTCTCTCACAAGCTAAATCCTATTTATGAACATGCTTCTCTCTTTTTAATATCCCTTTTTCGTTTCATTGAATTTTCATATCACAACGGCGCTAATGGAGTTTCACTTCAAAAAATTATAAGGACTAAAGACAGGACCAAACCATCCAATTTATGTGGCAATGGACGTGAGAACCGTGACACAAAATCCAGTTAAAACATTTTATGTATACCTCAATTATAATAGTAATGAACTTGCCTACACGGTTGATGGTCAAAGACAATAAAAAGGTGACAGCACGGTGGGCGCGAAAGGTCATTCAATTTTGTTGAACGCGGGCCTCTCTTTCAGGCTTCAAAATGTAAAGGATCATACGAACCGCAATATTAATAAATTTTCATTTATTTTACTTTGTTATAGGGTGTTATTTTAATAGATGAATTAAACTTTAAAATAGCTGAAGACTTCATCCCGTATGCCATAACTCTTTGCTTGAAAAAGGAATGATAAATTATCAAAAAAGAATACTGTATCGGGGTGGTGAGCGAAGATTCAACACGAAGTACTTAGGTACAAAATGTATTGCAACAATATACAGTATAATACCAACTAGTAACTAGACTATGGCAATCTGCCTGACACGGCCGCGGGGTGCCTAAGTTACATTGCGACACTTCTAACGACAATTCTAACGTCAATTCTAACAACAATTCTAACGACACTGATAACAATACCATCCAAGCAGGGGTAGAAGCCTTATGAGTTTTCAAAATGCCTGTCCCAACGTAGATGGAAGCAGGATCTTTGCCTCTAGGGCCCTAAGTAGGCGAGCTTGACGGACATTGGGGAGTTTACTTGGCAGCCGGAGGACTTACCACCGCAATGTAGTCTTTGCCTAACGCCATCTAGTGGCAGCGTGAGAAAACACCGTGTTACAATACATACATAAATTTATAAATTTAATTAAACTCAAATTTATAAATGCACTTAAAAAGTTTTTTTAAAAGTCACATTTATCGTGAAATTTTATAATGGCCTATCACCGCCCTATGTAATTTAGAATCACATACACACGTATATATTTACACGTTACATTTCATAAATATGAATGAATATAATTTTTCTTATATTCATTGATATTAAACAAGTGTAGACGATGTGCCAAGCCAAGAAACAAAAAAATAAAATAAAAATATGTACATAATATGTAATATAAAAAAATTATAATTAAATACCCGTATTTGAAATATATTCGGCTCGGATATTTCCAGAATCTACCGTCAGTGCCAGTTTTTTCGTTACACCCGCGCCGCGAACATAGTACTTGTCCCCTAATCAGTGAAAAGTATTCAAAAAATCGTGTACAAAAGCGGTCCTTCGAGCCGGATATATTCGTTATTTATGTGTATATTATTTCGTAGATTTATGAATATTTCAAAAACTACTGTAAATGTAGTTACGAGTTTTAGCGTTTGGAAGACAGTTATATCCGCTAACTTCATCGTGTCGCTTTTTGGCTATCGGTGTGCGCTTCGAGTAGTATAATTTCAATAAAAAATACTTGGTAGTTAGCTCTCTTTCTTTCCGTGCAAGGCGGAACCTGTGGCCTGTCGTAAAAGGCAACAAAACAACCCCAACTATGTTGGACTTCTAGCCCGTCTAGATTGCAAACCATCCCCAGTCTTTAAATATTCCGCCATAATAACCTTATGACCCAGGTTGCAGTTTTCCTTTACAGCAACGTGTTAGCGGTGCCTTGGCGTCGCAATTATCCAGGCGACGGTAACTTCCACAGTAACAAAAAAATTATTTAGTTTAATTATAAATATTAATTATAAAATATTTTTACCGATTGTTGCTTTCAATTTTTAGACGTCATAAGTCTCCATGCATGAGCAGAGAAAAAATACTGACCACTGCGGGCGGAGTCGGACTCTTGTGAAATACGATAAAACAACCCACCCTAACTACGTGGTAGGGCCCCAATCTCGTCTGGATGGCGACCACCTTTGGTCTTAAGTATGCTGCCATAGTAAATTTGTGTTATGTTCCGGCATTAGTGACCCAAGTTCCTATACCCAAGAGACTGCAGCATGTTCGCGATGCCACTGGCGTAGCAAACACCCATAGGTGACGGTAACTGCTGAATTCTAAGTGAGCCGTCAGCCTGTCTGCTGTCCTACAGCAATAAAAAAAAAGGATTGAATATAAGAAAATTTTAAGCTAAACAAATAAAAACTTACTTTCATAACTGATTTTCGCAGGTACCTTATTACCAGCTCGATCACTGAATCCACTGACCGCCACAGGCTGTGATGAAACCATTTCACCATTCGGCCTTACATAACTGAGTCCATCCGATCTATATTCGTAAACCGGCTTAATATTATAGCCGGTTTCGTTAATTTCAACCGGTTGATTATAGTTCGGTTGGTTAGTATCCGGTTTGTTAGTGTAGCTGGATTGGTTACTGCCATAGTTCGCTTGGTTGCTGTCGTAACCAACTTGGTTAGTTCCATAGCTTGCTTGGTTAACTTCATAATTAGCTTGGTCTCTGTCATGAGCAACATGGTTGCTGCTATAACTGACTTGGTTAGTGTCATAGCTTGCTTGGTTAGTCCCATAACTGGCTTGATTATTATAGAAATTATTTTTTTCGTTATTTGTTTGACTATTCCCATATCCTGCTTTATTATCATAACTGACAGTGCTACTTCCATAAACGCCTTGTTTATTGTCATAAATAGGTTTCCGGTTATAACTATAGTCATTATTTCCATATAACGACTGACTGCTCTGACTGGCTTGGTTACTGTTATAAACTTGGTTTCTGTCATATGAACTGTAACTGCCATAGCCTGCCTGATTTTTGACATAGCCACCTTGATTACTGCCATAGCCCCCTTGATCAGAACCGACATTAGTACCATAGCTTGCTTGATTATAACCGGTTTTTTTATTGACATAACCTTCTTGTTCACTGGTGTAAGTTCCCTGATTGCTTCCATAGCCTGATTGATTTCCATTATATCCTGATTGATTATTGCCATAGCCTCCCTGACTATTGCCATAGCCTCCCTGATTATTGCCATAGCCTCCCTGATTATTGCCATAGCCTCCTTGATTATTGCCATAACCAACATTACTATTATGTACTCGGTTTCTTTCATATGAGGCTTGGCTTGAATAACTAGCTTGATTCGAGCTATAAGAAGCATGTTTGTCATAACCATAAGTCCCATAACGGTCGTTCCCATAATTTTTATCAGCATACGATGGCCTTCTGTTGCCGTAAATCTGTTGTTCTGTATCATATCCAGGTCTATAACTTCCATAAGGCTTATCACTGTATGGTTTTTCTGATTGTATACTGTATGATGGCTTTGCACCATGAAACTCAGTGTTATATGGCCTTTCTTGGCTATACGAAGGTTTCTGTATACCATAGCCTGGGCTACCATCACTGTATGCTGGCTTTTCTGGGCTATAAGATGGTTTTTGTGCTTCTTCATTATCATATGATGCAGCATTGTAAGGTTTCTCAGGCTTATTGTTGTAAGGTTTATCAAATACTGGATCACTGCCATATAACGGTTTCTGAGGATAATACGGTCGTTCTGTGTACAGTTTATCATCACTATAACCTGGTTTTGGTGCATTGTACGGTCTTTCACTGCTATATGATGGCCTGTCACTTGCATATGATGGCCTGTCACTTGCATATAATGGCCTGTCACTAACATATGATGGTCTGTCATTAATATATGACGGCCTATCTGTACTGTATGATGGTCTGTCACTATATACTGAGCTATCACTGCCATACGATGGCTTATCGCTACTATATGATGGCCTGCCAGTGCTATATGTCGGTCTATCACTGCTGTATGATGGTTTATCGTTACTATAAGGTCTTTCACTACCATATGACAAATTATCATTCGAAGGTGTACTTCCGTAACCAGGTCTATCCGGAATATAGCTAGGTCTTTGACTATATGCGGGTTTGTCATTATAACTAGGTTTTTCATAAGGACTATTTTGATAGCTTGGTTGATCAGGGTAAACCGTCACTGATGGTTTATATGGTCTATCATTATATGAATTGCTAGACTGGGAACCATAATTCTGGGTTCCGTACATAGATTGTGAGGAACCGTAACCATTATACCCCTGATTAGTGTTGTGAGCTTGGTTATAAGCGCCGTGTGAGCTTGCATATTGATTGCTACCATAATCACCATACAAATTGTTATGGTTACCATACAAACCATGATTATTACCGTAAAGAGGTTGATAATTACCATTATTTGGCCTGCCGTAGTTTGAGTTATGACTGTCAAATTCTTCTTGGTTAAAAGACTGATGGTTGTAATTATTTTTATTGTTATATTTCGAATATTGGTTACTATTTCCGTAACTGCCTTGATTAAAATCGTTTAATCCATGATTATACGCTTGGTTGCTGTAACCATTACCCGGTTTGTAAATCCCATAACCATGTTCACTAGCGTAACCAGCACCTAGATGTCCGATAGGTCTGTTTATCCTTGGAGGTCCATAACCAGGCTTAGGTTCGGCATAATTTGACCCAAAGTCAGGTCTTCCAGGGTATTGAGGGTCATATATTTCGACATGTGGATTCTCAGGTCTATTAGGTCTATACGGTCTTTCTGTAGGGCCAACTGGACCATCGTTAGGATATGGTTCAGGTCGAAATTGATAAGGTTTTCTATTTGGTCGAATTATATAATTGTATTCAGGTTTGTCTACATATGGTTCATGAGGTTTATTAAAATTAAACTCATCGTAAGGATCTCTATTATTATAATCTGGTCTGTGGTTGCCGTAACCAGATTTATCTGGCCTGTATTCTATATTTGATGATACTAAATAATCATCTGATAGATGTGAATTATCATTTGGACGAAAGACTGGTCTGTGTCCTGGGGTGTTGAGGTTTTCCGCGTCTAGCTCTGGCAAACTTTCCGGGTCATCCATAGCTGTTTGAATGGGAGACGGTGGTGATTGCTCACACTGAAATCTTCGAACGTATACATCATAGTCTGGGTGTCTTTGGAGAATATTTTTCTCTTTTATTTCTTTCTCGTCTATTTTGCTTAGATCGCAGGTTGCGTTTCCTTTTGCACCGACCCTGTAAATTTAAAAAACATCGAAACAACATTAACAATTGAGGGTAGAAGTAAGGAAAATGTAAATCATCTATGTGTTTGAAAAGTGTCCGTCAAAATTCATAATATTAAACTGGCACTACAATAGTATCAGTGTAAACTGTAAATAAAAGCGCCAAAAGTTATTAGAGTAGGATCAAGATTGTTTTAACACAGCTACTTCAATTCGTCATTCAGAGCATACACTGTAACGGCACTACGCCGCATACTGGCCGGTTTTGAACTATAATTTACAGGCGGACACTTTTTAAATTTTCCCCCACATTCTTCGTAACTATACCCTCAAAGTATAAACATTAAAACCAATTAAAAAATCAAACCATACACAGTTAAAATGAGTAAGAAGCCAGATATTAATATTTTTTTCATCGACAAAAGTTCTTGCTTTATTATTTAATTCTATCTGGTCATAATATCATCTTGACTTCTTTAAATTTATATTTCATCATAGTAAATCATACTATTATAGTTACAAAGTGGAAATTACAAAATATTAAAGTTATTTAAATATCATAAAGTAAATAAACACCATCTAGTGTTATAAATATTAACAAACTCACCCATAATCGTAACTCTGGCACTGCTTGTCCTGTTTGCAAATTTGTTCGCATTCTTTTGTAGTTAATTCAGATACGTTCCGATAGATGGCGTCAGTAGGTACTCGTTCGCCGATTGATATTCTTTCAAAACAATCTGGAAGTTTATTTATAAAATTATTATTACATGATGTTTTTTTTTACATTTTTTCTATCTATTTAGATACAGTGGCGTAGCGAGGGGGGGAAGGGGGACATCATGCCCCGGACGCTACTTACAAAGGGGCGCCAAATGGTCCGCAAAACAAAAAAATTGCTGAATACCTAATTTTTATTATAATTGATTTCTGGAAAATATATTTTAAATTTAGTGCGAGTGTAATATAATAAATGTTGATTCGTAAATATAAAGGGAAAAAAGGAACACTAATATTGTAAATTAAACTGTAATAATATATTCATAACAGAAATGGCACGTCTTTTCTAATTTCTTTCTTTGAACTAATTCTAGATGATCATATACATTTCAAAATCTTGTCTTGTTTTCTCTACATTTTTGTCTCAAATTTAGCCTATGACTTTATTCTACTTTATTTATTTATTAATTTGTGAGTATATTTTACAATGGCATACTTAACACCAAGGGTGGTTGCCATCCAGACAGGCTTGAGGCCCTGCCACGTAGCTAGGGTTATTTTGTCGGAGAAAATGCCCATGTTTTCCTCTTTCTTCGATACATGGTAATTATTTTTTGTACATTAGTAAGGTGACCAACTATTTTTTGTTCAAAAAGACTTTGCAAGTATTAAAAAACTAAGAAAAAACGATAAAAACTTTATTTTCTTATAAAAACATATTTTTCTTCGGAGTGGATTTTTTTTTTGTTAAATGAGGATGTTCGTCTAATAATGTAGCCACATCCAAACAACTTTCATTTTGCACATTCAAATCACTGTCAAAATAATTTTAAATATTTAATTAATAAAATTGAAATAAAATAATCTAAAATAATGTTTTAGAAATACAAATGAGTATAAAATTACACAAATGAGTACTTTCAGAGTACAGGGTTTGAAAAGAGTACGGTTTGCGAAAAAAGAGTACAAAACTCAGTAAATGAGTATAGTTGGTCACCTTAACATTAGGCGAACAACTGGCTAAGCGGTACATGTCATGGTGGGATTCGAACCCAGGATGTCTAAATTGGTGTCCGATTATGATACAAATAACCTTACTATGGCGTAGATTGGTTACTGGTTTGTTGGGTATACTCTGTCAGTATTGCACCAGTATCCATAATAGGGCGCTAGCTGCCAGGGAAGTCCCATCGCTAAGGAGTCGTAAGGATTTTTCCAGTTTAAAAGAGGTACTATACTGTGATACAGTATATATAATGGAATTTCAAATATACGTACCCTCAATGGAGGTGCCGAGTTGCGAATCGATCGTTAATGTCATTACACCACCAGCAAACAACGCCCGAAGCAAAATTAGTACGTATAACATTGTCACAGTTTTAAATCGATTATGTCACATCACTACACTAAGATTTTTATACTCTGGAAAAGAGATTTTGGCGGGAACGTAGTAAGAAAATTCATTATAAGTACGTCATATTTTTATTGAATTGAACGCACATGTAAAGCAATTTGAATAAATAAAATCGTTATTTTAATTATATCCCCTGTCTAAAAAAAGTATCTCATATAATACGATATATATTTTATATATGAAGTGTTTTTATCGTTTATAACTTGTGAAAAATTACTAAAAAATAGTAGCTATACCATCAATATAATAAAAATGTTGACGCGAAATTTTTGTTACCACATATAAACACATTTTATTTTTGAGTAACACATTTAAAAATACAAAATAACAATAAATAAATTGTTGAACCGATGGGTCAGCAATCTTTCGATGTAAACGTACTGTTTGAAGTTTAATAAAATATATAATTACACTAGTTATTAATTTTATCTTTGAATTAAAATCTAATATATTTTCTCATCCTTTACATTCCCGCCATTAAACACCACAGATTATAAATATTACCGTATGTTGCACAATATTTTTAATTAAATAAACTAAGATACACGTCCATTCAGCTTTGGTGTTGCAAATAATATGTTGCAAAAGCGTATAAGGTGTGACTTAAGATACGGTTCGTCGGTTTTATCCTCTTCCGTTAATCTTGTGAACCATAAGACAAAGCCTTCCTACACACGTTTTCCAAACCAGCTCAGTCGGAAAAACATGTTACTTATACATATATTTATTACAGAAGTAAGAATACTGACCCCTGTAGCCGGGGTCAGCTTGTCGTACAAGGCGACAAAACAACGAGCCGAGGACAGCAACGGGGACTATAAGTATACCGCCAAAAGCACCGTTTTGTTGTGTTCCGACATTAGTGATCGAGGTTTTAGTATCCCTATGCGGATAGCACCGTGTTCGCAGTGGCCCTAGCGTCGCTAATCCATACACGGTACCTGCCTTTGTTGTCTCTGGGAAAAATCCTAATCTTAACGGGTTCTCGGCCCGGGGGACCGAGGGATATGTGGGACACCGGGAATTATTTTTGACCGACTAATAAACCCCGCTGTTCTCCTATCGCCTACGCCCGGGCATACGGATATGTGGCCTGCCGATCTCGTGGCCCTATTAAATAGACCGTCAGATAATTTTATATCATCGTTCATTTTTAAGTGTGATATTGAAAGAAGAGTGAATGCAGGAAACATGGTGAATGGAGCTTTGCACTCCTTTATGAAAGTCGGAAGGTGTTTAACAAGGCTCGTCTGGCTGTGCATGGGTGTTGGTTCCAACACTCATGTATGAAAGTGAAAGTTGGGTATGGCAGAAGAAACATGAAAGCAGAATAAATGCAGTTGAGATGAGAGCGTTAAAAAGTATGATAGGAGTCAAACTGAGTGACAGGATAAGAAATAGTGAGATAAGGAAACGATGTGGTCTGAAAGAAGATGTAGTGACAAAAATTGAGAAAGGTATGCTGAGATGGTTTGGCCATGTCGAGAGAATAAATGAAGAACGATTGACGAAAAAAGTGTATAAGGCGAGTGTGAATGGAAGTGTTGGAAGGGGTAGACTTAGGCGGACGTTTCAAGACCAGATTAGGGACGTCTTGAAAAAAGGCCAGGTCAAGAGTACCCTAAACCAAAGGGCATGTATGAAGGAAATAATGAAAATGGATGAAGCGAAACAAGTATGTAAGGATCGTAGCAAGTGGAAAGAAGTGGTCTCTGCCTACCCCTACGGGAAAGAGGCGTAATTATATGTATGTATGTATTTTTAAGTCTGCAATAAGACCTGTTGTATTGTATGAATAAGAATGTTTTGCCACAAAGGGGAAAAATGAAAAGATTACACCCTATGTATCTCCATAGGATCGCATATGCAAATGGCGAGATGTGTGGATTTACGAAATTTTTTTTTATTGCTGTAGGACAGCAGACAGGCTGACGGCCCGCTTAGGATTTAGCAGTTACCGTCGCCTATGAGTGTGCAATGCTAATGGCATCGCGAACACGCTGCTGTCCCATAAAGGTACAGGAACTTGGGTCACTAATGCCGGACCACAACACAAGGTTATTATGGCGGCATACTTAAGACCAAAGGTGGTCGCCATCCAGACGGGCTTGAGGCCCTACCACGTAGCTAGGGTGGGTTGTTTTGTCGCCTTTTACGACAGGCCGACCCCGGCCACAGAGGTTAGTATTCTTTCTCCGCCCCTGCATGGATAAAAAAAAATAGAAAAAATAGTATTTGTAGTATTGAGAGGTTTGAAAGTAGCTACTGACAAACTAATAAGGACATATAATGCGGAGAGAAGAATACCACGTGATAAGGAAATGGTAGAAATGGAAGTAAATGGATACAAAAGGAGGGGTGAAAAGATTGATGGCTTGTAGATCATATTATGTCAATGTTGAAATAACGACTAATATAGGAGAATGGAAAGAGAAAACATTTTGTGCCAACCCCGCATAGTGGTAAGGGTGGGAAGAACAACAAGAATACTTCTGACTCTTCTGACCCAATGTTTATGTATAAATTTTTCTAGAAAATGTATTTACAAAAGATATGTGATCTAGTACACAATTGTTCTGCTTTTTACATTGAAACTAGATGGCGCTGCATAGTGTATTCACTACCAATATATTGTCATTAGCAAATTGACTCCCAGATATTCTGTGCCTACCACTCAATACAGAATAATTTAATAATAACAGCCCCTATGGGCTATCGCCCCAGGGCTGGCTTGGGCTTCATTCTGGTGGGAACAAATAGTATACCCGCCACGCTTGTCCAATGTGACCTCGGTATGCAGGTTTCCACACGAGGTTTTCACCTTTACCTAAACGGTTCGAGGTTTCACCTAAACGGTAAATGCCACAGTGGCATTCGAACCTGGGAACTCTACTGCTCTCCAATTGTAATACCACCAGCTAAAAGGGTTATTTTTTATAAAATTCACAACATTTATCTATCATGTACAACCAAGAATTATCTAAAAAAAAAACATTCTCTCTGGATCCCGATCTAAATTTAAAATGACATGTGTCAAATGAAGATATTCAATATTTCAATGTCACAAACAACCGGTGCCTTTATAAAGCAATAAATCAAAAACAGTTACACTAAAAAATTGATTCAACAATGATATGAATAACAAATACTTTTTTGCATCCAAACATAAATTAAAAACTTAATTATATATGCTAATAATTGAATAATAAAATCAACAAAAACATTTTAAACAAGACCTTCACGAGTTCTTTAAACTTTGTTAATTATAGACCGTAATTTAAAATCATTTATCTTTACCAATGTTATAAATATGATATAATGGATGTTTTTTTTACTGTGGAACAGCACAGTCCAACTCACTTAATAGTACTGTTACCGTCGCCTGTAGATGTTTGCAACGCTAGGCACCGCGAACACGCTGCTGTCCCATAGGGATACAGGAACCTGGGTCACTAATGCCGAAACACAAGGTTATTATGACAGCATACTTATAGTCAAATGGTGGTTGACAAGATGAGCTTGAGACCCTACTCTCCCTGTACGATAGGCCAACCCTGGCCGCAGAGATCAGTATTCTTTCTCCGCCCCTGCACGGACAAATTGACGTTTGATACGCGTAATGCCAGAACGGTTGAACGGAATTGGATGACATTTGGCACCTAATATAGAAACAAAGGTTTTAGTGGATATACCAGCGAGGCGTCTTCGAACCAAGAGACTAGGCGCACTGGCGCATTGCGCGGGGAATCCTAGCCTACCGCTGCACGTTCCCAGGTTATGGTATAGACAGGCAAACGTTCGATAGTAGGTCACCATTATCTATAGACGTTTGCATGGAATTGCTAACGCGATACGGGCCTTCTAGACATATCTGATTTACTAGTGCCGGAGCCCCACACAAGGTTATTATTGCGACATAATTTAAGATCAAAGATGGTCGCCATCCAGTCGGGCTTGGACCATCTAGCTTTTGTTGCCGATGACACGCCGCAGGGGTCAGTATGCTCACTCCCCTGCAAGAAAGAAGAAATATATGTTCTACATAATATCACGCTTGGTCACACGGGTTAAATTTTGCGTCACGTAGTCAATTCTAAAGGAAAACTCGCGCTTTTTCGGGATATATTTTTTTTATCGCTGTAGTACAGCAGACAGATTGACGGCCCGCTTAGAATGTAGTAGTTACCGTCGCCTATGGGTGTTTGCAACGCCTGTGGCATCGCGAACACGCTGTTGTCCCATAAGGGTGCTGGAACTTGGGTCACTAATGCCGGAACACAACACAAAGTTATTATGGCGGCATACCTAAGACCAAAGGTTACCATCCAAACGGGCTTGGGCTATCACGTAGCTAAGGTGGGTTGTTTTGTCGCCTTTTACGACAGACCGACCCCGGCCGCAGTGGTCGGTATTCTTTCTCCGGCCCTTCACGGACGAGTAATATTAAAATATAGGGCGTGTAGTTTTTAATTATTTTCTGTTTGCAAAAGTGATTTTAAACCGTATTTATTAAATGAAAATTAGAGGACTAGGAGATGCCCTCTCATATACTACGGATAAAATATAGATACATAGATTTCGTAGTTGTGGAATGTTCCGTAATTATATAATTATTAATTAGTTACCACATAAAATTTTAATTTTAAAAAGCTTAATACACATAATTTATTGTATTTCATAAGTTATTGTTTAATTTATATATTGTTTTGTTATAACGGTATTTTCAAACATCGCAAATTCAAAGTTCAAAATTAAATAAATCGCCACTAACTGTTGATAATTACACAATCCTGTTATAGTAGGACGATCAAAACAGGTTCTTATCGAAATTAAAAATCAAATTAACGGACTTTCAAGAAACAGTAATTAGTAAATCTAGACGAATTTCTGAATTGTCTAAAAAACATTTCCCACGTTTGTAGAACCTGTTACCTTTGGAGATGTGTGAAATACGGTTACTGAACTCTGTGGGTGGGAAAAAGGTGGATATGCTGTTGTAATAATTTTTTTTTATTGCTGTAGAACAGCGGACAGGCTGACGGCCCGCTTACAATTTAGCAGTTACCGTCGCCTATGGGTGTTTGCAACGCCAGTGGCCATCGCGAACACGCTGCTGTCCCATAAGGGTACAGGAACTTGGGTCACTAATGCCGGAACACAAGGTTATTATGGCGGCATACTAAGACCAAAGGTGGTCACCATCCAGACGGGCTTGAGGTCCCACCACGTAGCTAGGCTGGGTTGTTTAGTCGCCTTTTACGACAGGCCGACCCCGGCCGCAGAGGTTAGTATTCTTTCTCCGCCTCTGCACGGATACATTTTTATTGCATTTAACAGCAGACAAGCTGGCGGCCCACTTAATAGTAAGCGGTTACTGTCGCCTATGTATATTTGCGACGCTAGGAGCACCGCGAACACGCTGCTATCCCATATAAGTACAGAAACCTAGGTCACTAATGCAGAAACACAATCCAAAGCTATTATGGTGGCACACCTATAGACCAAAAGCAGGAGTTACAATACTAACCCAACCAAGCTAGGCGGTAGGTTCACGCCTGTCTGGATGGCAAGCGTTCCTAGTTTCTGAATAGCCATAACAGTTTACTTGGTCCCGGCATAAGCAACCCAGGATTTTTTTATTGCTGTAGGACAGCAGAAGGGCTGACGGCCCACTTAGAATTTAGCAGTTACCGTCGCCTATGGGTGTTTGTAACGCCAGCAACATCGCAAACACGCTGCTGTCCCTTAAGGGTACAGGAACTTGGGTCACTAATGCCGGAACACAAGGTTATTATGGCGGCATACTAAGACCAAAGGTGGTCGCCATCCAGACGGGCTTGGGGCCCTACCACGTAGGGAGGGTGAATTGTTTTGTCGCCTTTTACGACAGGCCGACCCCGGCCGGAGAGGTCAGTATTCTTTCTCCGCCCATGCACGGATAAAACCCTAATAGTTTCCCTACGCGGACAGCAGTGTTAGTAACACCGCAAACATAGGCGACGGTAACTGCGTATCAAATAGGCAGTCACCTCTCTTCTGTCCTACAATAAAAAAAAACGTCTTTATATACTAAAAAAAATGTGTTATATATTAAGACTAGAGCTGTTCCCGCCCGCTTCACTGGTCGAATAAAATAAAAATTAACTGTTTAAAATTTTGGGGTTATGTTCTGATAAAAAAAAAGTCCCAGAACTCGATCGCAGCGCCACCTAACCGGATCCAATCGAATCTAAGCATTCTCGAATCCACTTGAACACACACAAAAAATTTCAACAAAATCGGTCCGGCCGTTTAGGAGTTCAGTGACATACACACGCACATAAGAATTATTTAAATAATGATCAATATTGTTTTATTCAAATTTCATGGTACATAAATACTAGAAAGAGAAACAACAGAAATTCAATAACGGTTCAAGCACTTTATTGCAATACTATCGTATACTTAACGTGAAACCATCATTAGGCCTGCCCTTTTATACGGCTGTGAAGCGTGGCCGGTGTTAGAGAACACAGGCAGAAACTGCGTATCACGGAGATGAATATGCTGCGGTGGATGTGTGGAGTGACGCGGAAGGACCGCGTTAGGAACTCCCACATTCGTGGCAGTCTTCGTGTCCGTGATATTGCGGATAAATTGCAGGTGTCGGCTCCGTTGGTACGGCCACGTTATACTTCAACCGGATGCTTACGTGGAAAACAAATGTCTGGCCATGCCACCGGGCCCCGGTAGGAGGGGTAGACCCAAAAAGTGCTGGGTTGACGTCGTAAAGGATGATATGCGTGCCAATGGGCTCACTACCAGGGATGCTGAAGACCGTGCGAAGTGGAGTAGAAAAAGTCGGAAAGCGGACCAAAACGGAAATTTAGGTTGCAACCGGGATACTACGCTTAGATGATGATGATGAGTGACGAGCACGTTTTGTTACATTTTAAATACTTAAACAGCGCTCAGTAGCCGCAGCACAAATCGTATAGTTTAACTATACTATTTTTCTAACTAAATTAAAACTCATTTATGTACATATTTATTTAATTTATTTTTTATTGCCGAGGAACAGCAGAAAGGCTGACGTCCCACTTAACAGTAAGCAGTTACCGTCGCCTACGGATGTTTGCGACGCTGTCACCGTAAACACGCTGCTGTCCCAAAGGGGGACAGGAACCTGGCTCCATTAATACCGGAACACAAGGTTATTATGGCGGCATACGAATGGATCCAGCATGATTGCCGGGCTTGAGGTCTTACCACATAGCTAGGGTTGTTTTGTTGTTCTTACGACAAGCTGACCCCGGCTGCCGCTCCTGCAGGGAGAGATTTTATCGCTTATCCAGATATTTATTAAAAACATTCAAGGCTCCTTTTGCCAATTCTAACCACTCAGCTTGCAACTGCAATTCCTGGTCTTTTTGCCGCAGTTCTACATCTCTTTGTCGAATTCTTTCTCTTTCTAACTCTATGTATATACTTTCTCTATGCTTGCTGTCCTCTCTTGAATTTTCGTCACACGTAATAAAATACTCCTCTATCGAGAGTTTGTGCTGACGGTGGGTTGGAGGCTGAGGAGTGGGTTCCCTGGGAGGTGATGGACTAAGCCTTGATGGTATATCAACTACTGGTGATCTTACCAGGAACACAGGTACTGGATCCTTGCTTGAACAAGAAGTGTCTTCGTCACCTACAAAAATGTATAAATTATTTTTAATCAACTTTCACCCATTCCAAAAGTTATACTCTTTTTCTTCTTTCTTTGTACTTATTGCTACAATGCGTTTGGCGTTTATTTTGCCAATGTCTAAGTTATTTATAAAAGTGACAGGTTATAAATAGTATAAATAGTAATAAAGGAATATGGTCGGTAAACTGAATTCTGAGATCCCGAGGACAACACAAAAAATTTAATGCTCTATTATATTTTAAATAAACCACTGATTGAAGTAATATTTTAAACATTTGTTGCAGATAGAACTTTGGGACGCTTAAATACTGTTTACAGTTATAAAAAAAATTGATCTAATAGTCCGGTCAGTGGTCTCCAATAGTAAAAGGCCACCATGATCTCTAAACATGCCGTCATAATGTGTATTCTGGCATAAGTGACCCAGTTTCTAATTTTTCTACGTGGATGGCAGCGTTGTATCGGTGGCCCTGGCGTCGCAAACATCTAGGTGTCGCGTCGGTAACTGCTTACTATTGGTGGGCCATCAGCCTGTCTGCTGTTCCACCAAAAACAATGACAATCTGAATAACACATCAATGAAGCCACATAGGCACACTTACCAGTAGGAACTACGTTGCTATTTTCTGAAGTCATATCGCTCAAAGTTTGAGAAACAAGTCTTTCTGTCTTCCGTTCAGTCGATTCCATCTATAAAATTATATTTTTGTGTATACATAGGTAGTAAATATATAATTGAAATTATCTATACAAATAAATAAAATTGGAGCGTCTGTTTGTAATATTAAAATAACCGCTTTTTACTAAGTGCATTTGGATATATACACGGTACATATATCAAAACAACATTTTTTACAATTTTTGTCTGTCTGTCTGTTTATACCGGCTAATCTCTGAAATGGCTGGACCGATTTTGACGGGACTTTCACTGGCAGATAGCTGATGTAACAAGGAGTAACTTAGGCCACTTTTATTTTAGAAAAAAAATGGTTTTAGTTAAAAGTAATCAGTTTCGAATTTTAATAATCCAATTTAAGTTGACCTCAGATTTATATCATCAATCATATAAAATAGGGTTCAGCTTAGGCTGGACTTTGTAGGTTTAAATACAGTTTGTATATTTAATTTATTTATATTTTAGGGTTTGTAATCCAAAATAAACCATAAGATATATCCAATAAATGCTGCCCAAAGTCACTATTCCACACGGATTGAGTCACGGGCACAGCTAGTTATAAATAAATATAATAACAACCTATAACTGGGGGCTCGGGGCTCCATCTAGAGGGAATGGACCGTATACCCACCACACTTGTGCAAGGTGAATTGGCACATAGACCGGTGATCTCTCCATGCAGGTTTCCATGCAATGTTCTTCTTCACCATCGGTATATGGCAATTTATTACATACAAACAGATTACAATCTTAAAAATAGGTCGTAGTATAGGTACAGTGTATAGGTCTAGATTGTAAGCCAATATTTAGTCCAGACGCGGAGCAGGAAGAATTTCGTACAATGACCTCTTTACCTACTGACAGTGGTCACAAACATTTTGTATTAAGTGCTATTTACATAAAACGTTTGAAGGAGAAAAAAATTTACTAAATTATTAAATAAATTATGGTTATTTAATAAATTATTTATTTAGATTTTATATTATAACAGTATAAAAGAAAAAAACACAACAAGACTATAGTACTTTTTATTGTTTTTCAAAGTATTCACCACATAGCTTAATACACTTTTCCATTCACTCAAACCAGTTATAACATTTATTCCACTCTAAAGTGGCAGTGTTCAAAATTGCTTTACAATTGTTTACAATCCCTGAGGACGGCGGTCATTGCTCTGTGCGAGCGAGGACTCATTACATAACAGGTTAACATACGAAATTCTTCCAGCTTCTCGCCCGGTCTTTAGTATACACAACATAATTAAGTTTTTTACACTATTGGGTTAATATCAAAAGGAAGTAATTTGAAAAAGAAAAACTAATTACTAAATTGTGTAAATTGGTTGAAAAAGAGAAAGCTTAATTAATCACATACATAAGTGAGGACATGTTTTCTAAAGTAAGAGTGTGAGATGATGAACATATCCAATTGACGGTGCGCCACAAAGAATGTGTGATAAGTTCGACAACATACAATTGGATTATAAGACATATTGTTCTTATAAGTTTGCAGTATAAAGGTGTTTGGCTTAAAAACTTTATTATTGACATATGTTTGTATCAATTGTAATAGGTAGGGGGAATCTACAAGAGTGCAATATTTTATGTAACATGAGGTCAATCAGATGTCTTCATGTTGTTAAAGAAGTCATATTAAAATAGGACAATTTATCTTGATAACTTGACAGCTGTTTTTTATTGCTGTCCTGCAACAGACAGGCTGACGGCCTACTTAGAATTTAGCAGTTACCATCGCCTATTGGTGTTTGCAACGCCAGTGGCATTGCGGACACGCTGCTGTCCCATAAGGGTACAGGAACTTGGGTCACTAATGCCGGAACACAACACAAGGTTATTATGGCAGCACACTTAAGACCAAAGGTGGTCACCATATAGACGGGCTTGAGGCCCTATCACGTAGCTAGGGTTGTTTTGTCACTTATTACGACCGGCCGACCCCGGCCGCAGAGTTCAGTATTCTTTCTCCGCCTCTGCACGGATAATGTTTGCTAAAGCTGCCTACCGCTTATATATAAATTATATTATAATATGCACTTAGATGATGAAAATATGCAGTTAGAGTCGGCAACATTACAAGAAGTAACCTATGGGTTATAGTGGGATCTATACCTGGGACCTCTATATTCATCTCCTAGTGTAATTACCACTTGGCTACTATGTATCTTATTGATTTGAAATAATAATTTTAAAAGTATTTTAATATTTTCAAATGAGTAAAATAATATGAATATAAAACTAACCTGTCCAAAACCACCTTCAGTTAACATCCCTGAGGCTACTTGGATGTCCATAATCCTTAATACCCTATGTTCTAAGACAGTCATTTTGGAGGCAGGAGCCCCACCACCAATTTCAGTTGATTTATTTACTTTTGCCCACTTCTGTTTAGTGTGATTTTTTAAATCAGTCCACACCTAAAAAAATTTACAACAAAAATTTTAAGGTTACTAAAAGTGAATTGTATTATCGAGTATTGACCTTAAATCTCACTTTGCGCCACTTCCTTTCACTACGTGACTGCCCGACCCCTTGACTGTGCCTGTTTAATAAACCAGTCAACTCTTTCCATTTTTTACTGCACCATGGACGCCTTTGGTAAACTAAATTTTGAGGCATAAATAGGTCTCCATTCCTAAAAACAATACAGCAAACTATTAAAAAATACTTGAGGATTATGTAGTTTATTTATGTTTTTTACTTACTTTTCCATAAACTCTACCATTAGTGTAAATTGTAAGCGGTTAGTCGGGCTCAAGGAATATACTACTCTCTTACGAGAGGTCGGGCTCTTTGAGGACATTTTTGATTTTTATTTTGTTTTTTTTGTCTTTTTTTGGAATGTCAAGCAGTGTTGCCAGATGGCCATGTGAATTTCCCCCGACTTTTTTCGAAATACCCCCGAAAATAAGCTTTTTGGAAAAAAAACCCCCAAAACAGTTTTTACTTATTTTAAAAAGAGAAATAAAAAAGCAAAAGTAGCTATAGTCGTATTTTTAATTAGACGAAGCCAACTGACAGTAGCTAATATCACTTTGTAAAATAATGTTGCCATATTTAAAGTAATAGTGATGCGTTCAGTTCTCGTTCAATCAGATGAATGAACAATGAGTGTGAATAGTTAATCATTTCAAACTATAAAAGAATATTATTTCTATTTTACAATAAAATTGTATAAACGTGCTCTGATATAAGTTACTAATAGTATGTAACTACAATCAGTTTTTTGACGGCTTATTACAAAGCGCGGTGGGGCGACTAGTGCCAACACCGATCAACGCCGCGCGCGTCGGTCGCCATTTTGTTTGTAATTCGGCTTTTAACCTCTGTTCTGATAGCACGAATGTTTTTTCTGCACTCACGCTGTTTAGTTATTGTTTTTGTTAAGTTTTTCGTTACGTTGTGTTTGTGGTAATTGTTGTGTTTATTTGTTGCTATATTGTTTCGTACAAACGATATGGATCCTCAACCAAGCACGTCAAGCCAAAGCTTATCCCCAAGAAAGAAGAGACCACGGATTGCTTTAAGCGTTACCGAAAAAACTTATGATACAAAACGTCTACAAACACGTATTTGAGGAGAAAGCTGCTTCACTATTACCTATTGAGGCTCCCGAAAAAAAAAGAATGTGTTTCGAAAACAGCTGACATTTTGAATTGGTGTAACCTCAGTTTATAGTGTATTTTTAATACACTATAAACTGAGATTCTTTTAGAATACAAAGAAAATGAACAATTTAAGTCTCCTGAAAAACGTGGACCGAAACACAACTTCAAAGATAAATTAGACGATTTTACTTTTGCCGCTATAAGGCGAAAAGTACATAATTTTTTTATGTAAATGAGCCACCCACCATTATAAAGGTAACTTAAACTTTATTCCTTCTACTGCACTAAATTCTGTGTCCACTATAATGTTCTTTGTAAAACCAAAGTAATAGATTGCGTAGACTTCCTTACTCAAAAACTTTTTTATTACTTTACATATTCTTAAGGTTGCCAAAACTAAAACCAAATTTCGTAGTAGTGATGGATAATGGATAAGTGATGGATAATAAATAATAATGTAATAAGCGATGTTTTTTATTTTCATTACCTACCTATAATTGTTATATTTTATACATTTATAGTTTCAAACTACATGATGTATTAAAAATAGGACAGTCTTACAAGTTTCCTCGGATAGTTTTTCATAATGTTTAAAACACTCCGTATTCATTATAGGTAGATACTATAGGAATATAGTCGTCGAAAACAAAATAAAATGCCGCATAAGCTCAAGTGACAGATGTACAAAACAGCCACTAAACCTGCTCTGCTACTTTTTCCTGTAGGAGGCGGCAGAGCAGAAAGCAAGACAGACAATGAAACGACTGATATGGCTCACCCAAACCCTAGTTAGTTTACTCGTCTTATTTAACTAACACCAATACTCAATTAGTTAGTGCATTCCAGTGAATTATGATTGTACCACCACCCATCGGCCAACATCAATACCCATTCACACAATAATCAAACCACAAAAGAAAATAATGCAATACAAACGTAGTTTTTAATTTGCCTCCACCAACTTCATCTTTATTTACGTAACTTTTTGATAGGACATGGTATATATATCTTTATTTTATAAACATATGATGGACATCATCATGAACAGGACGATCTGTTTCATAAAAATAAAATGTTATTGTACTGAGTAAGTAGCTGAGTAAGTATATATAAATAATCGTAGTATGTCTAAACAGGGACACTATTATTTTTTGAAATATTCTGAAGTCCAATAATTATGATATTAATGATTACTTATGTTTCATCCGAGTAAAGTTTCTATAATAATAACCTGGTACTCAACAGAACATACCTCATCATCATCATCATCAGCCTATTGAAGTCCAATGCTGGACATAGGCCTCTGCCAAAGCATGCCACTGAGCCCGATCTTCGTCTCTTTCATCCACTTCCTGCCAGCTGCCTTTCGAAGAACATATGTACCTACTTATGGTAAAATACGATACTAATACCTACGATAATTAAAACATTGTTTACTAACCTGAAAATACCGCTTCGTCTTCCCATTCTTTCCGGTATGTACTGACATATGACTTGTTAGATTTCGACATTTTGCTTGCGTTTTAAACAATTCGTAAGAAGAAAACTTGGAAAATTAAATGAACAACACGACAACGACATGACATCAAAATCAACCAACAACAAGAAACAGTAACAAACCATTACCAACCCAACACGAACGAAATAACGAAACTCATAGGCACTCTCGGCTCTTGCTATCGCATCGGCAATCGTCAATCGGCAACATGAGTAAAAAGACAGAGATGGCATATTAACAAACGAACGAATGAATTGAATTATTAATGAACGATTGAATTGAAGTTTATGTATAAATAAACATATAATTAATTATAAGATAAAAATCTATCGTATTATATAATAATTGTAGTGATGGTAATTGTGTCTATGGATGAATTATTGGCACTTAAAAAATCTCCAAATTTCTCCCAATTTAATTTTTCCCCCCGTAGGTCCCCCCAAAGAATCTTTCCCCCCGAATTTCCCACCCAACGTCGAAAAATCCCCGAATTTGCAGGGAATCCCCCCCATCTGGCAACGCTGATGTCAAGTCCATAGTCGCAACTTGCGAACCACAGATTATGTATTACTATTAGTTATCTACTTTGTGCTATTAGTGCGAACTTGCCAGTGCCACTGCCAGTATCAAACATCAAGGAAGCTGAAGCATCAAGGAGACGAACATGAGACGAAACATAAACATTGTCAATGTCAGATATCATGTCAAGATGGCGCCGCAGGCCACACTCAATGTATTTGCCAGTGTCAAGTATTTGGACTCTTCAAAATTAAAAATTTTCATATTTTTAAACAAAGTCAAGTCATCCACAGTCACGACTACGCAATTCAAGCTGTGGTCACGTCATGAAGTCAGTTCATTCCATAGATATAGAATACTATATCTATGGTTCATTCCGTAACTACAGCTCCAGTGTTCCAGTAAAACCGGTAGATGCTTACTGGAACTTGAGCAGAGATTGAAAGGAAACATGAAAATGCACTTTTCACCACTTTGCTTCACTTGCCTACACCCATGTACATAAGGGCTTGTCTAATATTCAAACATGTAATATAATTATCCCAGTGAAAAGAGCGTTCTATTAAATCATTGAGGCAGCTCAAAAAATCTATAGCAATAATAGACTTTTGGAGTTTACTCCTTAGAATCGATTTTCATATATGAGGCGCCCGGTATGAGAAAAATGTGAGAGTAAAATCTACTAATGAATGACCTCGTTACGTTTTTGGTGCGCGTGCACCGGAACACACTAAACAAAACAAACCGATGTATCTCTCAAGGCAAAAATTACTTTATTTGTTACAACTTAAGGTTGATTTCACATTAAATGTTGTTTAACATATGTCTTTTCATTTGTAAGTGATAAGAGTAATTTATTGCTTTGCTCATTTTATATGACGAATGATCGTAAGTATGTATTAGATAATGTTTTGGAGATTTGTGACTTTATTACTAGGTGCCATAGTTGTAATTAGGTTGAACTTAAAACTGTTTTAAAACTTGTTTTATATATGTATATTATTTTCATTAATTTGTTAATTTACCCTTTCATATGGTATTAATCTTTTTTCAGTTAAATAAACTATTTTTTCGTATGTTTAGACAATCGTACTTATGTAGTAAACTCCAGTCGTGCGTCGGAGCTAACACACACAGTTTTTTTTAATGTTAAGGGTTTCTATGTAATACCTGTATGAGACCAATAAGAAGTTGAAGTTAGACGAGAAAGATTGTTAAGGGATTCTAGTAGAGAGTGATTTGATATAGCTATCACTTTGCAAACAAACCAATCTGAAAGGAGCTGCCTTCGTAAAACAGACACGTAGAGATTTCGTAGACAGAACCTCCCCTGGTTCAACACATTCTACCTAAAGCATTTGTTGGGGAGGATCTGATACAGCCGGTGATGATTTTAAGACTTTTAGCTTAGAGTTCATCTAACTTAGATAATGCTGCTTTATGGGTACTAAGACGAAACAGCCGTAGTCAAAATGACTTCTTACAATAGCGTTTTTTAAGATTTGTAGACATTAGGGATGAGATCCACACTTTACACCCGACAAAGCGCGTATGATTTTAACTTTTTGGCAAGTATAAGTCAAGTTTTGGACACCCGAAAGTTTGCTATCTAGAAAAAGGCCTAAAAACTTTACACTATCTGAAATATTTATCAATTCATTGTTTAAATGGATATTAAGGACTGGGATTACTTTTTTACGCGAAAAAATAGCTGCCGAGCATTTAGGAACAGACAAAGACAAACCATGCTCTGTTAGCCAATCATTTAAACAACTTAATGCAGAATTTATGCGTCTACAAGCGTCACAAAAAGATTTGGAGGAGACATAAAGAGAAATATCCTCCACTTATTGGAGAATTTTACAGAAGCAATTTACAGATAAATCTAGATTGGAAGTATATATATGTTATAGAGAAGAGGACTAAGGACTGAACCCTGAGGGAGGCCTTTCCACACGAAACGGTGAGGTAGGAGTTTATCTGCAAGACGAATAGAGATTGATCTCTCCATGAACATCGAAAATATTATATTGATAATCTTAGAGGGAATACTCTGCTTGAGCATTTTATTTCTAAGTATCTGAAGATCAACATTGTAGTAGGCAGCAGTGACGTCTAAAAAAACTGCTACAACATGTTCGTTTTGCGAGAAAGCAGTGCATATGTCAGTAGTTAGAAGGCTCAAACTATCCATGGTTCCCATAACTCTCCTAATCCCAAACTTGTTTTTTGATAAGAGCCCTTTACTCTCGACAAGCCACTCTAGACTATTTTTTGTCATACGATCCATAATTTTTGCAATAATTGACGACAGAGCATTAGGTATATATGAAACAGAATCTGTCGCATCTTTCCTGGGTTTCAAAACAGGGATGACTGTTTGATGTTTCCACTACTCAGGGACAGTGTTCGGAAGAAAATTTTGATTTAGAATGGATAAAAGAAATAATTTGGAGGTATTGGAAGATTTTAGGATGAAAGAAGAAGGAATGCCACTGCACCTGGGGCAGAATCACGAAGCTTATTTTATTTAAAGCACATATGAGTTCTTTAAAACAGAATATACAGTTAAAAGGGGTCTGAGTCATTTTTATTGGGCAAATTAACAGCAGGAATAAGTCCAAGAGGGACAAGAGGGAGATAATTATGTTTTCGAAATCCCAAATCCAAGTAGACGGATCGTTTGAATTTATATTATTGTCAATTTGAGACATACAAAACGCCTTAATTTTATTCCATCAAATAAATGTAGGAATTCTGGGAGAGAGCGATTCGCGAAAAAATCTCCAACCATTACGTTTCTTTTGACGAAGAAATATTTAAGCGGCTGCAGACTCTTTGAAATTGTAAGAAATTTTCTAAGGAAAGATTTCTAGCAAACTTTTTTTTCAGCTTCCTTACGATACTTGACAATCTTAGAACACTCTGAATCCCATCATGCAGGTGAGGAGATTTTGTTCACAGCAGAATTCTTCACAGGAATAGAGTTATCTGCTGCAGAAGTTAAAGCTGCGGTAAATTCGGAATAAAGAGAAGCTCACTAATACAAGGGAATGAATTTATTTTGTTTTGAACAAGAGCAGGAAACATTTTCCAATTAGCTTGGCCAAGTCTAAATTTTAATAGAGGGACCTATCCCTCTAACTTGGACCTATCCAATAGTAGATGTTGAGTCTCTCAACAAGAGAAGAGAAGATAAGATAGGAAGGTAATCACTACCATAAGAGCCGGGAAGAACAGACCAGGAAAAGGATCTAACCAGGGAAGGAGATAATAAGGTGAGGTCAGGAGCACTTGGCTTCTGTAGAGATGAAGTTCTGCGCGTAGGAGTTCCATCATTTAGAATGTATAGGTTCAGATCATCTAAAATATCTAAAAAAATTGTCAAGACTGCATCACAAGAAATGGAACACCACAATGTATGATGGATATTAAAATGGCCCAACACAATTTTAAGAGGCGGAAGAATAGATAACATAGATGATATTTCTTGGAAAACGTAGGTATTAAGGTGAGAAACATACATGAATACAAATGTCATATTGGAAGAACGAACAGCAACAATATCTACATGAGGGGAGTGATGAGGGAGAAAAATACGGGAGAATGTGATATCCCTTTTAACGAGGAGGGCACATCCTGCCCAACCATCTACTCCTGTCATCCCCAAGACAGGAAAACCCAGAGATTCTAAATAGAGAACCAAGTCGTAACCATGTCTCCAAGAGGCCAAGGAGGACAAGTCTATACAGGTTTATTAAGTAGATTAGTTCATGCTTTTCATTGTTGATACTACGACAGTTCCACTGAATGAGGTTCACCATTGAGCTGAGATTTAGAGAGAGAAGAGAGAATAGACTGTAATATTTCTAAGACGTTGTTCGGTAGGATGTCACTAAATTTAGTAAATATGTTTAGAAGAAACATTGAAAGTAGCTTGATAGATTTTTATTGGGAGTAATGGTATTTTCAGAATTTCCCCTAAGTGCACATCCATTGGGAAGAGGGAGAGCACGCGAAGAGGTAATATTAAAATGGGCATGTCGGTTATATGACTTGCCCGGCTCTGGTCTAGGACGTTTCTTAATAAAAATAGTCTTTTTATATGAGGTGGAAGCAGTGGCGAATTTTGGATGAGAAATATGAGGGGAGAGTTGAAAATTATTGAGGACAGGATCAAGACTGGGTGAAATTTTGTCAGACGATCTTTGAGAAGGCACCATACTAGTTTTATCGGCGTAAGAGGTACGTACCGGGCGGAATCTGCAAGCAGCTTCAAGATATCCAATGTTTTCTTCTGACGTGACCATTTTTATGGATCTTTGCCGAGCATGTTCAGGGCATTTCCGATCAGATCGGCATGGTCACCAGAGCAGAATAGATAGGACACTTTATTATCAGCAACATTACAAGTAGTGCCTTCATATAGACCGGCACATTTCTTACATCGGGCATTAGAACGACATTGTTCTCTAATGTGGCCAAAACGAAAACACATAAGCATAGATAAGTAGTTTATAGATGGAAGTGTGTATACGTGAACAGGTAAAGTGACAACAGTAGACATGAGAAGGAAGGGTTTGGCCTAGGAAAGTAAGAACAACAGTTCCTGTAGGTTTCCGGGTAACTTTACCTCGATTCTTTTTTTTCTTATTCAATCTTCTTCTTAGCTTTGGTAATAATAAAAGACTCGGGGCGACATTCTGTCAAGGACACCAATTCTTCTAGAGTCCAGTCTAAGGGGATCTGTCTGATGATACCCACACGTGTTACTTGGAAGCGCGGAATAGATGCGGAAAGTTTGTTAGACGATAAAATTGGATTTGAAAGGAAAGTATTATTAGATTAGTATTAGAAACGTTTAATTTTTCATTGATGTCTTCGTGGGATATACCTAGTCAGGTCATAAATTCTGTCACATGTTTAATGTAAAATAATTGTAACAAGTTTATTCATTATGTAACCATTCATATACCAAAATGAACTTAACAAAACATAGATTCTTATGACATTAAAGTTTATTCAAAATGACCTCCGTGATTTTGAATACAGGCCTTCAATCTGCGCGGCCAGTCGTCTATCGCAGCACGAACGAGGTCCATGTCAATATCGGCGGCTGCCTTAATCAAGAATGTCTTGAGTGACTCCAAATTGGGATGAGGCTTTGAGCACGCCTTTTCCTCCAAGTGTTGCCATATCTTGTAATCTAACGGATTCAAATCTGGACTGGAGGAGGGCCAGTCTTCGTGCCAGATGAAGTCGATTTCACGCGCCGCCAGCCAGTCTTGTGTGCTCTTCGCTCTATGAGCTGGCGCCGAATCTTGTTGGAATACCCAGTGCCTGTTATTGAACATGGTATGAGAAACAGGTTCCACAAGGTTCGTCAGGACTGTATTTTGATACACAACAGCATTCGTTTTTACACCTTTCTCACAAAAATGTACCTCTGTTAAGCCCCAATAAGAAACTCCCAACCATACCATGAGCGAGGATGGAAAATGACCTCGTTGGACACGCGGAATACGGTTGCTCGCTTCTTCACTACTGTGTGCGTACACCTTATCATTTTGTTTGTTGTAGCTCTCTTCTACGGTAAACATTTTTTCATCCGAAAAAAGAATCTCCCGATATTTTTTTCCCGCGTACCGCTTCAACAAAGCGCGGCATCTCTTCAGTCTCAGGTCCATTAGACTAGCATTCAAACGATGTCCTGTTTTTCTTCGATATGCCCGAAGCCCTAAGTCTTCATTTAACACCCTTTTCACCGTGGTTCTGCTTAACCCCATCTGAAGCGCCAACAGTTTCTGCTTACGTTTGGGATTTCTTTGAATTCGTGCCTTCACAGCTTTTATCACTGCTGGAGTCCTAACAGACCGAGGGCGACCACTTCTTGACCTGTCATCTACACTAGAGTCTTCATTGTATCGTTTGATGGTACGATAAACGAATCTTTTGGTAATATTCAAATTTTTCAGTATGTTAAAAATTTGAATTGGCGCGTAACCGCAACGATGCAACGCAATAACTGCAACACGGTCTTCTTTATGCGTCCACTCCATATTTAAAAATGAGTAAAATTCTAAAAGTTATACATTTTTATTTTCATGAACAATTCGAAATTCTAATTCAATAAACTTTTTTGTGGCCAGCATTCTAAAAGAAAAGTTTTTACTGTGTGACAATACTTATGACCTGACTAGGTAATTAATAGTAGTAGGATAACAATCGAACGCCATATTGGAATCCATTTCGTAAGATTGTCATATCGTTATGTCACTGTCATAAACATTTCGCATGATCGATAGTGATTGCCTGACCGTATTTAGCGTTATTTTTAATTGCTTGGTTTTGGTGCTTGGCACGGCATTGATATAAGAACAGATTTTATTAATTTAAACATTATATGCTACTAATGAGGGCAGCGCAGGACCGATCATCGTGGAGATCTTTGGGGGAGGCCTTTGTCCAGCAATGGGCGTCTTCCGGAAATGATGATGATGATGATGAATGCTACTAATTGACTGACATTGATTTTTCTCCGTACAGGAGCGGAGTAAAAATACTAACATCTGCGGCTGGGGTCAGACTGTCGTAGAAGGCGACAAAACAATCAAAGCTAGGTGGTAGGACTCCAAACTCCTCTGGATGGCAATCACCCTTGATCTATAGTATAGTATTTTTTTTTTTTTATTGCTTGAGTTCAGCAGACAGGCAAACGGCCCACCCTGGCAGGTGGTCACCGTCGCCTATGGACGTTTGCAGCACCAGAGGCACCACCAACGCGCTGCCGGTCTCGAAGAAATTTTATAACGCCTTTTTTGAAGAACCCCATATCATACCGCGCTGAGAAAACCTCAGCCGGAAGCTCATTCCAGATCCTGAGAGTACGCAACATGAACGTTCTGGAGAACCGTTTCGTACAGGAAGGAAGAGGCTCCAAGAAATGGGGATGAACACCCAGCCGATGGCGGGCAGTGCGGTGGTAGAAAGACGACGAGGGCATCATCCTAAATAGTTCTTCAGAACACTCCCCGTTGTACAGACGGTAGAATACGCAAAGAGATGCAAAGTCTCTCCGAAGTCCAAGCGTGTCTAAACCGTCTGTGAGCATGGGATCGCCGACAACACGAACTGCGCGCCGTTGGATCGAGTCTAGGGGATTGAGCTGACAGGCCGGTGCTCCAGCCCATAAATATGAGCAGTACTCCATATGCGGTCTGACCTGTGCTTTATATAGCACAAGCCGTTGCCTTGGACTGAAGTACTGCTTGGACCGGTTTAGCACACCTAGCTTTTTGGAGGCAAGCTTAGCTTTACCCTCCAATTGTCCCCTAAACTGCAAATCATTCGTGATGTCGACACCAAGGATCCCAATACTACTTGCGATGGAAAGAGAGGTTCCTTGAAACTGTGGCGCAGGTGCGAACGGGGTTTTCTTGGCAGAGAATACGCAGACCTGCGTCTTCGAGGGGTTGAACTGGACAAGGTTTTGTCGTCCCCATTCGGAGACCCTCTCTAGAGAGTTCTCTACTTCAGACACAAGTCTGACCCGACTTTCTTCCAAAAACGCAGGAGAGAGACTTACACGACCAGTGTACCGTGCATCGCCGGTGCCATCATCCGCATAGCAATGAATGCCATCTATAGATAACATGTCATTGATATGCAGAATAAATAGCGTCGGCGACAGCACACAACCCTGGGGCACACCAGCATTGATAGGTTTCACACTGGAGCAGCAACCGTCAACAACGACCTTAATACTGCGCCCAGCGAGAAAGCTGGATAGCCAGGTGCAAAGACTCCCAGGTATCCCGTAAGATGGAAGCTTCGCAAGAAGAGCCCTATGCCAGACCCGATCGAAGGCCTTAGCGATGTCTAGGCTAACAGCCAGGGCTTCTCCCTTGCTCTCAACGGCTTCAGCCCAACGGTGGGTTAGGTAAACCAGGAGATCCCCAGCGGACCGACCATGTCGAAAACCATATATAGTATACCGCCATAATAACCTTGAGTTGCGTTCCGGCATTAGTGACTCAGGTTCCTGTACCCATATGGGACAGCTGCGTGTTCGCGGTGCCTCTAGAGTCCCAAACATCCTTAAGCGACGGTATTTGTTTACTGTTAAGTGGGCCGTCGACCTGTCTGTTCTTCCTCAGTAATAAAAAAACAGACAGCAAAGTAAGGGTAGGTCGTCCTGTTGCCAGGACCAGGACAACACTCTCACCTATTATGAACGAGTGCTACAAGATTTTTAAAAGATATTCAACTCAGTTTTAAAGACAAACACATAATTTTGTTTTGTTATTTAACAAGTTTTATGTTATTTATTTTATGTGTTTTTGGTAGAATAATAAAAAGTTTTCATTCATTCACAATGTGAATTCGGATAGGAGTTAAAAACATTTTATTTTTCTTTCCAAATTAAAACCTAAGATTGTCAACTAAAAAATTTCCGCCTGATGACGTATGAGAAATTTATGCATGTAGCATAACTAACTATTTATACGATGATTCCTACCGTATTTATGCAGCCGAAATAGCTCAGTTGGGAGAGCGTTAGACTGAAGATCTAAAGGTCCCCGGTTCAATCCCGGGTTTCGGCAGTTATTTTTTTACATACATTTCTACTTTATGAAAAAAAACCTGAAATTTTTCTTTATTATTTAATTATTTTACTCGTCATGTCCATATTAACTATATAACAAAGGAACAATGGTTATAATTACAGTCAGTTATCAGTAGATCAGCACTGACTCGCGAAAATTATTAATTTAATAATTGCAATGCCCTCTAGAGATGGGAATTATTATCGATAATTTTCTATCTCACAAGACTTAACATAAGTACGGTTTATTTCTATGCCCTGACAGTTTTCATGATTTCAGCGTAAGGGGGCGTTCAAATATTGTAGAACGCGATTTTGAAAGCCTTTTGACCCTCCCTCCCCCAATGTAACGCGCCATAACGTCTTTCTATATCCCGTTCCCCTCCCAAAAGTTACATAACACTCAAGGAACTATCTTTATCTAAAAGTCCCGTTTATCTTGCGAAAATTACCAGAAAGTTGCTAAAATACCTTTGTTAGGCAGTGTTTTAATCGCAATTTTTATTCCCTAGTTTTTTTTAAATTAAAAAACTATGCTACGTAACGCGTTGTTCGAATCTCCCTCCCGCCCTTGAACGCATCGTAAGGGCCGAGTCACACCGGAATGGCAGCGGCGCGGCGAGAACTTTCAGTGTGAAATAATTTTAAACTTTATCTACATACTTAAAAGATCAGTATCGCTTGAAAAGGTCGCGACGCAGCCGCCGTCCGCTCGCGGTGAAACGAACAGCCGCGCGCCACCTGCGTTTTGAAATTATTTCACACTGAAAGTGGTCGCCGCGCCGCTGCCGGCCGCTACCGTTCCGATGTGACTTGACCCTAATGTTTCATAAGAAAAAATACGTTACGTAATTCTTGAACACCATCTAAAATCCCCGAAACCCAAACTACCGCTTCTATACGATGCTTGTTTGTTGAAGCGGTCGCTCTAAGCGCCACGTAGCAAGGGGCGCTATAAAATCAAATGATAAAAATATTTTTGGCATAAAATAAAATTTTATTGGCCTTTTGAGACGCGGGACAGTGTTGTTAGGAAGGTTTCATTCCTTTTTAAATAGCATGAGTAATAGCTCATAAGCGACATACGTTATTACGAGATCTTTAAAACTATACACCCGATACTATACACTAACCAAACCAATTCCAATTTTTCATATGACATAAAGTTTGCCAGGGTCTAGCTGTATACCAGAAAATTAATAAGGCAATACAATTAGCAGGAATCGATAATTACTTGTTGATAAACTACATCACTAGTAAAGCACTGTGACCCGTGAAATTTGACCGAAGACTGAGATGTAGATAAGAGTGTCTGAAATCCAACAAGCGTCTAATGCTAGAAACAACGTGTTCGTTTTGCTTGGTTTAGCGTAATAATTGATCGCCACTCATAATACATTAAATAATAATTACAAATACTGTGATGATTCATACAGCGCCGTCTCGTCCAAACATAAAGTGTTTTGAGTAGTAGATAACGGATATCCGTTATCTAATATATAATAAGTTTAAACTTATACATATTTTCTCAGTATGAATACTAACTCTAACAGCAGGGGTCAGCCTGTCGTAAAAAACGTCAAAACACATCTAGATATGAGAGCCCCAAACACGGCTGGATGGCAACCACCCTCGGTCTATAAGTATACCACCATAACAAACTTATGTTATTTTCTGGAATTAGTAACCTAGGTTCCAGTACTTATAAGCGGATAACATCCTTATGCAGTGATAACTGAATTACTACTAAGTGGGCTGTTAGCTTGTTCTTCACTAAAAATACGCTTCTCATTTCGCCTAAATCCGGGTAGACCGAACATGGCTAGTAGATGGCTGCCACGGCCACGGGAGGAAACGCGGAATCCCATCACCCGGATATGGGACCGAGTGACACTTGGATGGTTTTAGTAGGCATATCAACGTGCAAGTCTTACGTCGTACAGCCCTCTATCAACTGTGGGGGCCACATGTTTGTTTCATGACGGGGCAGTGGCGTAGAATAGAATAGAATAGAAATAATTTTATTTTAGTACAATACACACATACGCACACACAATATTTAAAAACTACTAAAAAGAAGTGTATGTCCTAAAAAGGATCTAGCTCAGCATGTATGTTAGTCTATACTGACTAACGCTGATCTTCCGCTAAACCCAAAAGTGAAGTCACGACAGAACAATACCACCCGATTTACATAATAATAAATAAATAATAATGTACTAAAAAATACATATAAATAAATAAATAACATCAATATTAATAAATAATAAAAACTCAATAAACACCGTCAATTTAAAAAATAATTTAGGGGAAGATAGTAAGTTGTATTAGTAACAGTAGAAGAAAGGCAGAAGCCAAAAGGCATAAGGCAGTAAACGCATTCAAAGCGATGGAAGTTGCTCATACAATACTAATATCTTGTATTTGTTCAGCTTGCCGTTTTTGTTCAGCAATTAGGTACTGCTTAAGCTTAATTCTAAAACTATAAACAGAGTGCAGGTTCCTTATAGGCGGAGGAATGTTGTTCCAGCACTTAGATGCTGCATACCTAAAACTGCCTCTAAATGCGGCAGAAAAATGGCGTTGTATTGCAAGAGGTACGGCGCACTGCCTAGTTTCAATACACCTACGGCTAGCCATCCAACTCAGTTTGTCATACAAGTAAGACGGTGTTTTATCTTTAACTATACCGAAAAGGAGACAAGCTAAGTGTAGTTTACGACGATGGATCATTTTTAACATACAGTGCTTATTCAGATACGGAGTTACATGTCCTCTCAACGGGATATCGAAGCAAAATCTGGCACAGGCATTCTGCACTCGTTGAAGAATTCTTTTTGATTTCGACAGGAGTCGCGGGCTAACAACAACATCAGCATAATTCAGTCGAGACAAAATTAAAGATTCAGCTAACTGTATACGCAATGCCTCGCTTAAAAATGGTCTCATTTTATACAGAATCTTAAGCCTATAGAAGCAACTTTGAAGCGATTTTGCAACGTGTCTTTCAAATCTTAGGTCACAGTCAAGTAACAGTCCCAAGTTACGAGCCTCATAAACTCTTTCAACCGGTTCATTTAATATTGAAACTGTGGCGGACAACTTAAGATGTGTCAGGTGATGCCTGCTACCCAATATTATAAATTTAGTTTTAGCCGGATTCAACAACAAGGAATTATTTTGAGAAAAGGCTGATATTCTAGCCAAGTCTTCATTGAGTTTAATGACAGCAGAGTTGATATCAGCTGGTTTACAAGATAGCGAGCTTAACTCGCGCCCGGGGCACAATACCTTTTTAACGCAATTCGGAAACTAAACAATTCGAAAAAATAAATAAAGTAAAATAAAGTCATAGGCTCAAGCTAGGCTTTAAATTTGAGACAAAAATGTATAATGATCATCTAGAATTAGTTCAAAGAAGAAAGAAAATTTAATTAGAAAAGACGTGCCATCTCTATTATGAATATATATTATTATTAGGTCTGTACCTATGAAATTGCCGTTTTGTATGAAAAATTTAAACGAATTTTTTTCATGTATTTTTTATTTGTATTAATCGAAGTAATCACAATGAACATAATTAATTAATGTACAGTATCCTCGGATCACGGATTAGCAAGACTTTCTTCAACACCAATAACTGGATAAGCATCTTGCAAGTCAGTTGTTAGCACAGTGCTAAATTCGATTTGGTACGCGTTTGCCGCAAAATAAATACACGTGATATATTATAACAAACCCCCCCCCCCCCCTTATGACATTTCGTGATTTTTTTATGGACCCCTCCCCCCCCCCTTTCGAGCCTCATGTGATTAATGGACAGCCCCTATGTGTATGTATTATGGTGTCCTAAATAAAATATTTTCTTTCTTTCTTCTTTCTATTCACAGTAGTTTTTTTTTATTGTTGTAGTACAGCAGACAGGCTGAGGGCCCACATGGAATTTAGCAGTTACCGTCGTCTCACTCGAACTTGGGTCACTAATGCCGGAACACAACACAAGGTTATTATCGCGGCATACTTAAGACCAAAGGTGGTCGCAATCCAGACGGGCTTGGGGCCCTACCACGTAGCTGGGGTGGGTTGTTTTGTCACCTCTTAGGAAAGGCCAACCCCGGCCGCAGAGGTCAGTATTTTCTCCGCCCCTGCACGGATAAAATATTCATAAATCTCCAACACGTGTTTTATATCAGTGAAGATAATATATACACACACATATATACCTAGTCAGGTCATAAATTCTGTCACATGTTTAATGTAAAATAATTGTAACAAGTTTATTCATTATGTAACCATTTATATACCAAAATGAACTTAACAAAACATAGATTCTTATGACATTAAAGTTTACGTAAAGTTCACGGAGGTCATTTTGAATACAAGCCTTCAATCTGCGCGGCCAGTCCTCTATCGCAGCACGAACGAGGTCCATGTCAAAATCGGCGGCTGCCTTAATCAAGGATGTCTTGAGTGACTCCAAATTGGGATGAGGCTTTGAACACGCCTTTTCCTCCAAGTGTTGCCATATCTTGTAATCTAACGGATTCAAATCTGGACTGGAGGAGGGCCAGTCTTCGTGCCGGATGAAGTCGATTTCACGCGCCGCCAGCCAGTCTTGTGTGCTCTTCGCTCTATGAGCTGGCGCCGAATCTTGTTGGAATACCCAGTGCCTGTTATTGAACATGGTATGAGAAACAGGTTCCACAAGGTTCGTCAGGACTGTATTTTGATACACAACAGCATTCGTTTTTACACCTTTCTCACAAAAATGTACCTCTGTTAAGCCCCAATAAGAAACTCCCAACCATACCATGAGCGAGGATGGAAAATGACCTCGTTGGACACGCGGAATACGGTTGCTCGCTTCTTCACTACTGTGTGCGTACACCTTATCATTTTGTTTGTTGTAGTTCTCTTCTACGGTAAACATTTTTTCATCCGAAAAAAGAATTTCCCGATATTTTTTTCCCGCGTACCGCTTCAACAAAGCGCGGCATCTCTTCAGTCTCAGGTCCATTAGACGAGCATTCAAACGATGTCCTGTTTTTCTTCGATATGCCCGAAGCCCTAAGTCTTCATTTAACACCCTTTTCACCGTGGTTCTGCTTAACCCCATCTGAAGGGCCAACAGTTTCTGCTTACGTTTGGGATTTCTTTGAATTCGTGCCTTCACAGCTTTTATCACTGCTGGAGTCCTAACAGACCGAGGGCGACCACTTCTTGACCTGTCATCTACACTAGAGTCTTCATTGTATCGTTTGATGGTACGATAAATGAATCTTTTGGTTATATTCAAATTTTTCAGTATGTTAAAAATTTGAATTGGCGCGTAACCGCAACGATGCAACGCAATAACTGCAACACGGTCTTCTTTATGCGTCCACTCCATATTTAAAAATGAGTAAAATTCTAAAAGTTATACATTTTTATTTTCATGAACAATTCGAAATTCTAATTCAATAAACTTTTTTGTGGCCAGCATTCTAAAAGAAAAGTTTTTACTGTGTGACAATACTTATGACCTGACTAGGTAATTAATAGTAGTAGGATAACAATCGAACGCCATATTGGAATCCATTTCGTAAGATTGTCATATCGTTATGTCACTGTCATAAACATTTCGCATGATCGATAGTGATTGCCTGACCGTATTTAGCGTTATTTTTAATTGCTTGGTTTTGGTGCTTGGCACGGCATTGATATAAGAACAGATTTTATTAATTTAAACTATATGTATTTTAATAAATACATCTGTACATAGTATAAAATGAAGTCGCTTCCGCTGTATGTTCGCTTAGATCTTTTAAACTATTCAACGTATTTGAATGCAGTTTTCAGCAATAAATAGAGTCAATTAAGAGTAAGGTTTATGTGTATAATACATATATACCTAGTCAGGTCATAAGTATTGTCACACAGTAAAAACTTTTCTTTTAGAATGCTGGCCACAAAAAAGTTTATTGAATTAGAATTTCGAATTGTTCATGAAAATAAAAATGTATAACTTTTAGAATTTTACTCATTTTTAAATATGGAGTGGACGCATAAAGAAGACCGTGTTGCAGTTATTGCGTTGCATCGTTGCAGTTACGCGCCAATTCAAATTTTTAACATACTGAAAAATTTGAATATAACCAAAAGATTCGTTTATCGTACCATCAAACGATACAATGAAGACTAGAAGTGTAGATGATAGGTCAAGAAGTGGTCGCCCTCGGTCTGTTAGGACTCCAGCAGTGATAAAAGCTGTGAAGGCACGAATTCAAAGAAATCCCAAACGTAAGCAGAAACTGTTGGCCCTTCAGATGGGGTTAAGCAGAACCACGGTGAAAAGGGTATTAAATGAAGACTTAGGGCTTCGGGCATATCGAAGAAAAACAGGACATCGTTTGAATGCTCGTCTAATGGACCTGAGACTGAAGAGATGCCGCGCTTTGTTGAAGCGGTACGCGAGAAAAAAATATCGGGAAATTCTTTTTTCGGATGAAAAAATGTTTACCGTAGAAGAGAGCTACAACAAACAAAATGATAAGGTGTACGCACACAGTAGTGAAGAAGCGAGCAACCGTATTCCGCGTGTCCAACGAGGTCATTTTCCATCCTCGCTCATGGTATGGTTGGGAGTTTCTTATTGGGGCTTAACAGAGGTACATTTTTGTGAGAAAGGTGTAAAAACGAATGCTGTTGTGTATCAAAATACAGTCCTGACGAACCTTGTGGAACCTGTTTCTCATACCATGTTCAATAACAGGCACTGGGTATTCCAACAAGATTCGGCGCCAGCTCATAGAGCGAAGAGCACACAAGACTGGCTGGCGGCGCGTGAAATCGACTTCATCCGGCACGAAGACTGGCCCTCCTCCAGTCCAGATTTGAATCCGTTAGATTACAAGATATGGCAACACTTGGAGGAAAAGGCGTGCTCAAAGCCTCATCCCAATTTGGAGTCACTCAAGACATCCTTGATTAAGGCAGCCGCCGATATTGACATGGACCTCGTTCGTGCTGCGATAGACGACTGGCCGCGCAGATTGAAGGCCTGTATTCAAAATCACGGAGGTCATTTTGAATAAACTTTAATGTCATAAGAATCTATGTTTTGTTAAGTTCATTTTGGTATATGAATGGTTACATAATGAATAAACTTGTTACAATTATTTTACATTAAACATGTGACAGAATTTATGACCTGACTAGGTATATATATATATATATATATATATATATATATATATATATATATATATATATATATATATATATATATATATATATATTATCTTCACTGATATAAAACACGTGTTGGAGATTTATGAATATTTTATCCGTGCAGGGGCGGAGAAAATACTGACCTCTGCGGCCGGGGTTGGCCTTTCCTAAGAGGTGACAAAACAACCCACCCCAGCTACGTGGTAGGGCCCCAAGCCCGTCTGGATTGCGACCACCTTTGGTCTTAAGTATGCCGCCATAATAACCTTGTGTTGTGTTCCGGCATTAGTGACCCAAGTTCGAGTGAGACGACGGTAATTGCTAAATTCCATGTGGGCCCTCAGCCTGTCTGCTGTACTACAACAATAAAAAAAAACTACTGTGAATAGAAAGAAGAAAGAAAGAAAATATTTTATTTAGGACACCATAATACATACACATAGGGGCTGTCCATTAATCACATGAGGCTCGAAAGGGGGGGGGGGGGAGGGGTCCATAAAAAAATCACGAAATGTCATAAGGGGGGGGGGGTTTGTTATAATATATCACGTGTATTTATTTTGCGGCAAACGCGTACCAAATCGAATTTAGCACTGTGCTAACAACTGACTTGCAAGATGCTTATCCAGTTATTGGTGTTGAAGAAAGTCTTGCTAATCCGTGATCCGAGGATACTGTACATTAATTAATTATGTTCATTGTGATTACTTCGATTAATACAAATAAAAAATACATGAAAAAAATTCGTAAATATATATATATATATATATATATATATATATATATATATATATATATATATATATATATATATATATATATATATATATATATATATATATATATATATATATATATATATATTTTTTAATTATATATGGTGGTGAATGCTAGGCTATTGTAAAAATTCCTGATAAAAGTGACTTTTATCTTAAAAAAACTGTTAAGATAAATTTGAATTTAATTGTCGGCATGTATGTATTATTTTTATTTTATTAATATATCATTCGGGATGAACCATCTCGATGAAATCTTTAGCTATTTTTGTTCTGTTACGTTAAAGATGAATAACTTCTTACGTGGGTACATGATCAACACACGTGTTTTTTTAGAAAAAGTAATATGTACTCGTAAAAGATTTCAAATTCAGAACATTGTTCAAATAACACCGTTCATTCAAAATGCTCGTTATTAATTACACTTCATTCATTAACCAGCCTTTGTTAGCGATTAATACTTTTTTATTACCCGTAATTACCATAAAACAGTCAGAGTCCGTTGCTCGGTCATTAACCCCTTGTTACGAACAAGTTTTATAGTTGGGTAACAGATTATTAGCTATATTCTGACGGAGTATTTACTTACGGAGAACGCGGATTCGATTATTTTTTTTCATTACTGCGGAACAGCAAGTACCGTCGCCTATTAGTTTGCGACGCCAAGAGAACCGCTAACACGTTGTTGTTTACATGGTGGTACTGGAGCCAGGGTCACTTTTTTTACTGGCCCGCTTAGAATTTAGCAGTTACCGTCGCCTATGGGTGTTTGCAATGGGTGTTTGTGTGTTTGGATGCTCGCTATTCAGACTGACTTGATGCCTTACCACGTAGATAGGATGGGTTGTTTTGTCGCTTTTACGACAGGCTCGTATTTATTAAAAAAAGTAAAGGAGTATAAATGAGCCGTTAACCTGCCTGCTGAGCTTAATAAAAAAAAAGATTTCAATTACAGGCCAAATAATTTATTTACTCTTTTTTTCACTTCTCTCCCTCTTTCTCTTGTTTAACGGGTTCCTGGGGTCGTAAATGTCGAACCAGTCGTCATTCTTTGTGGACGCGTCCCTTGCGAGGACCGCACCTTTATCCTCAAAACGAAGGGTGTGGCCTAACCTATAATATAGTATAAACAAATATTATCAATATAAATAAAATTATATAACGGCCTGCAGTTGCGCGCTTAACGGCAATACTGGATAGATTTCAATAAAATTTAAAATTATTGCGATATTTTCATCTATACATCATCATTCATCATTTCAGCCGGAAGACGCCCACTGCTGGACAAAGGCCTCCCCCAAAGATCTCCACGATGATCGGTCCTGCGCTGCCCTCGTCCAACCTATTCCGGCGATCTTGACCAGATCATCGGTCCATCTTGTGGGGGGCCTACCAACATTGCGTCTTCCGGTACGCGGTCGCCATTCGAGGACTTTTCTGCCCAAACGGCCATCAGTCCTTCGTGCTATGTGCCCAGCCCACTGCCACTTCAGTTTTGCAATCATCCGGGCTATGTCGGTGACTTTGGTTCTCCTGCGAATCTCCTCATTTCTGATTCGATCTCGCAGGGAAACTCTGAGCATAGCCCTCTCCATTGCCCTCTGAGCGACCATGAGCTTTCTCATAAGGCCCATAGTTAGCGACCACGTCTGCGTTCCGTATGTCATCTATACAAATAAATAAAATTGGAGTGTGTCTGTTTGTAATATTAAAATAACCAACGCTCTCCAACGTATTCATTACTACTTCGCACGGTCCTCAGCATTCCTTCCCTGGTAGTGGTGGTGAGTCCATTACAGACCCTTTACAACGTCAATCCAGAACTTTTCGGGTGCACCCCTCCTGCCGGGGCCCGGCGAAGGTGGCGTGGTTAGACATTTGTTCCTCACGTAAGTAACCCGTGGCCGTAAAACCAAGCTAATATATTTATCAAATTATATTATAAAAATAACAGATGTGGCGAACATATTTCAAATTATGGCGCGGATGACGCGCTCGCCTCATACGACCGCGCGCGCCAATACACGTAAACTCCCGCGCCGTACTCATGTCGCTGTACTATATCTATGTTAATTCCTTCAATAGTCAAATATCTAGTCTTAATTTTTACCTATATTGTGTCTGTGTTAATCTATCGTTACTACCCACCTATTATGCTTTCCGGACTTCTTGTGGCTCTAAATTTTCTCCTTCTAACTGTACCTACTCGTATTTATATTGTGATACGTTATTAAAAATAATAATTTATGTAAATGAGGACTTTCATTTAACGATTGCAAAGATTTTTAAGTAGAAAGATTAACATCGAATACCTCACTACATATACAAATATTAATAATTTAATTTAATTTCTCAAAAACTGAGAAAGGTATGCTGAGATGGTTTGGCCATGTCGAGAGACTGAAGAACGATTGACGAAAAAAGTGTATAAGACGGGTGTGAATGGAAGTGTTGGAAGGGGTAGACCTAGGCGGACGTTTCGAGACCAGATCAGGGACGTCTTGAAAAAAGGCCAGGTCAAGAGTACCCTAAACAGAAGGGCATGTATGAAGGGAATAATGAAAGTGGACGAAGCGAAACAAGTATGTAAGGATCGTAGCAAGTGGAAAGAAGTGGTCTCAGCCTACCTCTACGGGAAAGAGGCGTGATTATATGTATGTATGTATGTAATAATTTAATTTTTATTTTCTCTCTCTGTGTCTCTCACTCTGCCTTTGCTTTTGTTTCTGTCGGTACGGAGGAAGAATATTGACTTCTGCGGTTGGGGTCGGCCTGTCTATGTGGTAGACCGTTCCAATGCCCAAGCCTTTCTGGATGGCAACCACACTGGGTTTATAAGTATGCCGCCATAAGAACCTTGCGTGTGTTCCCGCATCAATGACCCAGGTTTCAATAACTGCCTACCACTAAGTGGGCCGTCAGCCTGTCTGCGGTTCCTCGGCAATAAACTCTCTAGGGGGAGACCGGAACCCAATTGTACTGAATAAATGTATTTTCTTTCTCCTTCTCAACTTTTAGCCGTCATCTGAACATTCACACCTTTTTTAACCGTATCATCTTTTACACAATCCATCCATCGTTTCTTTGGTCTACCCCTCCTCTTGTATCCATCCACTCCCATTTCTAGCATCCTCCTTGTCACATGACGCTCCTCTCTTCGCATTATATGGCCATACCGGGCTAACCTATTACTTTTCAGCTTCTCAACCACTGGCGCCACTTATAAACTTCCCCTAATATACTCATTCCTAATTTGATCCATTTTTGTAACCCCACTCATCCATCTCAACCATTCCCCTCTGTGACCCAGCATTCTGGTCCAAACAGGTCTATTATAAATAAAGTATTTACAAATTTCAATTATTTAAAATGTGTGTATACCAATTGTCGTCATTGAAGTTCTCGTCTTCCTTCACCTCAGCGTCCTTCTTTCCTTCTATTTGGTAATTCTCTTTTATTACTTGAAGTTTGCTTTTAAATTTCTCCAACAGTTGCAACGTGAAGTTCTCCCTACAGAGAAATTAAGCATAGCATTAAACGTATATAAAAAAATGTATTTGCCTAAGTCCTCACTTTATGTAACCAAATTTTCATCCGGCGGAGAAAGAATACTGACCTCTGCGGCCGGGGTCGTCCTGTCGTAAAAGGCGACAAAATAACCCCAGGTAGAGCCCGAAGCCCGTCTGGATGGCAACCGTCCTTGGTCAAAAAGTATGCCGTCATTATAAACTTTTGTTGTGTTTCGGCATTAGTAAGCCAGGTTCCTGTATCCATATAGGCCATCAGTCTATCAGCTGTTCCGCGGCAATAAAAAAAAATACCTCTCTTGAAATAATCACTCTCGAATGTACCTACTCATGTATGTCGCTTGACAGTGATATCTTGACAACTGTACATAGATACGGGAGACTGCGCAGGTATAATGTTCATGATAAAATAAAAAAATAAGGCTTTAACCTGTTAACTACGACATTTTTTGTCATGTATGTCTTCTACGTGGTAGGGCATCAAGCCCGTCTGGATGGCGACCACCTTTTGTCTTAGATATGCCGCCATAATAACCTTGTGTTGTGTTCCGGCATTCGTGACTCAAGTTCCTGTACTCTTATGGGAACACAGCATGTTCGCGATCCCACTGACGTAGCAAACACCCTCAGGCGACGGTAACTGCTAAAATCTAAGCGGGCCGTCAGCCTGTCTGCTGTCCTACAGCAATAAAACAATTATTCAGTACGAATCTATCGTTAAATTTTTTTCCGCATTAAAGTTGTTTAATTTATAAATTATATATTATAAAATATTTGATCGAAATAAATGAAAGCAATAAATCTTAAATACCATTTCCTTTTATTACTTGAGGTGTGATGATATTACTTATATTATTATGAAGAAAAAACTCCCAATTGTGAAATGTGTTGGACAAAAGTTAATTCCCCTGTTAACGTGTTAATTCTTATTTATTATTTTTTTACAATAATTTACTTATTTTTTCAGAGAAAATATAAATAAAAACTTAATCAAGTTTTTCTCGACAGTCGGTTACATATCCTCTTCAACAGCTTCTCTTTAGACAAATGTAAAGTAAATGCATACCATAGACAAAATTGTATACATTACAGTAAGCAAACATCGAACCTGCCTGACGACGCGTGAACGCCATTTTCTTTAAGGGTTGACTGCTTTCGCTAAATCAAATTGGCTAATCTCTTAAAGCTATTTAATAATAATTGACATAGAATCATAAAATACATCGACGCTTAAAAGTCAACCTTTATTAAACGACATTGAGTGCACTTTCCAGAAGTGATTTGAAGTTCAAATATTTAGAAAAATGTATATTACACACCTAATTGTTGGACTGAAATGATCCAACAGAAAATAAATAATAATTTCATTCAACAATTAGGCGAGTAGTATAATTTTTTCTAAGTATTTTAACTTCAAATCATTTCTTTGGAAAGTGTACTTGGGTCACTAATGCCGGAACACAACACAAGGTTATTATGGCGGCATACTTAAGACCAAAGGTGGTCGCCATCCAGACGGGCTTGGGGACCTACCACGTAGCTAGGGTGGGTTGTTTTGTCGCCTTTTACTACAGGCCGACCCCGGCCACACGGGTTAGTATTCTTTCTCCGCCCCTGCACGGATAAAAAGTTTGACATTTAAATTCATGTATAACTTGATGTTTTAATTAATTACAGGTAATAATTTATCTGTTAATTAATAAAATAATATTGTACACTCTAAGGGGTAAACTGTTGAAACAATTTCATGTAAACCATCTTTGTATACAGTACACAGTTTTGACAATAAAGTATCTTGTAATTTTTTTAAGTCGTGATGGCTTGATTATTCAATATTTTTATAAAATTAGAAAAAAATAAAAGACAAATTATAAAATATATTATTTTATTCATAACAATATGTACATCATCTTTTAACTTACCAGAAATGATTACATTAATTCTTTGGTGTATGCCATTAAACACTTAAACTTAAAATAAACTTCACATTAAAAAAACACAGTTCATTATACTAAGTAAAAATTTGTATTACAGCTCTTAGTCACAAAGACAGACCAGAACAAACTATTTACATCACTCTTACTAGCTTCTCTCCCGTCAACGCAGTCCTAGACCACCGAAGATAGTGGTCGCAGGCGGCCCCTCGGCGGAGGATCCGCCGTCTGCACCATTGTCGTGAGGGTGAGGCCACGCGTGCCCTCCTCAATATTGAAATGACCTATGTCCCTTATGTCAGGGCGAGCCGGCGTTGACTTGGGACAAGAGATCGGCGGGCCAGTTTATCCATAACCCTAGGCGGTAGGTAAACTGCGAAATTTTTCAGTAGGTAGTCGGATGTCAAACATCTTTCCCGGAGTTCCACATAATGGTGGAGACTCCCTATGTACGAGATGTGTTGCGACATGCCACTATATTCCAGGAAAGCATTCCTTTCCTGGTATCACTTCCCTCGTCCCTTGTTAACTTCTGCTTATGTGCGCAGGCGCACGCGATTAATACCGGCCGCATTCATTTTCAAAATTAAAATCAATTGCTGCCTGAGCATCAACGATAGCATAGAAATAAAAATAACATAAAATAGCAGCATAGCATAAGAAAACCGTTGAAAGCCCTATTACAAGTCGGCTACCGACCGTTCCCCGTGTACGCACCAACCGGTGGTGGAAGCGGCAAGACTGATTCCTAGCCGGTTCCAATAGTTACAATAGGTTCGTGAAGACTAACGGGACGGCGTCGAGTGAATCGGAGTACGGGTTGTTTCAACGCTGTGGCCATTCCTAACCAAGTTGATATAACTTTTAATAACACAAAACACTATTCGTATCTTTTAATATCACCCAAACACTCGTCGACATCGTCAGAGTCATTAATAATGGCTTCGTCCCACGGTCCGTATTTATTATCCTTATACCTCTGCCATCTGACAAACATCAACGGACAATAAACAGTTAAAACACCGACAAACACCAGAAAATAACACAACAAAACAACGGATACCGTATACAAACCGATAATGGTTAACGACAATGTTATCACAAATAACAGATAAAATAACTGTGTATTTATATATACACGAAACAGTTGTGGACTTAAGACGAATAATATGACGGACACTGTCAATAATACGAACGCATCGAAAGGTGTGGAGAGACGTGAAACGAGACATATCGACGAAAAAATTGCTGCGTTTATCGATAAAGAATTCGATACTAGAGCGACGGGGACGTTGTAATCGAAGAAAATCAAATGGACCACCATCATTATAACCGCCCATGCGTATATCGTATCCGTGCTTACAGTATCCGTCAACGTATGTAAAATCGGTGACAGTAAATAACCTAAAATTATATACACCAATACAGTTTTAACGCTTTTCAATAAGTTCGTTTCAACAGCCGTTATGTATAGTAAATAACTAGTTATCACAACGGTTATTGATATATAAATAACTGTATACGTTTGTATATAATTGTTGTACATATATACATATAACACAGCATATAGTATACACAGGCATATACGAAGTACAACGCGAAATGAGCCCAATATCGATTGTTTTAAGGTGACTTTTTCAAAGTATAAATTTTTTCTCAGCTCTTCCAGGAATTTCCTATCTGTATAGTTGTCAGGATATTCCCGGTTTTCGTATAGGTTCTTCACCCACGGTTTACGATTGGGCTTCTTTGCGATCTTCGTTCTTCGGCTTCTGCAATTTCATTTGCTTATATATGTCTGGAACAGTGGACAGGCTGACGGTCCTGACAATAAGCAGTTACCGCCGCCTATAGATGTTTGCGACGGAGCACCGCGAATATACCGCTGTCCGCATAGGATACTGGAACCTGAGTCACTAATGCCTGAACATAACACAAGGTTATGTTGAGGCACACTTATCGACCAGGGGTGGTTGCCATCCAGACGGGCTTGCGGCCCTACCACGCATCTAGGGTTGTTTTGCCAGTTTTTATGACAGCCCGACCCCAGCCACAGGGGTTATTATTCTCACACCGCCCCTGCACGTAGAAAATTCTTCTCTTTAACAATATCACTTATATATCTTATTAATAAAAAAAAATCACTTAAACAACACAAAGGAAATTCCTTCATATTAATAATATATGTGTTATTCAATACTAAATAATATTAAGCGATCTTAAAGTTTTCACATCAAAAATTGTGTATGCTACAAAAATAGATACACTGTGACAATTCACATAACCAAACACTTGTATAGCACTTGTGTTATCGATACTAGACAACTGATATACTACTACCACTACTATTACTAACGTATCCGTGCAGGGGTAGAGAAAGAACACTAACCTCTGCGGCCGAGGTTGGCCTGTCGTAAAAGGCGACAAAACAACCCACCCTAGCTACGTGGTAGGGCCTCAAGCCCGTCTGGATGGCGACCACCTTTGGTCTAAAGTATGCCTCCATAATAACCCTGTGTTGTGTTCCGACATTAGTGACCCAAGTTCCTGTACCCTTATTGGACAGCAGCGTGTTCACGATGCCACTGGCGTTGCAAACGCCCATAGGCGACGGTTACTGCTAAATTCTAAGCGGGCCATCAGCCTGTCTGCTGTCCTACAGCAATTAAAAAAAACCTATCCGATATACACAGTACCTGTTTTACACGGTTGATAAATTACTAATATTGTACTCATATTGGTTTAGTTATTTTTTAATTGCTGTAGGATAGCAGACACGATCCCATAAAGGTACAGGAACCTGGGTCACCCGGAACACAACACAAGGTTATTATGGCGGCATACTTAAGACCAAAGGTGGTCGCCATCCAGACGGGCTTGGGACCCTACCACGTAGCTAGGGTGGGTTGTTTTGTCGCCTTTTACGAGAGGTCGACCCCGGCCGCAGAGGTCAGTATTCTTTCAACACCCCTGCGCGGATATATACGTTTACATAGCAAAATCGAAAATTTCACTTTACACGGTTTTGTCGAAAACCTATCTTTCATGTTGAAAGCAAATAACCTGTTAACAGGGAAATAAACTTTTGTCCAACACATTTCACAATGGGGAATGTTTTCTTCATAACCATAAGTAATATCATCAGACCTCAAGTAATCAAACGTTTTAACTTATTGATTTTATTTATTTCGACAAATTAATTGAATGTATTTAAATAATTATTCTGTAGTATGTTTCAAAATTTCATGACGAAAAATGTCGTCATGCCCATTGCAATACTTCGTGTATGACGAAATATTTCGTCATACCCAGTTATTAGGTTAGTATATGAATGAAGCAAATAATTAATAATAGTTAACATGAAACAATCTAATGGTAAAAATAACAAAAATATATATTGCACCTTGCGGGACCTTTCTTCGGAATCTGCTCTTTCATTTTCTGATATTTTTCCTGCTCTTCTAGAAACTTATTGTACACCTCGTTGCCTTCTATCACTTTTACATCCTTCACCACTGTCTCGCTTTCATTCAGTTTCTCTTTGGTAGCGTCTTTCATTTCTTTTACGAGTTGTTTCAACTCGTCCTTTATTTTATGCCTGCAAATTAAAAGAAATAACTTTCTAGAATATTAACTTAAAGCCTTGTGCCGTTTATGATGATAACTTTTCTGCATGTGAGGACGGAGTAAGAATACCAAGCCCTACGGCCGGGGTCGGCCAGTCGTAAAAGGCGATAAAACAACCTTAGCAACATGGTAGTGCCCCAAGTCCGTTATGTATCTATATACATTGAGTATAATCGCGTCCCGGCGGGTAGACGAATAATAAACCAGTTTGCATTCAACCGCTCTTATTGCTACGCACCTACTTAACAATAAGCATGCCGCTTTAATATCCTTATGTTACGTTCCGGTATCAGTGACCCAGGTACCTGTACCCCTATGCGACAGCAGCGAATACGCTTGTACCCCTAGCGTCGCATACATAGGCACCAATAACTGCTTACTATTAAATGGACCAATTATTTGTTACACAAACAGTACGTCTAGGCGTCGGGTGATAGATGATAAGTGGGTTTTAGTGCGTCTCCCTTTTCAACTGTAGGGGGTACGGGAGACCCATACTATCTCGTCACAAGCCCACAACAGTGTAACACTGCGTGCACGTCATATACAAGAAAGAAATATTTTCTTTGGGGCATAATATCTCTTACAACTATATACATTGAGTTGATAATACATTTAATATATCCCAAACTTCTTTTATTGCGGTAGAACAGCAGACAGGCTGACGGTCCACTTAGAATTTAGCAGTTACCGTCGACTATGGACTGCTGTCCCATAAGGTGTACAGGAACTTGGGTCACTAATGCCGGAACACAACACAAGGTTATTATGGTGGCATACTTAAGACCAAAGGTGTTCGACATCCAGACGGGCTTTGGGCCCTACCACGTAGCTTAACTTGGATCCAAGCATTGTGCAAGCTAACTATAACCGGCGCTATTCTTGGAACATAGAAATTCACACACGGCTCACGTCTCCGACCATCAGCAACCAAGCAGAGGGTAATAACCCCCTAGCACCAGATTATGGCTTTTCGACACACCAACATGGTAGCGTATATTGTTTTCGACGCGCGTGGTGCTAGAGTGTCTATCCACGATCTGGTTGTGCTGACCCTCTTAATAACCAAAAAAGGAGCAGACCCAAGAAGCGCTTAACATCGTAGAATGGAGTAGAAAGTCGAAAACGACGACCTCCGTGGCGTAACGGATGACTCAAGTCGATACGCTAACGGAGCTCACGGGTACAATCCCCGTCCCGCATCTGGGTGTTTTATATATAACTAGCTGTTCCAGCCCACTTCGCTGGTCGAATAACAGAAAAATAAGATTTCGTGAGATCCTATTTTTTTTTTCCAAAATTAAAGTAGCCTAAGTTATTCCTAGTTACATCGGCTATCTGCCAGTGAAGTCCCGTCAATAGGTTCAGCCATTTCAGAGATTAGCCGAAACAAACAGACAGAAAGACAAAACATGTAATTTTGGTATATGTACCGTGTATAAATCCATAATCACTTAGTAAAAAGCAGTTATTTTAATATTACAAACAGACACTCCAATTTTATTTATTTGTGTATAGTATGTATTTATTTACAAAATAAAAGTATACATGTAGTATATTAGATATCTAGTAACCATAAGGCGCTCTATGAATTGTCACAAAATATTTATTATTATTAAATATTAACCTCTTTGCCTGTATTTCTTCATCTTTATCTTTCCCCAGATAATATACTCCATCTCTGTATTCAGGAGTTACAGATCTCTTCCTGGAAGAGAGTTTATCTCTTATATTACTGACAGTAGCTTCCGTTTCCGCCTGCCTTGATTCCATCTCTTGTTCTGTCAATTCATTCTCACCTTTATCTTCTTCTAATTCCATTTCTAGAATAATAAAAAATGCTAATTACATTGCTTCTAATATTTTTTTAAGTAAAACAAAGAGCCATTACACACGCACAAAGTTACTGAGTGGCGTGCTGTTTACGCTGGAGGCGTCCTCGGGCCATTTTTTTTTTTTTTTTGAGAACGCCGCGTGCCAAGTGCCCACTGTGGACGGCGTGCGCTACAGAGCCATGATTACCGAATTTTTTCTTCAATTGGATGAATTGGGACTAGAAAACATGTGGTTTTAACAGGACGGTGCAACGGCACACACTGCTCGAGACACAACCGATATTCTGAAGGAAGCATTATCCGGGTCAATTAATTTCTCGTTTTGGTGATTTGCACTGGCCGGCCAAATCACCCGATTTAACCGTTCCAGACTTCTTTTTATGGGGTTTTTTGAAATCGCGGGTTTACGCCAACAAGCTTCAGATTTTTGAAGCCCATAAGGAGAATATTCGTGAGGAATGCGAGAACCTGTCTCCCAAAGTTCTGGCAAGAGTAATGGAAAATGCCATAAAACGGACCCGTATGGTCATCAACTCCTGCGGCGGCCACTTGACCGATATAATTTTCTCGACTAGATGGAATAAATTCTAATGGATTAAATAAACAAACTGCACAAGAAGTACCAAATTTTTACATTAAAAAAAATTACAGCAATAGAACATCGGGTGATTACTTTTGCCCCATCCTGTATTAGTTACCGAGTAACAAATGCCATATATTGCAGACAGGCACTTAATAGTTAACGTTGGCTATGGATGTTTTCAGCTCCAGGGACATCGGTAACATGCCACCATCCGCTTAGGGTGGCTGGAAGCTGGGTCACTTATGCCGGAACACAACAACCTCGGTTATTACGACGGAATATTTAAAGACTTACCGCATTTTACGACTGGCTGCGCAGAGAAAACACATTGGAATGGATTTGACCAAATACTTATAGGGGCCCACTGTGTGATCTGACCCAGGAATTCCAAAGAAATTTCCTGTACCAAAACCTAGTATAATATACACTCTGTACCAAAGATGTTAAGCCACGGACAATATTGCCAAGTCAAATTCTGTGCGAACAAGGGGAGGGGGCAATAACTTAGAATCTTACCGGCAGCTGTTTTTTTGCTGAGTTTCGGATCTTCTAACAAATCATGGGAAGACTTAGGTTTCGTTCTATATTCTTCTGCCTCGCCTTCATCCTCTTCCGCTTCTTCCCCAAAAGATAGGAGACCGAAGTTTCTAGAGAATATTGAACATATTTTTATCTCAACTTTAGAATGGCATGGCGTATTTATTTACTATGCATATAATTATTATATCAGTTATTTAGTACTCATAACACAAGCTCTTTTTTTCTAACTTTAAAACTAGATGGCGTTGTCTTAGCAGTACGTTTTTTATTGTCTTTAAATAAAATAAATCTGAAGAACAGAACTTGTCCAACATATCCAATTTACATTCTCACAACATGTAAGTTATTAAAACTTATTGGATTTTTTGGTTCCACTCCCCACTATCAAAATAAATCATAAATTATTGTTCCACCAAAAAATACACAAAAAAATAGAGGGGGAAAAAACAAAACTTAAAAGCTCTTTTTCACCATGCAGGGGCGGAGAACCGTGGGCGGCGACCACCCTTGATATTAAATATGCCGCCATAATAACCTTGGGTTGTATTCCGGAGTTATTGAGTCAGGTTCCTTTACCCATATGGGACTGCAGCGTGTTCGAAGTGCCCATAACGTCGCAAACATTCATAGGCTACGGTAACTGCTGCTTACTAATAAGTGGACCGTCAGCTCATCTGCGGTGCCTCAGCAATGAACAAAGCTATAGAACAATGGGTACCTTTATCGCTTAAAGTGATATCTTTTACGAAACCCAAATTAACTTCTCCATTTCATTTTCTTTTTCTGTTCTTATCTAAATCGGGTACAATTACAAGAATCAAACAAAGAATAGGATCTTTGAAACAAAAATGTCGACTTACTTAACAGCTTGACGTTCTTTCTTCGCTTTCTTCTGAGGTTCTTCCTTCTGAACCTCCTTAACTCTTGGTATTATATCTTGGAATGGATTGATAAGTACTTCCGTGCCTGTAATTTTGTGAGGATGCTCTGGCCTATCATCCGGCCCTATCAGACCATCGGCAAGTTTTAGGACATTGTATATTGTTTCCCCTGGAAAAAATTTTTTTTTTATTACTGTAGGACAGCAGACAGGCTGACGGCCCACTTAGAATTTAGCAGTTACCGTCGCCCGTGGGTGTTTGCAACGCCAGTGGCATCGTGAACACGTTCTTGTCCCATAAGGGTACAGGAACTTGGGTCACTAATGTTGGAACACAATACAAAGTTATTATGGCGGCATACTTAAAACCAAAGGTGGTCGCCATCCAGTGGGTTGTTTTGGCGCCTTTTACGACAGGCCGACCCCGGCTGCACGGTTAGATAAAATGATATAAATTAATGGTGTGAATGTTGTTATTTTTCTGTGATGTTTGTCTTGTACAATGAGATATCGTAAATCATATTTATATATTAGTAGCACAATTCACACAGCGCCATCTAACCCAAAAGTAAGTAACATAGCACTTATGTAGAGTGTACTAGACAACTTTACAAAGTTTAAAAGAGACTGAAGCAATATATCTGACATGACATGGTTCAATGGCTTAGTGAAGATATCTTTTACGAATGCTTAGTTTTGATCCCAGAATGTTACTAAGTTACTTATTACAAATATTATTTACAAATAGTTTTTACTTTTGTTATATTCTTAGAACTCTTTGCTTGTAATTATTTTTTTAACTTGATCAATTGGATACCTGAAAACTAAAAGTGAAAACTACTAGATTTCACGAAGGAGATGTGTATGCGTCAAGGGTGTGAGCATGAACCGATCTTTTCCTTCCTGCTTCTGCACCCGGTTTACCACAATATCCATCCCTTATCAACATACCCGCTATGAAAGCGACGGATACACAGAGGAGAGGTCTACCTGCCTCATCCAATATCAAAATGTGAAGCAAGAATCTATAGTGTTTGCCTCCGATATGCTCCAGCTCCAGTGCCAGTTGAGTACAACCAAAATGTCTATTAAAAACACAAGTGATATCTAACTTCTGCCTGTAACATAGCGAAGACGTTCACCATTTTTCAACTGTTACAACAATCTTCCTCCTATCCTTATCCCACATTATATGGGGTCGGCACAACATATTACATGTTGTAATAGTTATGACTTAGTTTTTACAACTGGCCGCCTGCCTGACCTTAACTCTTTTTTGGGGAAAAATCTGTCATCCTTTTTATTTTAATTATTCACATTCGACAACTATGTCACGAGGGCTTCTAATTAATAGAAAATTCACAGTGCCAACCGTCTTTGAATGCTCTTGGTCCTGCATTCCGTTGCGCTTGAATGCAGACGTAGGCAGCTTGCGCACAATGCGTCCATCTTCATATATTTTGGTGGTGGCTCACAGCAATCTTCCTCTTGGCAAGTTAGATGCCTTGAAACTTGTGGCTTCTTTTCCCAACAATACATAACCTTCGGACATCGAAAGACATCGTGGCAAGCAGGGATAGCACATAGGTGGATCTTCACAGCACATTGTTGAACAAGGGCCAGCCATTAACATTGGACATACTGCAAATTGCTCACAGTCTTCAGGGTAAAAACACGCCATTTCAACTATTACAACAATCCAGAACAGAATACACAATGACTACACATCAAAAATATATTAATATGACACATAAGAACAATATGTACCAGTAACCTTCCCAAATATAGTATGTTTATTCTGCAATTCAGGTGTAGCCGCCAAAGTGAAGAAGAATTGTGACCCATTATCATCTTTGCCAGCGTTGGCCATCGCAACGAGCCCTCTACGGTTGAAACGGAGACGTGAATGGAATTCATCCTACGGTTTAAATAACATAATTACAACAATAGTAATGGTCGGATACTTTTGATAGTGATATACTATCGATAGGTTGTAATTTAAAAAAAACTCATTTATGAACAGTAAAATTGAGTACCACGCATGGGATATGAACCCACATCTATTGGAGATCCATTCCAATCACGCTTACCAATTAGGCCAGTGGAGTATCTACAGTACTCAAATTTGTAGTTCACATTCTCATCCTTATTCCCTAAGGACATTCATGTTTTATATCAAACAACGTTTACACACTACTTGTTCTGGTACTCAATTTTTCCATTCATAAATGAGTTTGTTATGAACCTAGAATGATAATGCAAAATCAATAAAAAGAGATCAATAGTTTGGGCAAATTAATCTTTAGAATTGGATTTGACTTTTTTAAGTAATTAATAAAAGGAAGAATTTGTTCAGTTTTTAAATCATTGAGTTTTATTATTAATTTATTAATTATTATTGTCATCAAAAATACTGAAATCTTTCATATGTGTATGACTTCAATTTCCGATGGCACTATCGATATTATCGATAGTTTAAAAAAATTATCGAAAACTATAAATAGTATCCCACCACTAAGCCATAGGGGCATAGTATAGTCTACAAAAAAAAACATCCTTTAATTTAAAGGCTTTGGTTTCATTAGCACTGTCAGTGTTGATGTTGAAGATGTGCAACTCATAGGAGTCATGTGCAGAAGCCACCACTCGCAGCCAGTCACACAAATTGTTCTTCTTAAGGTAATACTTTGTCAGGTACTTCAGAAACCTCTTCGAGGCGGGAATGTCTACTTTGACAGCGATCTTTGTCTTATCCTTAGGAATGACAAGTGACTGCCTAGGTTACTCGTCTTGCCTTCAACATGGACATGATGTTTGATGTATTTCTTGAAGTTACCCACATCCTTTACTGTTGAGTATTATTACAAGGTCATATAATAAAATAAATAAGCCTTTATTTCTTCTAGAATCATATCATGAGCGTTATATTATGTTCGCTCTTGAAAATTATTACACGCAAAACTGTATAGGTGTTTCATTATCATGTACAATGGTTAAAGGAAACATCGTGAGGATGCAGACCTAGATCACCAGTATGTGTAACCCACCAATCCACCAAAAGTGTGGCGGTCACAGTGGGACATTATGGACTGTTATTATCATCATGAACAAACAGGATAGGTTATTACCCTCTATAGAAAATATGATTGCAGCAGTAAGACTTTGTAAGCTATTACTTAAATAACTTACTTTAAAAGGAGCTCCGTATATAGACTCCCCACCAGTTCCATCGCCATTTGGATCTCCACCTTGCACTATGAAGCCTGGCACAACTCTATGAAATATTGTACCTGAAATGACAAAATTGAAAATTACAGTTACTTCCTAACTTAATTTGTGTGGTAGGGTCCCAAGCCCATCTGGATGGCGACCACCTTTGGTCTTAAGTAGGCCGCTATAATAACCTTGTGTTGTGTTCCTGCGCCCTTATGGGACAGCAGTGTGTTTGCGATGTCACTGGTGTTTCGTAAAACCCATAGGCAATGGTAACTTCTAAATTCTTAGCGGGCCGTCAGCCTGTCTGCTGTCCTACAGCAATAAAAAAAAGATAAGTCACTTTTATCACAAATTTTTACAATGGCCATATTTAATTTTTGAATCATATACCCCCATGTATATTTATGAATAAATATTATTTTTTTATCTCCACTGGCATAAAACATGTGATGTAGATTTATAAAAATTGATATACAGAGACACTGTTGGTGTGTGCGCATATTGTAAAAATTTTACACTCATATGTTTTACAAACATACTAAAAGATGTATAACTTAGTACAGGCAAGAGAAAAAGTGGCAGCAAATAATTATAAAAGATGATCTGAGGAAGTAGTGAGGATTGTGGGAAAACTAAAGCAAGAACGCGAAAAGAACCAAGGACATTGGGGGAGGCTTTTGCCAGAAGGCAAACTATACTATATACTACCAAGGACTTGGATAATTAGTTTTTTTCTAACCATAAACTTAATGTAAACTTACCTGCACTAGTGTCTGAATAAAGACGATTATTGTTTCTACACTTTTTGTTTCATAAGAATACTGACCTCTGCGGCCAGAGTGGCCTGTTGTAAAAGGCAATAACGCAACCCTAGCCTGTCCACACCTGTCTGTGTCTTTAAGTAAGTTATATGTTTATTGAGTAGTCCCAGGTTCTCAGATTTATAGTGATAATCTACAGACTAAATTATTTTTCTGTATACAGTCAAACCTGAGTAAGTGAAAACTGGGTAAGCGAGAAAACTCTATTAATGAGAGTATTTGCCAGGTCCCGTCATTTTGCCCTCCTAAAACCTCTATGTGAGATTGATACTTGCCTATACCTCTATAAGCGACAGTTAAATGCTTTAACTTTTGCTATTTATGACTCATTCTTAAATTTCGAGGGTCTCTTATTTAATTCAAACCAAATATGCATCTGTTATATTATTGTTTTCTATAGTTTTAGGAACTATAGAGGAATACAATGCGTATTTGAATGACCAAATGACGAGGAACTCATTCTATTCAAAAAGCCAAACGTGTGTACCGACTCGTTTCTCAAGCTATTACACAGTCATCAGTTCATAAACAGCAGTTGCGAAGAAAGTTCCTGTACTTACTCATAATGTCTAAACGAAAACTTAGGGTGTTGTCTTTAAGTGATAAACTAAAAATTGTGAATGCTTTTGAATCTGGGAAATTACGAAATCAACTTGAAAAACATACACAAAATTTAAAAACAGAATCGCAAAAGAAATTAACAAATTTTTTCAAGTAAATGTTGTTAGGTATAATATTATTTAGATTAAACATTTATGTTCAGCTATTATTTCAATAAACATATAATACACATACATACACATATTTTGTTTCTAATTATGTCATATTTGCCGTATTTTATAGACCTCTATAAGTGAGACAGACCCCTTCTGTAACTCTGTAAGCTAGAAACTCGGGTTAGTGAGTACCCTATAAGAGAAAAAGAGATCGCAGTCCCTTGAGCTCTCACTTATCCAGGTTTGACTATCTAAAAATCTCTGCTTGTAACGGGTCACTTTCTCATACACAGCAACACTGACAAAATCAACGCCAAAAACATTGGGACCAAATAATGAAAAGAACGTTGTGTTACGGCATTGTGACCCACATTCTAGTATCCCTACGTGGGCTTAATTATAAACAAAAATATTCACCATTATAATATCCTTCCATGCATAGCTGTATGAAGTTTCGACTAGCTTTTGGGGTCTCTTTTGTCCATAATTCAATATCTATGTCACCGGCAGTCGTTTTTAATAACACCTGAAATCCACTTATAATATAAAATGCATAAATGCAATATATGCACAATCATAAACTTTTATTTTAAATAATTTTAATCAATATTACCTTCCCAAGTGCAGGTGGTTCTTGTATATAAATATTACTCATTTCGTCTTACAAATGTAAGATGTTGCACTTAATGTAATAATGTAGCACTTAGTAACTTAGTTTATAACATAAAAAGCAAAACAAAAACAAATGAAAAATGGAACCATTGGAACTACTAAAAAGACCAAAGAGTATGTAACATACCATAGTGTTGTAACACTTACATTACACTCAATCAGTGTTGCCGCTTAGGAAAAAAGAAAGTCCCCAAACCTCAATGAAAATGTCCCTAGATATTAAGAAAAAATGAACTCAAAAAATCCATAGAAGTCGCTAAATATTTTAAAATCTTAAATTTTAATAATATGGTCTAAATAAAAGCAACTCTATCATTTAAATTTGTGAATATTTCACTGTGACAAAACGAACAAAAAGCCTTAGTTGGATCAGTCATAACAGGTTTCAACCACATTTTAAACTCTTCTTATTGTTCCCATTCTGGTCTATACTTTTGAGCGTATGCCTTCTTTTATAAAGGAATTTCCATATCCACAATATGATTTTAATATTAATGACGACAATACACACATAGACACTATGTAAAACCGGTTTGTTCTGCGAAAAAGTAACAAATAACTTAGACACCGGACATTCCTTCCTTTGAATAAACGGGATGATGAATGAATGAGAAAGAAATAGCTATATCTGTATATCTTTTGATAGAGTGAGACGCATAATATCGATCGAACAAAAAAATATCAAAAAGTCGCTAGATGTCGCTAAATTTATTTTTGTCGCTAGATGGAAAAAAAATGTCACTAGACACATCCAAAATCCGCTAAATCTAGCGACCAAGTCGCTAAAACGGCAACACTGCACTCAATACAGTAGTAGTACGTACTAGTAGCCGTTCAGTTCTTAAAGTTATGGCTCCAATACCTATAACATCGATTTTGCCAGTATCGGAGTTACAAAAGTGACTTAAAACGCGGGAGTTTCGAAAGCTAACGTTATCTGGAATCCTGAGGATAACACAATTTCTATTTGTTATAAATTATAATAAGATACTTTTATGTAAATACTATTTTTAATCTAAAACTTACATAAAACTAGAGTATATTTAGTATGGACAAGGGTTAACATGTAATTTACATTAATAGGGCGAGGGATATCTGTAGGAAGAAATTCATATATGGGGGTTGAGATTTTTGGACAATGGAAAAAAATGTAATCAAGTACCCTCGTCAAGTTCACACTCGCGTACCCTTATTTTAGCCAGAAAAACTGGAGAACCAACATGACCCAAACGTAAACGAATAATGGAGGAAGTGAAATTTTTAGGCAGAAACATATGGCGACAAAACCAAGGTTTCGAGAAATTAATATCAAGTTTCAGGGAACCAAAATGTTTTAGACCAGTGATCTTAATCCTATGCCAAATATCATTCCAAGTCTTAGACATATCCAACGCCACAAGAGATGTTAGGTCCCTACTGAAACACTTGTTATATGTTGTAAGACCCACCCTAGTTGCACTCCTGGCACACTGATCAGCCGTCTCATTTCCTTATAATCCGCTATGACTAGGGATCCAGGCTAGAACAATTTCAGAGCCCGAGGTGTGACACTTTAGTAGAACCTCCTTGATTTTTAGAGTAATTGGGAAGTTTTCTTTTGACCGAAAAGGAAATTTATCTTGGTCTCGTAAATAACTTAGGGAATCCGAGAAAATGACAGCTTTATGTGGTGGGATTCAATAAATAATACTGCCTCAAGAATTGCTATAGCTTCTCCTGTAAAGATTGAGCTTTGATGGGGAAGTTTATGACTATGAACAATACGATACTTAGGTATCCAAACTGCAGAGCCTACAGGAATATCCTTACTTAACTTGGAAGCATCTGTATTTACATTGTCCATAATTTGTCCATATTTATGGACAAGTAGTCTGGCCATCTTTCATATAAAATTTTATTGAAAGATGAGTTTGTTTCTATTGAATACTTATCAAGGCCAAGGTTTAGATAAATTTTTGGTCTAAAAATTAAACTATCATAAGTAGATTCAAACAAAGGGTTGCAGAGAGTTTTGGAGATCTTATATGGTGATGAAGCATATTTTTTAAAAGAATTTACTAATAGTGGAGGGTGTTTATGTATCCAGTATGGTAAGAAGGTAGTAAGACCTGCAAGGGAATTTAAAGATTCTAAGAGAGGGTGACTGTAAGTGGCTATTACTTTACAGAAGAACCTATTTGCAAGGAACTGTCTGCAGAGATGAAGCGGTGATTCCAAACATTCCACCTGGAGCGCAGATGTAGGAGAAGATTAAGAAGACGGAATGCAAGATTCTGCGAAGGTAGAGAGGATGGAACAAAATTCGTTGTACAAAGAAAGTGCATTGTCGGCAGAAATTTCAGGGAGTGAGTTTAGCTTAGTCTCAATCAAATCCGAGAACTGAGCCCAATCTGCATCTCTAATTCTGAATTTTAAAAGCAGATGGGGGGGCAATAGGTGGGAGGGAAGAGTCAACAAATGTGCATAGAATTGGTAGATGGTCACTCCCATAAGAATTGGGGAGGACTTCCCATGACATGGTACTAACAAGGCAGGGGGGTGCTAGTGACAAGTCAGGGATGCTGGGGTTTTGGGAGGGAGAAACTCTTCGAGTGGGTGAGCCGTCATTTAAAATACATAAGTTTGATGAATCTAGGACATCAAAGAAAATATTAGAAATAGAGTCACAGGAGTTACAGCCACAAATGTAGTGATCAATATTAAAATCTCCTAATATGAGGAAGGGAGGTAGGGATTGATGACTAAATATTAAATAGCTCAGAAATTAAATCATAGTTAAGGTAAGGTATATAGACAGAAACATAACAAATATTAATTGATCTGACAGCAACAATGTTAATGCCAGAGGAGTGAGTTGGAATGGGAAGGGAATTAAAAGTAAATTTTCTATTCACAAAGAGGGCACAGCCTGCCCATCCATCTTGTCTGTCATCCCTAATGCATGAATAACCAGGCAGCCTGTATAGGGAGCCAAGTTTAAGATATAGCTATTATAGAAGGATTATACTTATTAATGAGGTATATTAATTCGTGTTTTTTATTCTTGATATTCCTAGTATTCCACTGTAGAACTTTTTGGATTATTATTGTTTTGAGAAGAGGAAAGAAGATTTGTTATTAAGTTTTTAATTAGTTGAAGAGCATTGCTCGGTATAATTATTTTTAACTGAGATAGTATATTAATTACAGATGTTATAAGTAATTCCCCAACATCATCTAAGTTTGGAAGGGGGGATGAGCATAAATTTGGGTTTAACGCACTACCATTACGGAGGGTAAAACATGGAGGCGAAGTAATTTTACTGTGTGCATATTTATCATAAGAGATGCCTGGTTCGGGCCTGGATTTTCGCTGAATGAACACAGTTTTTTCATATGAGGTTCTAGGGGCAGCATCTAACATGGGGGAAGGAGTGAAAGGAGAAGGACTTAGGTTTACAGTATTAATTCTTGGAACAGATGTAACAGCCGTTTATGAATATAGTGAGCGCACTGGACGGAATTGCCTAGAAGCTTCTAGGTAGCCAATATTTTCCTCTGACATCATTAGTTTAATTGATTTCTGCCTGGAGAATTCAGGGCATTTGGGGTCTGTCGCTTGGTTTTAACCAGAGCAGAAAATGCAACTAACATTATCATCGGGAGTTTTACATGTTTGAGCATCGTGGGGTCCTGCACAACGGAAACAGCGTGGAGATGAACGACACTGATTACGCACATGACCAAAACGACAGCAATTGTTACATTGAATTGTTGGAAGGTTGTATATATCGACTAGTAATGACATATTGCAGCAATATACATAGTCTGGTAGTATTTGTCCCAAAAAAGTTAACACTAAAGTTCCTGTAGGCTCCCAGGTTGTTTTTCCATCAATTATTCGTTTCCTATTAAGCTGACGAGCCTTTATGACTTTAACAGATCTAGAACGACAATCAGATATCTCTACCAAATCCTCTAAAGAGGAGTCTATAGGAATTTTTCTAACTACCCCCATCCTTGTAATATGAAATCTTGGAATCACGGCAGTTAATTTGTTCCGGAGTAGAATAGACGAGGAGAGAAAGTCATTGGCACCCGAATATGTTCTAAAATGTACTGAGATCTTATTTCTTCCTAAACTTTTTATATCCTGAATTCCCGAAACCTAGGCTTTGTAAATAATTTGGGCTAATTTGAGAGCACTATTAAGGGATGACGATATATTAGTTTCCGTACGAGCAACATGCACAAGGAAAGGACCACTGTCAAGCTCAGAGTACTTTAGTTCGGAGCTTGACTCGTATCCGGGTATTGTGAACGTGTGCTGAGAAGATGAATAATACTTACTACTCGTACTATTCTTTTTTGTGGTGGACCTGAAGAAGAATCTCTAATGCGTTTTAAATTTGTTTTATCTGAGAGATTTATACTTTCTGCCTTTTCCCCCATATTTATATTCCCACCTTTATCTGGCGGTACTTTTTCTCCAATTAAGATCGATATAATAGTATAACTAAACAAAATATATTTACACGTAAATACGAACCGCCACCAACACAAAACCAAACCGAAAGTTTTCCTAGAATTGCAGAGTAACGAAAAAATTTAAACGATTTTTTTTCATGTATTTTTTATTTGTATTAATCGAAGTAATTACCATGCAATCAATGCATCTTTGCCAATGCAGTGGCAGTTTATTGATGCCCTTCTAGAAATCAGCTGGACGGGAGGCAACAAATTCTTCAAAGGCATTTTGTACTGCCTCTCGGGTATTGAATTTTTTTCGCGCCAAGAAGTTATCCAAATTCTGGAAAAAGTAGTAGTCTGTAGGCGCAAGGTCTGGTGAGTAGGGCGGATGACGGAGAACTTCCAACCCCAGTTCTTGCAACTTAGAGACCGTCTGCTGTGCAGTATGAGGTCGCGCGTTGTCGTGCAGGAGCAGCGGAGACGAGCGATTGACCAATGCTGGTTGGAGATGTGCCAGCTTCTCCATCATTGTGTTCAGGTCTTCACAGTACACATCTGCAGTAATGCTCACCCCGTTTGGTAAGAAGCTGTGATGAATCACACCGGCGCTAGACCACCAAACAGTGACCATCACTTTTCTAGGGGTAAGTTTTCGTTTAGGGCATTGTTTAGGTGCTGAACCAGGATCCAACCAACTTGCTGAGCGCTTGCGGTTATCAAACAGAATCCATTTTTCATCGCAGGTAACAATGCGGTTCAAAATTCCTTCATTTGTGTGTCTGTTGAGCAGTGCAAGGCACGTCTCGACGCGTACTTCGCGCTGGCGATCATTGAGTTCGTGGGGCACCCATTTGTCAAGCTTTTTTACCTTGCCAATTTGACGCAAATGGACCAATATTGTTTTGACGTTAACGTCGAAAGCTGCTGCTAATTCAGCCGTAGATTGTGTATCATCAGCTTCCACAATCGCCTTCAATTCGTCATTGTCGACCAAAGTCTTCGGACGACCGCGAGGTTCATTTTTCAGGTCGAAATTCCCAGAACGGAAGCGTGCAAACCAATAACAGGTGGTGCGTTGGTTTGTAGTGTTAGCTCCGTAAGCGTCGTTGATGTTGCGTGCCGCTTATGCCGCGTTGCTGCCACGACGGTACTCATATTCCATAATTACTCGAATTTTTAACGTATCCATGATGACGAAAAAGATTGAAATGCGATGAAAATATAACACTAATCAATAAACAAATGACTACTTTTGAAAAAAGAATTCCATGTTTTTAAAATAAAATTAATTTGAAATTAGAATTCTTAGCCAAACAAAAATTATTTTGATTTGAAATGGCCAGTACTGCAGAACAGCAATTTCATAGGTAAAGACCTATTCTAAAATTAAATTTCGCGGATACGTGAGAGCCGTTAAAAGACACCTATCACTTTTCCATAATTCGCGTTATACGTTTCCTTCGCTTTGTTGACAAAATGTAAATAAAATACTTGACACTGGCCCAATGCACGAATAGTAGAATTTTTAGCATTATCACCGCCAAAGTCTAGCATTTTTTCCATTTACATTTACAAAACGGCAACACTGAACACTTGTGTGAGTGATGTGATGTGTGATTTTCTCATGGAGTTAATAAGTATAATATATAGTTATGATACTAACTCCATGGATTTTCTAATCACATCAGTCACATCACTCACAATATAACACAGTAACATGAATAACACTGTTATATACCTAAATACATTACCACATGAGTAAGTAAAATAAACGTACAGAGACGAAGAGCGAGCAAAATTGTTACCTATTCTGATAGGGTTGGCACAGGAGGATTAAAATAAATACACAAAACGTTTGTCAGCTTTTATATGTATTACCCGTTCGCGCTAAGTTTGCCGTTGGTGATAGATATGACATCACTTGAAAGGTAGCATCAGCAAAAAAAGAAACTATATTTAAAATATTTTTTATTTGTAAAAAAAATAGATAGATACTATGATTTTATACACAAAATATGTTACCTTCATAGTAACTGACTCTTCAAATCTGATCGCGCCTTACCGATACCGATATAATGCACACATGTTGACAAATAGCATTAATGAAAAGTACAAAAGATGGGCTAAGCACGTGAGTAAAAAAGATAGCTATAATTGAAACAATTGCACTTCAAGTGTTATGTCGAACCATAGAGATTTTGTTGAACAGAAGGACATTTCAATTCGATTTCGGTCAATTTAGACATCCAAGGTTACAAAAATTCCGACTAGGCTAAAAATTGGTAGGATCGTTCAATACACTATTTTAAAGGAAATGTAAAAAGTCCTCATCGATCCGGCACGTTCAAACAGCTTAGTATTTAATAGTAATTAATATACTAAGTCCATGGGTATTACCTATTTCGTGCAACTTACTAAAAAAACTATTTAAATCATTTATGATCAATACCAAAACGTTTTTTACACCATCGCACCCATATGAGTTTCTTTCGAAATTGAGGCAGATACATATTATTATATGAGGTATTTATCATTATTAAGTAAAAATAAAAATAAATTATAGTTAATTACTTAATGGAGTCTTTGGGATAATTAAAAAAATATATGTTTTTATTTTTTCGATTGTTGTTCATGCACATAGTACAATAAACCATATTTACACTGTTTCTAATTAATTCAAATTTAAACAAACACGCGATGCACAGCGAGCGGTGAGTGAGCCCTTTGTTTGAGCACTGGCCGAACCAGTATTAACAGGTTTCGTTCCGTACGTGACGAGCCGCCAGTGCTCAGGCACACCCAGGCGCATCATACTTGTAGTGATGTAACTACCGTCACCGTCAAAGAATATACTACTCTCTTACGAGAGGTCACCGTGGTGCGGTTGTTGAATCTTCGTCTCTGTACGTATATTTACTCATGTGATATTACTTTACATTTTACAATACAATACATACTCTGCTAAACTCTGCTTGTCTGCTTGTATGTACATAGATTGTTTACTTTTTCATTGGTATTTAAGTCAATAATATTTTTAAAATGTCCTCAAGGACAATGACTACCCACTTACAATTTACACTAATGGTAGAGTTTATGGAAAAGTAAGTAAAAAATATAAATAAACTACATGATCCGTTTATGTATTCAATGTGTTCAATGTTCAATCCGTGCAGGGCGGAGAAAGAATACTAACCTGTGCGGCCGGGGTCGGCCTGTCGTAAAAGGCGACAAAACAACCCACCCTAGCTACGTGGTAGGGCCCCAAGCCCGTCTGGATGGCGACCACCTTTGGTCTTATGTATGCTGCCATAATAACCTTGTGTTCCGGCATTAGTGACCCAAGTTCCTGTACCCTTATGGGACAGCAGCGTATTTGCGATGCCCCTGGCGTTGTAAACACCCATAGGCGACGGTAACTGCTAAATTCTAAGCGGGCCGTCAGCCTGTCTGCTGTCCTACAGCATTAAAAAAATTTTTTTATTAGTTATGTAGTTTGCTGTATTGTTTTTAGGAATGAAGACCTATTTAATCCTCAAAATTTGCTGCACGGGCGTCCATGGTGCAATAAAAAATGGAAAGAGTTGACTGGTTTATTAAACAGTCAAGGGGTCGGGCAGTCACGCAGTGAAATGAAATGGCGCAAAGTGAGATATATGGTCATTATTCGATAATACAATTTACCTTTGGTAACATTTAAATTTATGTTGTAAATTTTTTTAGGTGTGGGCTGCTTTAAAATTGCACACTAAAAAGAAGTGGGCAAAAGTAAATAAATCAACTGAAACTGCTGGTGGGGGTCCTGCCTCTGAAATGTGCTTTACTGACTTAGAAAATAGGGTATTAAGGATTATGGACCTCCAAGTAGCCTCAGGGATGTTAACTGAAGCTAGTTTTGGACAGGTTAGTTTTATATTCATATTATTTTACTCATTTGAAAATATTAAAATACTTTCAAAATTATTATTATTTCAAATCAATAAGATACATAGTAGGCAAGTGGTAATTACACTGGCAGCTTTACCAAGCATTATCCGTGCAGGGGCGGAGAAAGAATACTGACCCGGGCCGGGGTCGGCCTGTCATAATAGGTGACAAAACAACCCTAGCTACGTGATAGGGCCTCAAGCCCGTCTATATGGTGACCACCTTTGGTCTTAAGTGTGCTGCCATAATAACCTTGTGTTATGTTCCGGCATTAGTGACCCAAGTTCCTGTACCCTTATGGGACAGCAGCGTGTCCGCGATGCCACTGGCGTTGCAAACACCAATAGGCGATGGTAACTGCTAAATTCTAAGTAGGCCGTCAGCCTGTCTGTTGCAAGACAGCAATAAAAAAAAGCTGTGAAGTTATCAAGATAAATTGTCCTATTTTAATATGACTAACAACATGAAGACATCTGATTGACCTCATCTAATATATAAAATTCTCGTGTCACAGTTTTCGTTGCCATACTCCTCCGAAACGGCTTGACCGATTTTGATGAAATTTTTTGTGCTTATCCGGTATCTATGAGAATCGGCCAACATCTATTTTTCATCCCCCTAAATGTTAGGGGTGACCCACCCCCAAAATTTTTTTTTTAATTTTTTGACATTTTATTATTTATATGGCAGAACAACGTTTGCCGGGTCAGCTAGTGTTACATAAAATATTGCACTCTTGTAGATTCCCCCTACCTATTACAATTGATACAAACATATGTCAATAATAAAGTTTTTAATCCAAACACCTTTATACTGCAAACTTATAAGAACAATATGTCTTAATATAATCCAATTGTATGTTGTCGAACTTATCACACATTCTTTGTGGCGCACCGTCAATGGGATATATTCATCATCTCACACTCTTACTTTAGAAAACATGTCCTCACTTATGTATGTGATTAATTAAGCTTTCTCTTTTTCAACCAATTTACACAATTTAGTAATTAGTTTTTCTTTTTCAAATTACTTCCTTTTGATATTAACCCAATAGTGTAAAAAACTTAATTATGTTGTGTATACTAAAGTCTGGGCCGCGAAGCTGGAAGAATTTCGTATGTTAACTTGTTATTACCTGTCTCTGTCACTCCCATGTAAATATAATGAGTCTTCGCTCGCACAGAGCAATGACCGCCGTCCTCAGGGATTGTAAACAATTGTAAAGCAATTTTGAACACCGCCACTTTAGAGTGGAATAAATGTTATAACTGGTTTGAGTGAAAGGAAAAGTGTATATTAAGCTACGTGGTGAATACTTTGAAAAACAATAAAAAATACTCTAAGGTTTTAGTTGTATTTTTCTTTAAATGACAAAACTTAAAAGGCATACCTCATATTAATTGTAACTCGGTTTTTATAACTGTTATAATATAAAATCTAAATAAATACTTTATTATAATAACCATAATTTATTTAATAATTTAGTAAATTTTTTCTCCTTCAAACATTTTATGTAAACAGCACTTAATACAAAAATGTTTGTGACCACTGTCAGTAGGTAAAGAGGTCATTGTACGAAATTCTTCCTGCTCCGCGTCTGGACTAAATATTGGCTTACAATCTAGACCTATACACTGTACCTATACTACGACCTATTTTTAAAATTGTAATCTGTTTGTATGTAATAAATTGCCATATACCGATGGTGAAGAAGAACATTGCATGGAAACCTGCATGGAGAGATCACCGGTCTATGTGCCAATTCACCTTGCACAAGTGTGGTGGGTATACGGTCCATTCCCTCTAGATGGAGCCCCCAGTTATAGGTTGTTATTATATTTATTTATAACTAGCTGTGCCCGTGACTCTATCCGTGTGGAATAGTGGCTTTGGGCAGCATTTATTGGATATCTTATGGTTTATTTTGGATTACAAACCCTAAAATATAAATAAATTAAATATACAAACTGCATTTAAACCTACAAAGTCCAGCCTAAGCTGAACCCTATTTTATATAATTGATGATATAAATCTGAGGTCAACTTAAATTGGATTATTAAAATTCGAAACTGATTACTTTTAACTAAAACCATTTTTTTTTCTAAAATAAAAGTAGCCTAAGTTACTCCTTGTTACATCAGCTATCTGCCAGTGAAAGTCCCGTCAAAATCGGTCCAGCCATTTCAGAGATTAGCCGGTATAAACAGACAGACAGACAAAAATTGTAAAAAATGTTGTTTTGGTATATGTACCGTGTATATATCCAAATGCACTTAGTAAAAAGCGGTTATTTTAATATTACAAACAGACGCTCCAATTTTATTTATTTGTATAGATAATTTCAATTATATATTTACTATCTATGTATACACAAAAATATAACTTTATAGATGGAATCGACTGAAAAGATAGAAAGACTTGTTTCTCCAACTTTGAGCGATATGACTTCAGAAAATAGCAACGTAGTTCCTACTGGTAAGTGTGCCTATGTGGCTTCATTGATGTGTTATTCAGATTGTCATTGTTTTTGGTGGAACAGCAGACAGGCTGATGGCCCACCAATAGTAAGCAGTTACCGACGCGACACCTAGATGTTTGCGACGCCAGGGCCACCGATACAACGCTGCCATCCACGTAGAAAAATTAGAAACTAGGTCACTTATGCCAGAATACACATTATAACGGCATGTTTAGAGATCATGGTGGCCTTTTACTATTGGAGACCACTGACCGGACTATTAGATCAATTTTTTTTATAACTGTAAACAGTATTTAAGCGTCCCAAAGTTCTATCTGCAACAAATGTTTAAAATATTACTTCAATCAGTGGTTTATTTAAAATATAATAGAGCATTAAATTTTTTGTGTTGTCCTCGGGATCTCAGAATTCAGTTTACCGATCATATTTCTTTATTACTATTTATACTATTTATAACCTGTCACTTTTATAAATAACGTAGACATTGGCAAAATAAACGCCAAACGCATTGTAGCAATAAGTACAAAGAAAGAAGAAAAAGAGTATAACTTTTGGAATGGGTGAAAGTTGATTAAAAATAATTTATATATTTTTGTAGGTGACGAAGATACTTCTTGTTCAAGCAAGGATCCAGTACCTGTGTTCCTGGTGAGATCACCAGTAGTCGATATACCATCAAGGCTTAGTCCATCACCTCCCAGGGAACCCACTCCTCAGCCTCCAACCCACCCTCAGCACAAACTCACGATAGAGGAGTATTTTATTACGTGTGACGAAAATTCAAGAGAGGACAGCAAGCATAGAGAAAGTATATACATAGAGTTAGAAAGAGAAAGAATTCGACAAAGAGATGTTGAACTGCGGCAAAAAGACCAGGAATTGCAGTTGCAAGCTGAGTGGTTAGAATTGGCAAAAGGAGCATTGAATGTTTTTAATAAATATCTGGACAAGCGATAAAATCTCTCCCTGCAGGAGCGGCAGCCGGGGTCAGCCTGTCGTAAGAGGCTACAAAACAACCCTAGCTATGTGGTAGGGCCTCAAGCCCGGCAATCATGCTGGATCCATTCGTATGCCGCCATAATAACCTTGTGTTCCGGTATTAATGGAGCCAGGTTCCTGTCCCCCTCTGGGACAGCAGCGTGTTTACGGTGACTAGCGTCGCAAACATCCGTAGGCGACGGTAACTGCTTACTGTTAAATGGGACGTCAGCCTTTCTGCTGTTCCTCGGCAATAAAAAATAAATAAAATAAATATGTACATAAATGAGTTTTAATTTAGTTTTAACAAAAATAGTATAGTTAAACTATACGATTTGTGCTGCGGCTACTGAGCGCTACATCGCTTGCCCCACTTTTCCGCAGCAATAAAACACATGTTTCTTAAAATTTTAATAACTATAATACATAAAGATATCGCAAGATAATTTTTAGATAAGGGCCAAGTGTCTAAGAAATAAGACAGAAAATTTAATTGAAATCTATCCATTTAGTTCATCTTCATCTATCCATTTAGTTCTCTATCATTTTATTTATATAGATTATTATTAAATACACTGACGGACTCATAAACTGCATCAAAGTAATAAACGACTTTGAAATAAATATTTTAACCAAGTATGCAAACTTTCTATACAGATTTAAATTGAAACCTCTAGATTGGTTCGTGAACTTTAAAACAGCGTAGGGTCATATCCTTAAGTTTGTGTACTGGAAAGGACCTTAAGACTTTTTTGAAGAAAAAACAGAAATTTAAGAAAAATTGGTTTAATTAAAAAATTGGTTAACAATAAACACAAACTTTATGCAAGGGTTTATTTATGTTTTCATAAGGTATATTACCTCCACGTACCCTTATTACGGATTCTATTAAAAGATTCTATTATTAAAAGATCTTGTGGAATATTGTCCCATTCTTCTGAAAGTGCTGTTCTTAGTGCTGCCACTGTCGTGGGCAAAGGGTTTCTCGCATATACAGCTCTTTTTAAATTGTCCCAAACATGCTCAATGGGATTAAGATCTGGGGTGCGTGCTGGCCAATTCATTGTACGTATCCCAACCTCTTCGCAATATTGTCGAACTTGTGCAGCAGCGTGCGGCCGGGCATTATCCTGCATTAAACTAAAATTTTCGCCTATGAATCCCATGTAAGGCACCACGTGATCTTCTAAGATCTCTGTTATGTAGCGATGTGCAGTCAAAGCCCCTCTATTACCGTTTTGACGGACCAGGTCTATGAACACAAGTTCTGTTCGCCCGTTCATCGATTTGCTACCCCCAGACCATACACGAACCGCCTCCAAAAGGAACACGCTCCTCAATGCAACTTTGAGCATATCGCTCCCCACGTCGACGATAGACTCTTCTGCGACCATCTGCACCATATAAACATGTCCTACACTCGTCCGTGAACAATACGGAGGCCCATTGCTCTTCTGTCCAATTCAGGTGATCACGCGCAAATATTAAGCGAGCTTGTCTGTGAGCTACAGACAACTTTGGACCATTTGCTGGTATAAAAGGGGTGATATCCGCTTCCTTTAACCTTCTTCTTATTGTTCGTGCACTCGCGTTTACTCCACGCACTTCATTAAGCTCTGTTTTGATGTTAACTGACGTGAAGAAACGATTTCGCAAGGAAGTTGTAACAATAAATCGGTCATCACGACAGGTGGTTGCTCGAGTCTTGCCTGTACCACGTCTCTTTCTGTAAGAACCTGTCTCCGCAAACCGTCTGTATTTTCTAGAAACCGTAGACTGGTTTAAATTTAAATTTCTACCAATCGTTCGTTGATCCAAGCCCTCCCGCACCAATGCTACAATATAACCCTAATAAAATCTATGCGGAACCGATTAGAATCCGTAATAAGGGCACGTGGAGGTAATACACCTTATTAAAACATAAATAAACCCTTGCATAAAGTTTGTGTCTATTGTTAAAACCAATTTTTTAATTAAGCCAATTTTCCTTAAATTTCTGTTTTTTCTTCAAAAAAGTCTTATGGTCCTTTCCAGTACACAAACTTAAACTTAAGGATATGACCCTACGCTGTTTTAAAGTTCACGAATCAATCTAGAGGTTTCAATTTAAATCTGTATAGAAAGTTTGCATACTTATTAAAAAAATCATTTCAAAGTAATCCTGAACTTTGATGCAGTTTATGAGTACGTCAGTTTACTTAGTATGGTATGTTTACTAGCACGTTTTATGCTCTGTTCCATTTCATAAAAAGGCCAAGCGAAAAAATAGCACTGATTTTAAGGACTATAATGCAGATTTTTTTAGGACATAAGTACGTTCATTTTTATTACTTTTTTTTAATGCTGTAGGACAGCAGACAGGCTAGCGGCCCGCTTAGAATTTAGCAGTTACCATCGCCTATGGGTGTTTGCAACACCAGTGGCATCGCGAACACGCTGCTGTCCCATAAAGGTACAGGAACTTAGGTCACTAATGCCGGAACACAACACAAGGTTATTATGGCGGCATACTTAAGACCAAAGGTGGTTGCCATCCAGACGGGCTTGAAGCTCTACCACGTAGCTAGGGTGGGTTGTTTATTCGCCTTTTACGACAGGCCGACCCCGGCCGTAGAAGTTAGTATTCTTTCTTCGCCCCTGCACGGATAAAAATACTTTTATTCTGATATAGTATTGTAATATTTATTGCTTGTGGGAGTAAAAAACGGGGAAATTTTAACTATTCAACAATTTTTAGGTACTTTCAATACACTATTCACAATTATTTATATTAGTTCAGTTCAGTTCTTAAGGTTATGGCTCCAATGCCTCTAGCATCGATTTTGCCAGTATCGGAGTGACAAAAGTGACAGGTTGTAATAAAATAAACTGTAATTTAAAACGCGGGAGTTTCGAAAGCTAACGTTATCTGGAATCCTGAGGACAACACAGTTTCTATTTGTTATAAATTGTATTAACATACTTATAAGTAAATACTATTTTTAATCAAAAACTTACATAAAACTAGAATATATTTAGTATGGACAAGAGTTAACATGTAATTTACATTAATAGGGCGAGGGATATCTGTAGGAAGAATTTCATAAATGGGAGTAGAGATTTTTGGGCAATGGAAAAAAATGTGATCAATAGTACCCTCGTCAAGTCCACACTCGCATAAAGAATGGTCCCGTACCCTTATTTTAGCCAGAAAAACTGGAGAACCAACATGACCTAAACGTAAACGAATAATGGAGGAAGTGACATTTTTAGGCAGAAACTTATGGCGGCAAAACCAAGGTTTCGAGAAATTAATATCAGGTTCCAGGGAACCAAAATGTTTTACACCAATGATTCTAATCCTATGCCAAATATCATTCCATGACCTATACATATCCAACACCACAAGAGATCTTAAGTCCCTACTGAAACACTTGTTATATGTTGTAAGACCCACCCTAGTTGCACTTCTGGCACACTGATCAGCCGTCTCATTTCCTTTTATTCCGCTATGACTAAATTATTTATATTACATAATCAAAATCTTACTTGTAAAAATAGGAAACGACAGTTCTTTAATTGTCATATTATAACTTCATCGCTTTTATTTTTAAATTATGTGTTATTAACAGTTATATTTTGCACGTTAGCGATTGTAAAACTCGGGCCGAGAATCGAATGTTCGTGTCATGATCCCATCCGGAGGTCGTCAGAATTAAAAATATTAAATAAGTAACAGTCTTATCTTTGCTAGGGTCCCGTACACCACACCAATAACATTTCAGCATAACCCAACATATAGCTACGCTATATTTTATTGCACATTGCATTAAGCTTGTGAATTTATGATATCACAAATATGTCAATAGCATTGTATGTACTGATGGCAGATATTGAAAAATATTTGAAAATCCTTCATCCCGTAAATATTTCCGCACGCTGCAACGCCTGCGTGGTACACGGGCTCCGTTCTTATCCCGAGTTTGTATATATATATAATATTGTATTTATTTACAACAGATATAAGTTGTAGATCAAAAAAAAGATGGATGATATAGAAAAAAAGGTTAGTGAGGTGAGGGCTAACAGAGGAGAGTGGGAGGAAGAAGAGTTATCAGTTGTTTAATATCCAAGCGCTCTGTTGTTTAGTTTTTGTTAATAGATGGGGTTTTATGTTTGTCCCCGGGTACTGCTAAAGTGCACTCGGAGGGGAAGCCGACACGGGTATGTGGGGTTCTCCACCCTACTCCACCCATCTGGCTAGTAAAAGATAGCCAGGGGGATCACAGCAGCATAAACTATAACTCCGTATTTCACAACAATCTGTATTTCACGCGTCTGGTGACATCGATTGCGACGTCAAGACACGCATTGCTTCAAGTGCTGCCTTGACGTCGTAAAGGTTGATAAGCGTACCAATGGGCTCACTACCACGGATACTGAAGACCGTGCGTAGTGGAGTAGAAAAAGTCAGAAGTTTAGGTTGTAACCGGGATACAACGCTGGGATGATGATGATCGCAGCAGCATACCCACTAAAAACCTCTATTACCTAAGATTGTGAGGGGACGCAAGATCGACTTTTGGTCATTGCTCTGCGAAGATGGCGCTATGTGAGCTGTCTCAAACAAAAACGTCATTCAAAGCCTTTTTTGACGCTTTTTTGAAGAAGGCCAGAAAAAATAGTTTTTTACTTTTTAGTTCAATTTGTCACTCAAACGTGTTCTTTATTTTATGTAAATTTGTTGTGAATAAAATTTGCTTTGAAAATTTTATCAGGCGTAATATATAAATATATAAATATCCGGATAACCGATTCCGAGATTCCAATTATATATATATATATATATATATATATATATATATATATATATATATATATATATATATATATATATATATATATATATATACATAGTCAGGTCATAAGTATTGTCACACAGTAAAAACTTTTCTTTTAGAATGCTGGCCACAAAAAAGTTTATTGAATTTGAATTTCGAATTGTTCATGAAAATAAAAAGGTATACTTTTAGAATTTTACTCATTTTTAAATATGGAGTGGACGCTTAAAGAAGACCGTGTTGCAGTTATTGCGTTGCATCGTTGCAGTTACGCGCCAATTCAAATTTTTAACATACTGAAAAATTTGAATATAACCAAAAGATTCGTTTATCGTACCATCAAACGATACAATGAAGACTCTAGTGTAGATGACAGGTCAAGAAGTGGTCGCCCTCGGTCTGTTAGGACTCCAGCAGTGATAAAAGCTGTGAAGGCACGAATTCAAAGAAATCCCAAACGTAAGCAGAAACTGTTGGCCCTTCAGATGGGGTTAAGCAGAACCACGATGAAAAGGGTGTTAAATGAAGACTTAGGGCTTCAGGCATATCGAAGAAAAACAGGACATCGTTTGAATGCTCGTCTAATGGACCTGAGACTGAAGAGATGCCGCGCTTTGTTGAAGCGGTACGCGAGAAAAAAATATCGGGAAATTCTTTTTTCGGATGAAAAAATGTTTACCGTAGAGGAGAGCTACAACAAACAAAATGATAAGGTGTACGCACACAGTAGTGAAGAAGCGAGCAACCGTATTCCGCGTGTCCAACGAGGTCATTTTCCATCCTCGCTCATGGTATGGTTGGGAGTTTCTTATTGGGGCTTAACAGAGGTACATTTTTGTGAGAAAGGTGTAAAAACGAATGCTGTTGTGTATCAAAATACAGTCCTGACGAACCTTGTGGAACCTGTTTCTCATACCATGTTCAATAATAGGTACTGGGTATTCCAACAAGATTCGGCGCCAGCTCATAGAGCGAAGAGCACTGAGACTGGCTGGCGGCGCGTGAAATCGACTTCATCCGGCACGAAGACTGGCCCTCCTCCAGTTCAGATTTTAATCCGTTAGATTACAAGATATGGCAACACTTGGAGGAAAAGGCGTGCTCAAAGCCTCATCCCAATTTGGAGTCACTCAAGACATCCTTGATTAAGGCAGCCGCCGATATTGACATGGACCTCGTTCGTGCTGCGATAGACGACTGGCCGCGCAGATTGAAGGCCTGTATTCAAAATCACGGAGGTCATTTTGAATAAACTTTAATGTCATAAGAATCTATGTTTTGTTAAGTTCATTTTGGTATATGAATGGTTACATAATGAATAAACTTGTGACAATTATTTTACATTAAACATGTGACAGAATTTATGACCTGACTAGGTATATATATATATATATATATATATATATATATATATATATATATATATATATATATATATATATATATATATATATATATATATATATATATATATATATATATATATATATATATATATATATATATATATATATATATATAAATAATTAAAATTACTTTATATATTTGAACATGTCAGCATTTTTTTAAATCCTAGCAATCCTAATCAGGATAGTGAGATAATCTTATCGAATTTATTGTCATCAGTCCTTAGTATGTCTACAGCGTTTAAATTAAATCTGACCGTTTAAAGTGGGTCACTATCGATTTTAAAGGAGTCAATTACAAATAAGCCAACAAACATATAAGTGAAACTAATAAAAGCGTGATAAATAATGAATAAATGATATTTGATTTGATTCTAGTATAATTAATTTATAAAATTAGAAATAACATGTCATACCCGATTTTTTTAATGCAGGCTGAGGGCCCGCTTATTTAGCAGTTACCGTCGCCTATGGGTGTTTGCAACGCCAGTGGCATCGTGAACACGCTGCTGTCCCATAAGAGTAGAGGAACTTGGGTCACTTATGCCGGAACACAACACAACGTTATTATGGCGGCATACTTATGACCAAAGGTGGTCGCCATCCAGACAGGCAGACGGGCAATTATGAACAAAACATTATTTTACTTTCTTTATTCTGTAATAATACTAATTTAATTGGTTATTCTCCATTGTTTTCTTATGTACCAAATCGAAGCGTAAACAAAAATAGCACAATTAATTACGAGGAATCGCATTTATATTCCACATGAGAAGTGTATTTGTTTGTGAGGTAAATTAAGAAGGACTGCTATTGTCTCTAGACCCCCACGGACGCGATTTGCGCGGCTTATCCCGAGGAATAAGGCGTGTATTACACGGACAATCTATAAAACACCAGGTAGAAGTATTTTAGTTATTGTTTAAGTGAAACTTCTTTATCGCCGTGATGATTTGAAAACACCAAAAATAGACAAACGAATTCATAAGGGACCGTTCTAGTATTACGTAGGTAACACAAGTTTTGAAGTGCAACTCCGTGCAGGGGCGGAGAAAGAATATTAACCCCTGTGGCCGGGGTCGGCCTGTCGTAAAAGGCGACAAAACAACCCTCCCTAGCTACGTGATAGGACCGCATGCCCGTCTGTATAACAACCATCCCTGGTGTATAAGTATACCGCCATAATAACCTTGTGTTGTGTTCCGGCATTGCTTAACAATGCTGGAACAGAACACAAGGTTATTATGGTAGCACACTTATACACCAGGTGATTGCTATACAGACGAGCATGCGGTCCTACCACATAGATAGGGTTGTTTTTTCTTATATATGGAGGTATTTTGATTGGGAGACACACGTCGTTGATACTCTCACTAAAATCACGCCGGGTTCTCGTACGCAGGGGACCTGAGGATGTTTATGCTAACTACGAACCTTTACAGCAACAGCCTCGACTTAATACTAAGGAAGCTCGGAATTCAGAGTCGTCTGAATACGGAATTTGCAACGTAGTGACGAAAATCATAATTTGAATTGTAATTTACTAAAACCTCAATCGATACGAGTTTTGAAATATAAGCTGTCGATTTCTCATTGTTACAATTTATATTTATAGCTTTGATGTCGCCCACGCGATGTTCCACAGCCTATAGGAATGTAGAAAACCTACGTACGTACCACAGTGTAGAGACAGCAGTGTATAAAAAATGTTTAGTGATAGATCTTTATCTTCGTGAAGTTAATTTCAGTAATGCCAAATAATAGAGGATAGAAGCAAAGAGAATCAACTCATATGAGAGAGAAGTTGAAAATCTGTCAAGCTGTATGTTGTAAATCACAGCTGAAAAATGGCGCTAGTGCAGATACAGTACCCTGTGTAATATTCAAAACTCATCACGTAGTTAACTCATACAATCGGAGCGGCGAGGTCGCTGTAGTGCTTGGTACCCCAACCGCAAAAGAAGAAACCAAATCTTGCCCTTTATTAGATCATCTGTGCTTTATTTATACAAGGAATATGATGGCCATATTCTGGATATAAAGGCGACAACACAACCTGGGACGAAAAGCCCGTGCCAACCACCCCTGGTCTCTACATACGCCGATGTAATAATCATGTATTATGTTTTGGCTGTGTGTTAATGATGCCCATCCGTAGAGCTTCTTACTGTTAAGTGGGCCGTCAACCATTCCATAGCAATGAAAAATCAAATTTTACCTACTATTATACCCACACTGTACCAAGACGAGTGTGCTAGAGGGGCATCCTCGCTGTAGTACTATTTCAGTGCCCATCGCGATCGCACTCCAAAGCAGTTCTAAAGATTCTTATTTATAAAAGGTAACTTTTTAATTCCTTTCAAGTATTTAACTTTAGTTTTTCTTTTATATTACATATATTTTATTTTCTAATATTTGACGACCTCCGTAACGGCTAACGTATTTCGGTACACTTGCACGCACGGGTTCGATTCCCGTCTCGCGTCTGGGTGTTTATGTATAATCTATTTATTTACATATTCGTAGTAATTATCTATTACCCATAACATAAGGGTTTGCTGCTTACTTTGGTATTAGAAAGCGCTTTACTATAATCTGTAACGCTGAGTTAGAGCCAGTTGGTAGAGTCGTAATAATATTTTTATGATGTGCTAATAACTAAAATATACTATCCAAAATGAGACGATGAAACGATATCTCTAAAACTATACACGCGATTAACTTGAAATTTGACATAGTTACCCCTTTCAATTCAATATCAATTTTAAATATCACGTCTCAAGAGTCGAGACATTTGGAAAACTGAGTTTTCTCTATGGGCTAGTTCCCATAATTCCCTGCGTTGACCTTCGACAAAGTAAAATCCATACTAATATTATAAATGTGAAAGTAACTCTGTCTGTTTGTTACGTTTTCACACCTAACCCGCTGAACCAATTTTGATGAAGATTGGAACTTGGAGAAGTACATATGCTAGGCTACTTTTTAAAATTTATATGGCAGAACAACGTTTTCCGGCTCAGCTAGTGTCATTATAATTTCATCTTTCTAGTCCATAAACGTGTAAATAAAAATAATATAAATTATTATAAAAGCAATTTACTCAATTTCTTGCAATTGTAATAATTTTTTTCATAATTTGAACGTACATACTCGTACTATATATATATATATATATATATATATATGGCTCATGGTCGCTCAGAGGGCAATGGAGAGGGCTATGCTCGGAGTTTCCCTGCGTTCCCGCGAGATCGAATCAGAAATGAGGATAGCTCGAAGGACTGATGGCCGTTGTGGCAGAAAAGTCCTCGAATGGCGACCGCGTACCGGAAGACGCAGTGTTGGTAGGCCCCCCACAAGATGGACCGATGATCTGGGCAAGATCGCCGGAATAGGTTGGATGAGGGCAGCGCAGGACCGATCATCGTGGAGATCTTTGGGGGAGGCCTTTGTCCAGCAGTGGGCGTCTTCCGACTGAAATGATGATGATATATATATACATATATATATATATATATATATATATATATATATATATATATATATATATATATATATATATATATATATATATATATATATATATATATATATATATATTACATTATTTTTTTTATTGCAATTTTAATTCGAAGCTGTAATCTAATTGAAATTTTCCCATCAGAGTATATATGATATGGGCTTTTTTCGATATCTTATTTATCTTTATCGTTATAAATGCGCGTTGACAATGACATGGTGTTGCAAAGGTCTATAAGCGATGGTGACCACCGGCTATCGGGTGAAACGTTTATCTTCTGATCTCCAGCTATAAAAAAATACTCATGGATGTAACAAAGTTCCATTAACTTAATCTCCCTTGATTTTTAATAATAAAACCCTTATCGGCTTATCGTGTCAAGTACTAATTTGTGATAATTCATAATTTGATAGCAGAGATTCCCGTGGCTTCACCCCCCTAATTTAAATCCTAATAAGAATAGAATAGAATATTATTTATTGTACAAAACGGACACAGATTACATTAATGATAAAAAATAAAACGTACAATTGGCGGTCTTATCGCTGAAAGCTATTTCTTCCAGACAACCTTTGGATGGAAAACATATACGGAATTTTATTGTGGTCTAGTTATATAATACTATGAAGAAGTATATAATAATAGGTAAACAAAATATTCAAAAGTAGATAATCCATACTAATATTATAAATGCGAAAGTAACTCTGTCTGTCTGTCTGTCTGTTCCTCTTTCACGCCTAAACGGCTGAACGGATTTTGATGAAATTTGGTATGGTGATAGATGATAACCTAGAAATGGTCATAGGCTATAAATAATCACGCCATCGTTCTTAGGGTGTAGGCAGTAGGCAGATAACTAAATTGAGTTAGTGATTTTTTGTGCTTATCCGGTATCTATGAGAATCGGCCAACATCTATTTTTCATCCCCCTAAATGTTAGGGGTGACCCACCCCCAAAAATTTTTTTTAATTTTTTGACATTTTATTTTATTTTATTTTATGGCAGAACAACGTTTGCCGGGTCAGCTAGTTTTAATATAAATATTCTATTCAAATTTTAAATCTATATAATACATACAAATAATAGAAATATTAATAACTATAAAAGAGATTCTATATGGTATAAAACATTATTTATTTACAAGTTCTAAAAAGTGTTCATGGACTAGTTTTTTAAAAGAAAGTATAGACTTCGCATAATAAGCTGCTTGTCTAGCAACTCAGTGGTGTATACTAGGAGAATTTTTATTTTATTGCTGAGGAACATCAGATAGACTGATGGCCTTCTTAATAGTAACCAGCTACCTTCCATCGATGTTTCCCCGTAGGGGTACAGGAACCTGAGTCACTAATGCCGGAAGTACCACTGAATGCTACGTCTATTTGGTGCCAATAAAATCCGCTGGAGCTATCCTCTATATCATTCCAACCGCGTCCACGTCCACGGGTGTCTGCTGAGCGCAAAGATTCATACAATTCATACAAAGGTGACAATGTGAGCATCTTTGCTACTGTAGTTTTTCTTCCACGACTAGAAGTTTTAGTATTGACTCCAGGAATCGGCTGAATGTGTTCTGGTAAAATAACATTGCATTGTGGCTCTATTGCCGCTGACCTCACTGCTGGAACGCTTTGGTTAGCAACTACACTTTTTTGTGGATCACCTGGAGTGTGCGATAAAATCCACTTCTGTAAAAACTTGTGGATTGACCGGATAAATGACAGTCGGCATTCTTTTTCTTCGAGACCGGCAGCGCGTTGGTGGTGCCTCTGGTGCTGCAAACGTCCATAGGCGACGGTGACCATCTGCCAGGGTGGGCCGTTTGCCTGTCTGCTGAACTCAAGCAATAAAAAAAAAAGTGGCACGAAAACTGTTTACTGCAATTTTTCCTGTGGTGATTTTAAATAGTACAACAACGTTTACCGGATTAGCTAGTAATATTATAAAGTGAAAATATTTGTATTTTTCCGTTTGTATAACTAAAAAAACCACAGGACCGATTTCAAAAATTCTTCACCATTAGAACGCTGTATTATCACAGAATCACATTGGCTATATTTATTATAATAAAAAATTTGCGATCCCTATTAAATTTCAATAAAAAAAACTACTTACGTTCTCCATAAAGATACATTTACTCTACGTTTATCCAAAAATGTATAAAAAATTACCACCCATGCGAAGCCGGGACGGGCCGCTAGAACTCTTACAAATACAATATATTTTTATTTCAGATTCACAATTATGCAACCGTTTTTATATTAAACAATGTATTTACTAAGGAACTTAATCTTCGTGACATTTCTTCTTAAAACATGTTACTGCGAAACTACTGACACTTTATTTAAAAACATAAATGAAAATGCATTAATATTCAATCAAAAAGCCGCACAAATCACTTGGAAATCCTCCATTAATCCTGGCAACACATATTTCAACGCTGAAGACGCGAATTATCAGAAGAACATAATAATATGGCGACAATCGACATGTGATAAGTTGGCAACACTGTTCCAAAGTAATTTGTTAAATAGCACTCAAAAGAGGCAGACATATTTGTTGTGTAGAGGGCCGAAGTTTAATCTTGAAGAAGCTGGGTATGTGAAATTATTTCTCCGTGCAAGGGTGGATAAAGAATACTGACCTCTGCGGCCGGGGTTGTCCTGTCGTAAAAGGTGATAAAACCTTATCTGGCTCGTAGGGCTCCAAGCCCGTCTGGATGGTGACCACTTTGTGTGGTGTTCCGATGTTACCGACAACATACATTACATTGCACCGACATATACATTAATGACCCAAGTTCCTGTACCCTTATAGGACAGCAGAGTGTTCACGATGCCACTGACGTTGCAGACACCCATAGGCGACGGTAACTGCTTACTATTAAGTGGGCCGTCAACCTGCCTGCTGTTCCTCAGAAAAATAATGCAAATGTGATTCAAATACATGTTTCTAGATCATTCTGAAAAGCCGACGACTTCTATGGCGCAACAGCTTTGACATGCCGGAACGCCTGTGAGAATCATGGGTGTAGTTCCCATCCTTAGAACGACAGGCCGCAGGGTTAAGTATCTTTACTACGCCCTACACAAAGTTTTGTCGCTGTAATTTGCTGTGTAAACGAGGTTTTATGTCTCTACATATGTTCATATAATGTAAGGTTTAATTATTTTATACTCGAGTGCCCGACTAAAATAAATATTTTGTTTCAGAGAAATCAGCTATCTGTCCAAACAACTTCAGGACATATACAACGCAGAGATATGTATTCCGAACGAGGGTAACATGTCAATTAGGGATGTTTCAGGTATTTAAGATCTAATTTTAATTGGATGTCTTGTTTTCATTTTAAGTTGAATCGACCTCGTTATTTTTATTTATTTTTAGTTACAAGTTATCAAGCTTTTTTCAGCTTTAATTTTTAATATAAAGAAAAGAGAGATTTTTCTAGATAGTCGTTAAAGTTATTAATGGCTTTGTTCGGTCCTTGTCTAGATTTAGGTACGAAATTACTCAGCCAATTTTCGCCGACTACCTTCGTGTCTATTTTGAAGCGAGCGTAGTTCTAAAAATCTCTCTTATGTCATCGTTTGACAAAGGGATAACCGCTTTTTGTACCGTGTGTGAATAAAAAGCCCTTTTTAAGACTCCATATAGTATTGGCCGTGCCAATCTTCAACCTCAACAACATAGAGTGCAGTGTACGTAAACAACATTTTTGCAAGAGAAACGCCGTGCGTGATACACTGCGAGCTACACCTGAGCGGATCCAGACCGAGGAGGTGGCAGGATTGGTGGAGTTTTGTGCCTTATCTAGTGTGGGGCCAATAATTACAAAGAAAATTATACAGTCCATTCAAAGTCAAAGTCAATTTTTTTTTATTTCAAATAGGCCTGAGTAACAAGCACTTTTAAAACGTCAAAAGCTAGGTGTCTGTTCCAAAAATGAATCCTATGGAGAAGAACAGACAAGAAACTCCATGGATGTATTTTGTACAAACATTTTATTATTTTAATATGAAGTATATAATCATAATTATACAACACGAAATTGATATACCTATATTATTTGTCAGTAGGCCGAGGAAATGCAAGTGTTTAAAAGGATACAGCTGAGAATAACCTAAATGAACATACATTAAAAAAAAATCCTTATCAAACCAGCGTCCAGTGACACTAGTCATTGAAAGAACCCCACAGGCTTTTATCAAATAATAAATATAATGTGAAAATTCACTTTACTTAAGACTACAACATTGTTATAAGTTGTAATACTTGTGGCTTAGTTTTTACAATCGGCCGCCTGTCTGACATTAACCCTTTTTTGGGGGAAAATCTGTGATTATTTTTATTGAAATTGTTTTTCTCGTTTCACATTGAAAGTAGGGCACGAAATTTCGTTGTCAATCATCTAGTATATCCTCAAGCGACACTTTTATTGGTTTGAGTAAACAACATCCGAGTGTCTATTTGGGTGTGAAGGGTGGCACTCTTGCCGGGTCGCCGACTTTTCCGGGGTCCGTGCACAATTCACATTCGACAACTACGTCACGAGGGCTTCTAAATAGGAAATTCGCAGTGCCGACCGTCTTTGAATGCTCTTGGTCCTGCATTCCGTTGCGCTTGAATGCAGACACAGGCAGCTTGCTCACAATGCGTCCATCTTCATATATTTTGGTAGTGGCTCACAGCAATCTTCCTCTTGGCAAGTTAGAGGCCTTGAAACTCGCGGCTTCTTTTCACAACAATACATAACCTTCGGCGAAGGACATCGTGGCAAGCAGGGATAGCACATAGGTGGATCTTCACAGCACGTTGTTGGAGAAGGGGCCACTAATATCGGACATACTGCAAATTGCTCGTAGTCTTCAGGGTAAAAGCACACCAATTTTATTTAGATTTTATTTCTTTTTATTTTGTAAATTTTATATCGTAATAAATAAATTTAAATTATAAGATTTATATTTATAAGACTACAAAATAATTTTTTTAATTGTTGAACAGCAGACAGTCTAACGGCCCACTTAATGGTGAGCAGTTACCGTCGCCTATAGATGTTTTTTTTTTATTGCTATAGAACAGCAGACAGGCTGACGGCCCGCTTAGGATTTAGCAGTTACCGTCGCCTATAGGTGTATGCAACGCCAGTGGCATCGCGAACACGCTGCTGTCCCATAAGGGTACAGGAACTTGGGTTACTAATGCCGGAACACAACACAAGGTTATTATAGCGGCATACTTAAGACCAAAGGTGGTCGCCATCCAGACGGGCTTGAGGCCCTACCACGTAGCTAGGGTGGGTTGTTTTGTCGCCTTTTACGACAGGCCGACCCCGGCCACAGAGGTTAGTATTCTTTCTCCGCTCCTGCAGGGATAAATTTGCGACGCTAGGGACACCGTGAACACGCTGCTATCCGTATACGGGTACTGGAACCTGAGTCACTACTGCCGAAATACAACAGAAGGATATTATGGCGGCATACTTATTAGACCACGGGTGGTTGCCATCCAGACGGGCTTGGGACTCTACCATATACTAAATTTAGAACAAGCCCTAAAACGGTTCTAGCTGAACATAAATTGGTTAGAAAAAAACCAGCGTTGGTCTTTCGCTAGAATCAAAAAAACCATGCAAGTTTGGGGACTGCCGATAGAAGTGAAAACTAAATAACTTGTGAATTGTATCGTCGAGCTATTAGATTATTATTTTCGGTTTACAAAGAAGTGTTTATGATCAAGGATTAAAGTTTAAATTGGTCATTAACACTTCCTTTCAAACCAAAAATTGTTCACCCAAAAAGTGCTCAACGCGCCAAAAGAAGTCTTCACTTCAAAAACTCAACTGTAATTCATTGTAATAAAGTCGCAATTCGAATAGATATGTATAAGTAATGTATTGCAATCATTTAAGGTACATGATAAAATTAACCTTAAGTCATTATTAAAAAGGTTGGTATTACTGGAGCAAAACTCCGTCTTACGAATCTTCAGAATTTTCGATCAGGACACGTGACCTGACGCGAGTTTAATATTTTTTAACCAAAAAAATTGCACAACGCCGTTAAATATGTTTTCACTTCAAAAACATAAGTAATAACAAGACACTAAAAACTTATTCAACTTAATCAGTAATTAAATTCGCAACAGCTATTACCGAATTATGTACGGTAAGCGGTCATCCATAAATTACGTCACACGAATTTTAGGATTTTTTAACCCCTCCTCCCGTCCTTGTGTGACGTCACACATTTTTCAATTTTATGCATGTATTATAAATAATCAAAAGAAAAAGTTATTTTCATTTTTTTCTTATTTATCTATACTCTATACAAATAAATAAAATTGGAGGGTCTGTTTGTAATATTAAAATAACCGCTTTTTACTAAGTGCATTCGGACGTATACACGGTACATATACCAAAACAACATTTTTTACAATTTTTGTCTGTCTGTCTGTCGGTCTGTCTGACTGTTTATTCCGGCTAATCTCTGAAATGGCTGCACCGATTTTGACGAGACTTTTATTGGCAGATAGCTGATGTAACAATGAGTAACTTAGGCTATTTTTATTTTAGAAAAAAAAAATAGTTTTTGTTAAAGATAAGTTTCGGAAATTTATATATCCAATTTAAGTTGACCTCATATATCCAAAAAATGCTTGCCAAAGTCACTATTCCACGCGAACGGAGTCGCGGGCACAGCTAGTATTAAATAATCTTCATAAAGTGAAATATTTTAGATAACACAGAAAGCAAACGACTAGTTAAGAAACAATAAACGACTATGTAATTTAATGTTAATTAAAGATACAAAACTTAATCATCTTATGTTCATGGACTTTGGACCCACTCCTTCATTTTCATTTCGTATTCATTCATATCCTGACGTCACAAAGCTTTTGACATCCCTTTGCCTTATCACACAATGTCACATTTTGGTGAGCCGGAATTATACCCTCCTCCTTAACGTGTGACGTAATTTATAGATGACCCACCCCTGAGTGTATTTTACGGGTATTAGACAATTGATATACTATCACCACAACTTAGGGCGGAAAAAATTTTGCTTTTACCAACTTTCATACTATATTTATGACAAATAAAATTTAATTTTGTAAATTACTTATACATTAAAATAAGTACTCGCATTAATTAACGCTTGTATTAATTGGATTACACTGTCATACATTTTATGACATCACGTCTGAGTCAAGTGAGCTTTATAAGCTTCAACCCTTTGAAGCATATCAGGTATAAGACAAGAGAGATTTTCGTTAAAGTTTCGTAATTTTCTCTGTGCAGGGGCGGAGTAAACTGACCTCTGTGGCCAGGTTCGGCCTGTTATAAAAGGCAATAAACCTAGCTACTTGGTTGGGCCCCATGCCTGAGTGCTAAATACACAGAGTCTATAAGTATACCGTCAAAATAACCTAACGTTGTAGTCCGGCATTAGTGTACCATATTCCTGTACCCGTATGGGACAGCAGCGTGATCGCCGTTCTCCAAGCGTCGCAAACATCCATAGGCGACTGCTTATAATTAAGTGAGCCGTCAGCCTGCGGGATGATCATGTATAGAAATAAATAAAATTGGTGGGTCTGTTTGTAATATTAAAATAACCGCTTTTTACTAAGTGCATTCGGACGTATACACGGTACATATACCAAAACAATTTTTTTTTTACAATTTTTGTCTGTCTGTTTGTTTGTTCCGGCTAATCTCTGAAATGGTTTCACCAATTTTGACGGGACTTTCACTGGCAAATAGCTGATGTATCAAGGAGTAACTTAGGCTATATTTATTTTAGAAAAAAAAAAATAGTTTTTGTTAAAAATGATGTTTCGGAAATTTTATATTCCAATTTAAGTTGACCTCAGATTTATATCATCAATCATATGAAATAGGGTTCAGCTTAGGCTGGATTGTAGGTTGAATTTCCAATTTAAGTTAAGCTCAGATTTATGTCATCAATCATATGAAATAGGGTTTAGCTTAGGCTGGACTTTGTAGGTTCGAACGTACGTATTCCGGAGGCGCATGGCGTAACAGTTGCATTCGATAATACTGACTGTTTGCATATTTCATTTATATTTTAGGGTTTATAGGGTTTGTAATTTAAAATAAACCATAAGATATATCCAAAAAATTCTGCCCAAAGTCACTATTCCACGCGGACGGAGTCGCGGGCATAGCTAGTTAGAAATAAAAAATCTTCAAGTTAGTTCAAAGCCAAATAAATGCGTTAACCATTACAATGAAGTGGTTATGACATTAACAGGAATTTACCATTTCAGATAAAGAATCTGCAATTAAAAATTATTTATCAAGTTTCCACAATCCTAACTACAACTTTACGGAGGACCAAAAAGTTTTACCCATCGAAACTGCAATAAATAAAACTGGTACTACGTTATGTATCCAAGGAGAGAAGGAGTTCAACGAAATAATGGCATTCTCTAAAGATGAAGGAGTGTTGAAATGGATTTGGCTTGTATGGAGGGAAATGACGGGACCCGAAATGAAGGAACCGTACAAAAGACTTGTCGATATAGAAAATACTGCTGCCAGAAGAAATGGTAAATATATTTAGAAAATACTCATGAGTAAGAAAGTCTTTTCTTTATTTATTTTAGTAATAATAATAATAATTTATTTCAGAAACAAGTCCCATACATTACAATTACATTAAAACTCAAAATCAATAAAGGTTACAAAATTAGAAATATGGTTACAAATAATAATAATAAACAAAATTAATATTAATTAATTTTCCGTGCAGGGGCGGAGAAAGAATACTAACCTCTGCGGCCGGGGTCGGCCTGTCGTAAATGCGACAAAACAACCCACACCAGCTACGTGCTAGGCCCTTAAGCCCGTCTGGATGGCGACCACCTTTGGTCTTAAGTATGCCGCCATAATAACCTTGTGTTGTTTTCCGGCATTAGTGACCCAAGTTCCTGTACCCTTATGGGACAGCAGCGTGTTTGCGATGCCACTGGCATTGCAAACACCCATAGGCGACGGTAACTGCTAAATTCTAAGCGGGCCGTCAGCTTGTCTGCTTTCCTACAGCAATAAAAATAATAATAATAATAAATTACTCGTACAACATAAACCAAATAAATTATAAACTTGTAAAATTAAATTGAATGTAAATTTAATTTAAATATTATTAAAAATAATATATGCAGGCTTTTTATTGCTGTGGGACAGCAAATACGTGCAGGGGCGGAGAAAGAATACTAACCCCTGTGGCCGGGGTCGGCCTGTCGTAAAAGGCGACAAAACAACCCACCCTAGCTACATGGTAGGGCCCCAAGCCCGTCTGGATGGCGACCACCTTTAGTCTTAAGTATGCCGCCATAATAACCTTGTGTTGTGTTCCGTGACCCAAGTGACCCAAGTTCCTGTACCCTTATGGGACAGCAGCGTGTTCGCGATGCCACTGGCCTTGCAAGCACCTATAGGCGACGGTAACTGCTAAATCCGTTAGCCTGTCTGCTGTCCTACAGCAATAAAAAAAATAAAAAAAAATACGCTGACGACTAACTTAAAATTAAGTATTTACCATCGCATACAATGTTTGCAACGCCAGGGGCATCGCTACTGTCCACGTACGTTTTTCTCCATTCAGGGGCGTGAATACTAACTACAGCAGCCGGAGTCGGCCTGTCGTAAAAGGCGACAAAACAACCCTAGCCACGTGGTAGGACTCAAGCCCGTCTGGATGGCAACTACTCTTGGTCTATAAGTATCCCGACGTAATAACCTTGTGTTGTGTTCCGGGATTAGTGACCCAGGTTCCAGTAGCCCTATGAGGACAGCGTGTTCGCGGTGTCCCTAGCGTCGCAAACATTCATAGGCGATGGTAACTATTTACTATTAAGTGGGCCTTCAGCTTGTCTATTGTTCCTCAGTAATAAAAAACGTAGGGCAACTAGAACATCGGTATGCAGTTCCTTACGATGTTTTTCTTCAACGGTACATGGCAATTATGATAATGATATAATGAATGAATAAACTTTATTGCATTATATATATATATATATATATATATATATATATATATATATATATATATATATATATATATATTATATAAATAAAATATATTATATTATAAAATATATTATATTATATAAATAAAACAAACACACAGAATACAAAATAAAACAATAGGCGGCCTTATTACTAAAAGCAATTTCTATCAGCCAACCTGTGGATGGATAAGAGCTATCGACTTAGAAATTATAAATAACTAGCTGTGCCCGCGACTCCGTCCGCGTGGAATAGTGACTTTGGGCAGCATTTTTTGGATATATCTTATGGTTTATTTTGGATTACAAACCCTATAAACCCTAAAATATAAATAAATGAAACGCAGTTTGTACTGCGTTCGAACCTACAAAGTCCAGCCTAAGCTGAACCCTATTTCATATCATTGATCATAAAAATCTGAGGTCAACTTAAATTGGTTTTTAAAATTTCCGAAACGGATCATTTTAACTAAAACTATGTTTTTTTTTTCTAAAATAAAAGTAGCCTAAGTTAGTCCTTGTTACAACAGCTGTCTGCCAGTAAAAGTCCCGTAAAAATTGGTCCAGCTGTTTCAGAGATTAGCCGGAACAAACAGACATACAGACAGAAAAATTGTAAAAAGTGTTGTTTTGGTATATGTACCGTATATGCATCCAAATGCACTTAGTAAAAAGCGGTTATTTTAATATTACAAACAGACCCTCCAATTTTATTTATTTGTATAGATGTATAGATATGCACATTAAGCGAGAAAAATCAGAATAGTTATATTATATATAAATAAATAAATAAATAATATTTTGTGATAATTCACACAGCGCCACCTAAACCCAAAGTAAATGGCATAGCACTTGTGTTATGGGTACTAGGCAACTAACATACGACATATATATTTTTGTTTTATAAATAAACTAGCTGTACCCTGCCACGCTTCGCTGTGGTACATTGTGACTATACCCTGCCATGCTTCGCTGTGGCACATTGTGGTTGAATGGTTGAGAAATGAGAAACAAAAAAATAGATTTAAAAAAAATAGATAAAAACAATCCTTGATGCGGATTATATATCATGCTAAAATTTCAGCTCGATCGGTGCAGAACTTTTTGAGTTTTTGAAGCGTACACAAACTAACATACCATTTATATATATGTATATATATATATATATATATATATATATATATATATATATATATATATATATATATATATATATATATATATATATATATATATATATATATATACATATATATACATATTATACAGATATACCCAGACGCGAGACGGAAATCGAGCCCGGGGCTTCCGCAAGCATACCGAAGTTCATTAGACATTACGCCACGGAGGTCAACTTTATGTTAATTTTTTTGTGATTTTGTACCATCAAATAAATTTGTTTTCTTTCTCTTTCAAGCGGTGAATTCCATCGTGGGATTCGAATCCAGGACTTCTAGATACCACTACCAGGTTAGTTAAGGCTTTCATCATATTCATCCAAATGAAACATTTCAGGATATCAAGACATAGGTGCTTCATGGCGAGACGAGGTTGAAATTCCAAATCTGCATGCAACGTGTAGAAAGCTTTATGAAAGTGTTCGACCATTGTATATGTTATTACATGGCGTGGTAAGGTTTCATTTGAGACAAATCTACGGAGATTTTGTACCAGAAGACGGTCCAATTCCTGCTCATCTATTAGGTAAATTTTAATACTGGTCACTTGGTTGAATCGTGAAGAATAAAGAAATTTCTATGTAATACAAAAGTGTGAAATAGCAGACAGGCTTACGGCCCATATAATATTAGAAGTTACCATTTAATTTTGTGGATGCAAGGGCACCGATCCGTTCACTTTCGGAACACAATAAGATATGTTAAAGGCGGCTTATTTTAAGGGTTCCTTCCACCCAGACGAGCTTGTAACCTTTTACGAAAGACCGCCACCCAAAGAAAAATCTATACACCTATATAAATAAATAAAATTGGAGGGTCTGTTTGTAATATTAAAATAACCGCTTTTTACTAAGTGTATATGGATGTATACACAGTACATATACCAAAACAACATTTTTTACAATTTTGGTCTGTCTGTCTGTTTGTTCCGGCTAATCTCTGAAACGGCTGGACCGATTTTGACGGGACTTTCACTGGCAGATAGCTGATGTAACAAGGAGTAACTTAGGCTACTTTTATTTTAGAAAAAATAAATAGCTTTTGTTAAAAATGATAAGTATTGGAAATTATTAACCAATTTAAGTTGACCTCAGATTTATATCATTAATCATATAAAATAGGGTTCAGCTTAGACTAGACTTCCTAGGTTCGGACGCAGTTTGTATATTTCATTTATTTATATTTTAGGATTTATAGGGTTTGTAATCCAAAATAAAGCATAAGATATATCCAAAAAATGCTGCCCAAAGTCACTATTCCACGCGGACGGAGTCGCGGGCACAGCTAATTTAAGAATGAATATAAACACAACTAAATTGGAGATGGACGGGCATATAGTGAAAGAAAAGATTTTCCTCCGTGCAGGGGTGGAGTAAGAATACTAGCCCTTACGCCGGGGTCGGCATGTCGTGAAAAGCGACTCGTGGAGGGCCCCACGCCAGTCTAGATGGTAACTACCGGTGGTCTATAAATAAGCCGTCATAATACCTGCGTTGGATTTCGGCATTAGTGACCCAAGTCCACCCCTATTACCATAGCAGTGTGTTCATAGTAACCCTAGCATCGCAAACATCCATGGGCTAAGCTTTTACTATTAAGTAATCATAATCTTTATTTGTTAAAATGCAGGTCTGTTTACAAATGATGTCAGTTTACAAATTCTTCCCAGTGCATTTTTGCCCCCAGGCGTACAAATATATATTATTGTTTGGGAAATTAATTAACTACTTCACAATAAATTCTTAATTCTAAAAACTTTCTTAAACTGTTAATTTATATTAATTAAAATCGTCATTCAAATATTCCATTATATTATAGTAACATTTCTCAATTAAGAATAATTTTAATTTTCTTTTAAAATTTGCCATGTCAAGATTTTTAAAACTATTGAGTAATTTATTAAAAAATTTTGGTGCCATACCAAATATACCTATACTTTTGCTGGATAGGGATGTATTCATTGAGTTTGTTATTAACTTATTTTTATGTCTTTCATTATATTTTTGTTGATCTCCGAATTTCGGAAAGCTGTTTGGATTACATTTAACAAATAATAACATTTACATTTAACAATAAGTAGACCGTCAAACTATTCGGTGTTCGTCAGCCATAAAAAAGATAAACATTCAAGAATATTCATAGAAGAACCCAAGAGACAGCATGAGAATTTCGGTATGTCGGCATCAATTCAAAACATCAATGCCAACTATTTTTTTTCTAATATAACAATAGCCTAAGTTACTCCTTGATACATCAGCTATCTGCCAGTGAAAGTCCCGTAAAAATTGGTGCAGTCATTTCAGAGATTACCCGGAACAAACAGACAGACAAAAATTGTAAAAAATGTTGTTTTGGTATATGTAGCGTGTATACGTCCGAATGCACTTAGTAAAAAGCGGTTATTTTAATATTACAAATAGACCCTCCAATTTTATTTATTTGTATAGTTTTTCTAGATACTGTAATAAGTTATGTTACGTGTAACAAATTGTTTTATGAATGGCTAATAATTTAGTAGTTACTAGTATTTTAGTAGGATATCCCTCTCTCCCAGGTACCGGCAGAAAAGGAACACTGGGTAATTTTTAGTGGGTACACCAGCGACGTGCATCCCACTTGTCATCTGTGGGGGCGTACGGGCGCATTACACGGGATTCCCATACTAACGCCATCCCCCAGACAGTGGGGTGTGCATTAAGCATTTTCCAACTGATAACAACTAATATTTTGTATCAATAAAAATAAATCTAGAGAGAGGTTTTTTAAAGTGATTTGGCTATGGGGGTTTGAGGTATCAGTTGATTTTGGAATAGGGGTCTCTTGCCTACAATAATTTAAGAAACTCCTGTTCTAAGCGTTGTCGTTATAAACGGTTTCAATTGTATATATTTAAATGTATTGTTTAAGGAAACCTCTGGTCCCAGGACTGGGAACATTTATCGAATTTGATGACAGAAGAAGACATCGATTTGGATGCAAATATAAAGAAACTTAACTGGACTGTTACTCATATGGTATTTATAAAATCCTCTACCAGACAACGAACAGCACTCGGTAGGGTTATTGGAGGCGGATTAGTTGAGCTAGTGATTTCTGTTAACAGATCTTCTTACTATACTTTTGTTGAAGTGAAACTTTAGCACTATTGTTATTTTTTATTGATGTAGGACAGCAGACAGGCTGACAGACCACTTAGAATTTAGCAGTTACCGTGGTCTATGGGTGTTTGCAAAGCCAGTGGCATCGCAAACACGCTGCTGTCCCATAAGGGTACAGGAACTTGGGCCACTAATGTCACAATACAGAGTTATTATGGCGGCATACTTAAAACCAAAGGTGGTCGCCATCCAGACGGACTTGGGGCCCTACCACGTAACTAGGGTGGGTTTTTCTGTCGCCTTTTACGACAAGCCGACCCTGGCCGCAGAGGTCAGTATTCCTTCTCTGCCTCTGCTCGGATAGCTGTTATATTTTTTCATATGATTTTTTTTAAATCTCATAACAATGTGCAAGCTCAGAATACATATAAAAAAAGAAAATAAATTGTTATACAACCAAATCAAGATACTACAGTGCATAAATATTTTGTTATAATAAATAGGTAAAAAGAGCCGAAGATTATTACCAATCGCTGGGACTGCCCGCCATGACACTTACGTTCTGGCGCGAGTCTATGTTTTCGCAGGAAAATAATGCTGCCAAATGTCATGGCGCCGCGGCGGACATGTTTCATGATGGCGACTTTCGGTTAGTATTGTCAATTTTTCGAAACTATGCTGAAATAATACCTATTACTCGGATGACCGAGCTTTGCTCGGTATTTTTATTTTATAAATTGTGTTTTTTGGAAATTAACAATTGATTTTCTTAGTCTAACCTCAAAGCAAACACTCATTGACTTCGTGTTACTTAACAACGCCATCTGCTGGAATAGCTTTAGTGGTGTTGTGTCCTTAAAGCAATTTAAAAAAATAGTATTATTATTCGCCGATAGATGTCAGGAAGGGTCATTTTTCAGTTTAAATTGCGACTACTCAAACGCCACCTTTTTCTTTAAGTTGATAAAAAAAATGATTCCTAGCTAGATCGATTTATCGCCCCCGAAACCTCCCGTATACTAAATTTCATGACAATTTTTGGTGCCGATTCTGAGATCCCAATTATATATATATACAAGAATTGCTCGTTTAAAGATATAAGATACAGTACCATGTATCTCCGTGTGAAATATTTTATAAAATATTTTTTAACATCTTTTATTATGTCTTAAATATGTTGATTTTTTTAATATTTTCCCAGTACAGGGAGGGAGTTAGAAAACCTCTGCGGCCGGGGGCGACTTGTCATAAAAGACGACAAAACAACGCTAGGTATCAACCTAAAGACCTACCTACCTTACCTTGTAGATAAGGCTCCAAGTCCGTCTAGATGGCAACCACCCCTAGTTTCTAAATATGCCCCATAATATTGTATTGTGTTACGGTATAAATGACCCAGGTTCTAGATCTCCTGCGCAGCGTGGTAGTGATGTTCCCAGCGTCGCTAACATCCATAGGCGACGGTTACTGTTTCCTACTAAATGTCAGCCTGTCATGTATTTTCATCATATTTTTGAACATTTAGATTTTTTTATATATTTCAAATGTTAATATGTTTATGTTTATAATAATTTATTTATTTGTCGAACAACATGGTCCATTATTACATGGTACACTAGTACCATGTAATAATGGAATGGTACATTAGTACATGGTACATTACAAAAATCAATCAATAACAAAAATTATAAATTAATGAATAAAGTAAAATAGTTAAATAATAAAAATCAAAATTACAAATGTCAAAAAATAATAATAATAATACAATAAAATAACATACAAGTAAGACATACCACAAAAATCATGCAAATGGATTGTGCAACCTGCAGCAACGGTTAATGTAGGCTACATCAAGTCTGCAAGCAAACATTTTCAGGATGCCGTTGGTGCTGGCCCGCACGCGCTGCACCAGGGACATGGCTCGCTTGCGCATCGTAGCGTAAAAACAGTCTACATGCGCGTCCGCAAACATGCCCGATGCGCTACAGGAGCGAGGCAACCGCAACAACACCCTGAACGCGTTGTTATATTGGACGCGAAGGGCGTTGTACGATCTGAGCGAATAATCAGCCCACAGACTGCATGTGTAGAAACACATGCAATAGGCTCTGAATAAAGTTAATTTCACTCCTAGTGAGCATCGAGAAAATCTATGAGCTATCATATTGGCCCTAATCGACAACGCCCTTAAATGATTTAATCTCAACTAAATTTATGTTTCTAATAACTGTGTGGAGAATAATAAAGAAATTTTTTTATCTATCTATTATCAACTTATATAACTTTATTTTTTCTGCCTTATTTTTAAAAAATGTTTCATAATTTCACTTAAAAGTGAGGGTAGTTTATAAATATGACTTACGACCAGCTTTTTTACTTGAAAGACGCTGTTCTATTATTTGTATATTTCAGGCTGTTATATTGTTCCAAAACTACTAAAGACGACTTCTACGTGGTTCATCATGAGTTGGGGCATATCCAATACTACATGGCATATGAGAAGCAACCAACATTATTAAGGGTGAGCCCATTTGTTTGACTATACATGTCGCGTTGAGTCAAGGAAGCGCTTCTTAAAAGATTTTTATCCGTGCAGGGGCGGAGAAAGAATATTGACCTCTGCAGCCGGAGTCGGCCTGTCGTAAAAGGCGACAAAACAACCCAGCCTAGCTACGTGGTGGTGGATGGCGACCAGCTTTGGTCTTACGTATGCCGCTATAATAACTTTGCGTTGTGTTCCAGCATTAGTAACCGAAGATACCCTTATGGGACAAAAGCTTGTTCACGATGCAACTGGCTAAATTCTAAGCGGGCCGTCAGCCAGTCTGCTGTCTTTCTAATAAAAAGAAATTAGGTTTCTAAGACCTAATAGCGTTCCATTCCTGTCATTGTAATTTCTGACCCCAGTCGCTACAGGAGGTCAGATGATGGAAGGAGTCAATCCGATGAGCTGTAAATCGGTACGCAGGTCGTTCAATATGAAGATGTCCTGCACAGAGTTGAATGCACAAAAGTAGCCACCCCTCGAAGTTCCAAGTAATATCCAAATGGGGACCTTGTAACCCAAAAAAGAACCCAAAATTCCGAAAAGTCCATTTACAGATTGGGAAAAAAAATTACGTTCTTGAAAATTACATGTGACACTTGGCTACCCGAACTTCCGCTGCGGTGCCCGGGATCCGCTATCCAACTATATTTTTTCAACTTTACACGGTCTTCAGCATCCCAGGTAGTGAGTCCATTTATCTCATAATATTTTAACGAGTCTTCTTCTTTCAGTCAGTTTCGCAAACTCATCTCTGTTTTGAGCGAGGCGAAATAGATCGTCTGCACTCGCTATCCCCGTCCACTATTGAATGTTACGCAACCAAGATTTCTTTTGCCGACCGACACGTCTCTTACCCGCGACTTTTTTCCCTTAATTCCCTTCCTTGAATTTCCCTTAATTTTAACGAGTACAACGTATCTAATATTAATCTGTTTTTCAGCAAGCTAACACAGCTCTACACGAAACTATTGGAGACACCATCATGTATGGTGTTATGACACCTCAGCATTTACATAGACTAGGATTACTAACAGACGATCAATTATATATTAAAACTACAGATGAAACCCAAAATGATAATAATGATAATTTTAAATCTAAATTCTATACCAAAAAGCCTATTCATAAATATAGAGAGAAGACAGAATCTACTGATGATGTTATAAAGATGGATAATAAAAAATCATATCTCCCAAAATGGTGGAAAATACGTAATTATGAGTTTGAAGCTAATAACAATTTAAAAAATCAATTCAAAATATCTGATACAGACAAATTAAAGAGTTATAAAAACTTTGGACTAATTTACAATAACTTAAATTCACTTGAAAATTTAAATAACGATAAACTAAAAGAAAATGTTTATTTATTTCATAATATAAAATTACCTTTTCATAAAGATTTATTATTAAAAAAACAAATGAGGTATTTAGAGAATCTTTCAATAAAAATGAGATTGGATACTGATGGTATACTACTCCTAAAACAGGCGTTGAATAAGATACCCCAAATTCCATTCGGACTACTGATCGACGAATACAGGTGGAAATATTTTGAAGGTAAGAATTTGCGTATTTTTTATTGCAGAGTAGCAGCAGATAGGCTGATGACCCACTTAATAGTAAGCAGGGCACCGCGAACACGCTGCTGTCGCATAGGCGTACAGGAACCTGGGTCACTAATGCCGGAACACAACACAAGGTTATTATGGCGGCCCGCTTATACGTCAGTGGTGGTCGCCATCCAGACGGGCTTGGGGCTCTACCACGTAGACAGGGCCAGGCTGTCGTCTTTTACGGCACGCTGACCCCGGTCGCAGAGGTCAGTGTAGGCGATCTCGATATTTATTTATTGTTTTATAGATAGATAGATAGATAATACTTTATTGTCACCAACTTAACCTAATGATTATAATACAAGTTAAAGAGAATATTGTAAATATTGGAGACAATGGGCGGCCTTATCGCTTTAAGCGATTTCTTCCAGGCAACCCATATATACATTTCTTATGGAGAATACTAGCACTAACTTATCGTGCGGTGTATACAGAAAGAAAAAAAAAATCTACATGAATGAAAAAAAAAAATACATGATTCAAATCGAGGAAATAGTCATCTATTAAACATGGCCTACATCTTTAAGTAATGTTCGACAACCATTCGCTTGAACACTCCTAAGGATTTTGCCTCTCTGATAGTGACGGGAAGTGAATTCCACAAAAGAGTGGCTTGATAAGTAAAGGATTTACGACAGTATGAGGAACGGTGTCCAGGAACTTTTAGAAATCTGTTTTAGTTAGAGCGCAAATTACGTGAACAAGAGGAGCGGAGAAAGTAAAAACATTCTTTTAAGTAAGTTGGTAAAAGAGGATTGAAAAGAATGTTATACAGGAGAGACAGCAAATGAACATTCCGGCGAAGTCGGATAGGTAACCACTTGAGCCTTTTACGAAATTCTGATATGTGGTCATATTTGCGCAAGCCAAATATGAACCGGATACAAAAATTCTGAAGACGTTCTAGCTTATTTAGTTGCTCTTCGGTTAAATCAAGAAAACTAGCATCAGCATAATCCAATAAAGGGAGCAACAGGGACTGCGCAAGAATAACTTTGGTGGCTGTCGGAAGAAAGTTTTTAAGCCTTCTGAGAGATGCAGATGATGCGAAAACTCTTCTGCTTAGTTCAGCCAGGTGAGGTTGCCATGACAGCTTATTGTCAATGATGACACCAAGATCCTTCACTTTGTCGCTATATTCAATTATTGTGCCATCAAATATGACTTGTGAAATGTTGTTCCAGTCAATGTTTGTTATTCTGCGAGAGCTACCTATAATTATAGTCTTAGTTTTGCTAGGGTTCACTTTAAGGCCGTATTGTTTACTCCAAACAAGAATTTTAGCTAAGTCGTCATTAGTTGTATCTATAGCATCATTAAGTTTTTCAAGAGTAGCTTGGGTATAAATTTGAAGATCATCTGCATACAGGTGGTAAGTAGAAGAAATGTTACTGGTAATTGAATTAATAAAAATGGCGAATAATAGCGGAGATAAAACGCCACCCTGAGGGACACCCGCCGATAAATCACACCACGATGAAAAATTATCATCAATGCGAATGCGTTGCCGGCGCCCAAACAGATAACTGCGAAACCAGTCAATTGCAGTTGGAGATATGTTCATAGAGTATAACATTCCAAGGAGTAAGTCAAAGTCAACACTATTGAAAGCACTGCTAAAGTCAAGTAGAGTTAAAACAGTCAATAGTCCAGTAGCCATACCGTTACGAATGTCATCAGTAATTTTAACCAATGCAGTGGTGGTACTGTGGCCAGGGCGGAATCCTGATTGGAAAGGATTCATAAGACAATTTTTATTGAGAAAATCACTAAGCTTATATTGTAATTTAATAATTATATTATTCATATTAATGTTTGTATCATAATATTTATTTATTTAGTAATATTATAGTATTATAATCTATCTACCTATACATACATATACGATATAACTTCGTTAGACACAAATATTTAAACTGTGCGACGGCCGGCCCAGCGCACGAACCAAAACCGGTTTTAAATACGCGATCATATGAGACGTTTTTATTGGCCGAGGGCAGACCATTGGCAAACGCCAAGCGAATCGCTCGCCACCTTCGCATAAAACAAAATTATTTTTCTGTGTTCATAACCTTCTGTTATAACTACAATATTAAAGTGTTTTTTGTACATATGGTTTTTAACTCGAACGTATTAATTATACTGGTTATATGCAACATAACCACAGCATCGTTATCTATCGACAACGCGACCATATAACTACAGTGGTGACCCCAGCAGAACACTATGTCGAACGCAGGAAGAACATCGCGACGTCAATCAAGTGGGTCGGAGTCCAACCATTCTCAAGATCGAGTGACGAGACGGGTCAAACGATCCCATGTGGCGACGGATTCTCCAGGTGAGACGAACCAGTCTTTATTATTTGCAACGTCTGCGAACATAAAGATACCACCATTTTGGCCGGAGAAGCCTGCAATCTGGTTTGCTCAGGTCGAAGGACAGTTCGCAATAATGCGCGTCACTGACGATACAGAGAAATTTTACCACGTCCTTACAACGTTAGACCGGCAGTACGCGGCCGAGGTGGAGGATATTTTAACAGGCCCTCCCAATTATAAGCGCCTCAAGGAGGAATTAATAAAACGCCTCTCCGCGTCAAGGGAAAATAAAGTAAAGCAGCTGCTTACCCACGAACAGTTGGGGACACGAAAACCCTCGCAATTTCTACGTCACCTCCAACACCTGGCTGGCCCAGAAATACCCGAAGATTTTTTACGCACCATCTGGACCAGCAGGCTACCAGCCACGATGCAGCCAATTATAGCTTCGCAATCTACATTGCCGTTGGATGCACTTGCCGACCTGGCTGATCGCGTCCACGACATTGCACCGATTGGACACAATGTCGCAGCAGTGACGTCACCATCCGTATCATCCATAGATGAATTGACGCGCCAAATAACCGACCTGAGGAGGCAAGTCAGTGCCTTGACAGTCCAGTCAAAACAACGTTCGCGTTCAACTGAACGCGGAAGAGGAAGTGAACGCAATCGCTCGACATCACGCCGTTCCAAGTCGAACTATCACAGGTTCCCGACTTGTTGGTACCACACCAAATTCGGGGACAAGGCGCGCAGATGTGTGAAGCCCTGCGATTATAAATCGGGAAACGTGAGCGGCAGTCAGTAGGAGCGACCAGCGACTGCCGCAGCCCCAGCACTGGTCGCCTCTTTATCACAGACCGCGGAACCGGTACTCAGTTTCTAATTGACACTGGCAGTGATATTTGTGTTTACCCCAATAAGTGCAATAAGTGAACGTCGTGAGAAAACATCTTACCAGCTCAGCGCTGTCAATGGTTCGGCCATCGACACATACGGCTACATTCAATTGAGCATAAATTTAGGCTTACGTCGTAATTTTCCGTGGCGCTTTGTAGTAGCAGATGTCAGCAAACCGATAATAGGTGTAGATTTTCTTTCCCACTACCAACTCATCGTGGATATTAACGGAAAAAGAATTGTCGATGGCTTAACCAAAGTTAGCGCTGTAGCAAGCGTAGATTTAAGTCGTTGTATTGTGTCAAGTGTGAAGGTAGCGACTGGTGGTGATAGTATATATCATAAAATTTTGTCGGATTTTCAAGACATAATACGCCCATCTGGCACCCCGGATATTGTTAAACATCAGACCGTACACCATATCCGTACGACACCCGGCCCTCCTGTCTCATGTGCCCCACGTAGACTTGCTCCCGACAAATTTAAGATAGCCAAACAAGAGTTTGATACAATGCTTCTCAATGGGACCGCCAGACCATCTGAAAGCACCTGGTCCTCTCCGCTACATTTAGCGTCTAAAAAGGACAACGGTTGGCGTCCCTGCGGAGACTATAGGCAGCTCAACGCTCGCACAATACCCGACAAATACCCTATTAGGCATATACATGACTTTTCTCACAGTTTATCTGGATGCTCCATATTTAGTACCATAGACTTAGTAAAAGCCTATAACCAAATACCTGTCGCGGATAGTGATATTCCAAAGACCGCCATAACCACACCTTTTGGACTTTTTGAGTTCCCATTTATGACCTTCGGGCTAAGGAATGCGGCTCAAACTTTCCAAAGGTTTGTGGATGAACTAACACGTGGGTTAGATTTTTGCTATCCGTACCTGGATGATTTTTTGGTTTGATCTAAAACACCGGAAGACCACGAGAGTCACCTTCGCCAACTATTCTCCCGTATGAGAGAATATGGCGTACTTATCAATCCAGCTAAGTGTGTTTTTGGCGTGCCGGAAGTGAAATTTTTAGGCTATCACATTTCTAAGTTAGGCACAAAACCTCTTCAGGCCAAGATTCAGGCGATTTCAGAAGTTCCCACTCCGAAGACGGTAAGAGAACTTAGACGATTTTTAGGAATGATTAATTTTTATAGAAGGTTCATTCCTAAGGCAGCACAAATTCAAGCCCCTTTGCATGCCCTCTTAACCGGATCAGTGAAACCTAATAAAGTGATCGACTGGCAGGATTATACCCTAAAAGCATTTCGAGACTGCAAAGATAGCTTGTGTAGGGCAGCGTTGTTAGCACACCCCGACCCCAAAGCCAAAATAGGACTCGTTACTGACGCCTCTGACACGGCGATAGGTGCGGTTGTCCAACAATTTAAGGATGGTCTTTGGCAACCTCTAGCATTTTTTACTCGTAAGTTAAGTCCGTCACAGGTAAAATATTCACCCTATGATCGCGAACTCCTAGCGATTTACGAGAGTATTAAATATTTCCGATATATGCTAGAAGCAACTACATTTACAATATATACGGACCACAGACCTCTTTGTTACGCCTTTCACGAAAGAAAGAGTAACTGTTCCCCTCGCCAATTCAGGCATTTAGATTTTATTTCACAGTTCTCAACTGACATCCAGCACATCTCAGGGAAGAATAATGTCGTAGCCGACACACTTTCCCGGATAAATGCATTGGAGATGCCAGTTGAGTTGGAACTTTTAGCTGAATCCCAAAAAGATGACCTCGAGCTTGCAGAATACCTTGCCGACACAGACTCAAAATCTCTTCGTCTGACGAAGATGAATATTCCTGGAAGCAGTATTGAATTGTACTGCGATGTCAGTACACCAACCCCCAGGCCATTCGTACCTAAAAAACTACGTCGTAAGATTTTTGATTGCCTACATTCATTGAGTCATCCCGGTCCCAACGCCACCACTAAGCTCATCGCACAGCGTTTCGTTTGGCCGCTTATGCGTAAAGAGTGCCGTGAATGGTCTAAGGCGTGTTTGAATTGCCAACACTCGAAGATAAATCGACACGTGACTGCACCATTAAGCACGTTAGATTTACCTTCGCAACGTTTCAAATACGTGCATATAGATCTAATAGGCCCCTTACCACCATCTGACGAATACCGGTACTGTTTAACAGCCGTCGATCGCTTCACGCGATGGCCAGAAGCTGTCCCTATTACCGATATTACGGCAGAAACGGTTGCCAAAGCGTTCATTACAAGCTGGGTGGCCCGATTCGGTTGTCCTACTAACGTCGTCACAGATCGAGGTAGACAGTTTGAATCGGCGCTCTTCCAACAGTTGTCAAAAACAATCGGATTTCAACACCGAAAAACAACCGCTTACCACCCGCAATATAATGGCTTAGTGGAACGTTTTCACAGGCAGTTAAAGACAGCAATAACATGCCACGCTGATCCTAACTGGACTGAATCGTTGCCACTCGTATTGCTCGGCATAAGAAGCGCTTTCAAAGAAGACCTACAGTGCTCAACAGCAGAATTAGTATATGGAGAACCTCTTCGTCTGCCAGGCGAATTTTTCGGACATGACTTCCCCTGTTACACTACAGATATCACAGATTTTGCTGCGAGAATGAAGTCTTTCGCGAAAAACATACAGCCAGTTGCGACAACACACCATTCGAAATACAAAATATTTGTATACAAAGATCTGAAAACCTGCAGCCATGTATTCCTCCGGGAAGATATGCTGCATGGTTCACTTCAGCCTTCGTACACAGGACCCCATGAAGTCTTAAGTAGAAGTGCCAAGTACTTTAAGATAAAATTAAAGGGCAAAGACGTCACAGTATCCATAGACCGCCTTAAACCGGCCTATATACTCGCTGACGAAACCCCTTTACCAGCCGTTATCCCACCTATAACTCCAGATTCCTATCAGGACCAACCCCAGACTTTAGTCCGTACCACACGCGCTGGGCGACAGGTCAAATTCCCCGATTATTATCGTCCTTAAGACGGCCTCTGGAGGGGAGTGTTGTAGGCGATCTCGATATTTATTTATTGTTTTATATTGTAATTTAATAATTATATTATTCATATTAATGTTTGTATCATAATATTTATTTATTTAGTAATATTATAGTATTATAATCTATCTACCTATACATACATATACGATATAACTTCGTTAGACACAAATATTTAAACTGTGCGACGGCCGGCCCAGCGCACGAACCAAAACCGGTTTTAAATACGCGATCATATGAGACGTTTTTATTGGCCGAGGGCAGACCATTGGCAAACGCCAAGCGAATCGCTCGCCACCTTCGCATAAAACAAAATTATTTTTCTGTGTTCATAACCTTCTGTTATAACTACAATATTAAAGTGTTTTTTGTACATATGGTTTTTAACTCGAACGTATTAATTATACTGGTTATATGCAACATAACCACAGCATCGTTATCTATCGACAACGCGACCATATAACTACAGTCAGTATTCTTCTTCCGCCACTGCACTGAGAAAATACTTCACGGAGCGTATATTATTACTGGCCATATTCTTCCAGAAATAACAACAGAAATAAGTAAATCTTCTTCATCCCACATTATAGAGGACGACACAACTTGTACTTCCTTCTGTTCTCCTTCTACTCTTTTGTTAATCGTCATCTAAATACTCACACTCATTCGCTATATCATTTATGCAATCCATACATCTTTTCTTTTGTATGCTCTATTTCTGGGTCCATCCACTCTCATTTCTAGCATAATTATCCTAAGTTAGGGGTTAAATGTTAAGTTAGGGGTAAATCGTATAATTTTTTTATAGTCTTTGATAATATTGGAAAAGATGCCGAGTATTATTTTAGTGTTCCAGACCGCAAAAATCAAGTAACGTCTCTGGTAGGGAATTATGCAAATAGATGCGCAGGAGTATCCGTGCAGGGGCGGAGAATGAATACTGACCTCTACGGCCGGCGTCGACCTGTCGTAAAAGGCGAACAATCCACCCTAGCTACGTGGGAGGGCCCCAAACCCGTCTGGATGGCGACCACCTTTGTTCTGACCGCCATAATAACTTTGTGTTGTATTCCGGCACTAGTGACCCAAGTTCCTGTACCATTGCGACAGATGAGACAGCAGCGTGTTCGCGATGCCAAACACCCATAGGCGACGTTAACTGTTAAATTATAAGTAGGGCGTCATATTCATTGTGATCATATTCAGCGACTTACCTTAATTAAAGAACACGGGCTCCCATGAAAAAATAATCGGCTGCATAACCCAGATTTATATAATGAGACAACTCACACATAACCATCTAGCCTAAAGTTAGCAGCAGAGCGCTTTTGTTATAATTATAGGTACTGTTACGAGTTTTGAGCGTTCGGCGAAAGTAGTGGAGAGACTTGCGCATGTGTACACTCGCGCTCATAATTATTAAGGACTAGCTGTGCCCGCGACTCCGTCCGCGTGGAATGGTGACTTTGGGCAGCATTTTTTGGATATATCTTATGCTTTATTTTGGATTACAAACCCTATAAATCCTAAAATATAAATAAATGAAATATACAAACTGCGTTCGAATCTAGAAAGTCCAGTCTAAGCTGAACCCTATTTTATATGATTGATGATATAAATCTGAGGTCAACTTAAATTAATTAAAATTTCCAATACTTATCATTTTTAACAAAATATATTTATTTTTCTAAAATAAAAGTAGCCTAAGTTACTCCTTGTTACATCAGCTATCTGCCAGTGAAAGTCCCGTCAAAATAGGTCCAGCCGTTTTAGAGATTAGCCGGAACAAACAGACAGACAGACAAAAATTGTAAAAAATGTTGTTTTGGTATATATACCGTGTATACATCCATATACACTTAGTAAAAAGGGGTTATTTTATTATTCCAAACAGACCCTCCAATTTTATTTATTTGTATAGATGTATAGATATAGATAAAAAGAAAAGACGGTACGCTGGAGCAGCAAGCGTCTGATAAACCAATAAAGCGCCGGTGCTGACCATCTCACCCGTCGCACCCCGTTTCCGCCACCAAACAGACCCAAAAAATAAGTGCGCATTCAATGTCAGCGCTCAATACTCGTGACGGTTTGTATACTAAATAACTTTTCTATTATAAATAAATATATACAGAAACAATCAGATTCGGAACTGGGTCGATCGTGTGACTCTCATATAGATTCCGATGTGAACGCCGCGCCATGGAGAATGTTATTTTTCACCACTTGTTGGCAGCCGTTTTTAATCTAAATAGTAAAAAATCTAAAATAGTTTTTATGATTCCACTTAATTTCTAGGTTCATTGAATAATAAAAATGATGATTTCTGGAAACTATCTTTAGAGCTGATGGGGATTTCCCCTCCGAATAAAAGAGGGGAAGAATATTTTGACGCTGGCGCCAAGTTTCATGTGCCCGACAACACTCCTTATATCAGGTAACAATTCTGCCATAATTTAGGGAAATCAGAAGTTTTCTCCACAGTTTTCTTACTTACTCATGTTCATTTGACGTTAACAATTTTGTCAAACCGTCACCAACACAGTTCCTAAATTTTAAAACACAGTAAGGAACAAATTATTCAAAATAGATTTTTTAGTAATTTTCATTCAAGTGAACATGATACAATCTATATTATTCAAAAAAATTCAGTTACTGTGTTTTAAAAATGGACAGCCGTACTATCATTTGAATAAGTTCTCTTGTGATTTGAGTTCGTTCGTCAAATCGTTTGTGAAAATGGTGGTCTACTATCTCAAATTCAAATATTTTTTCACACATTTAAGTGTTTACACAATGGGTATTCTTCCCCATACCATTTACTTGGCGAGGTTTGGGATCTCTTTACCCTAGCAAAAACTTAGGGGGCAAGGACCCCCCGGACACGTGGCTCGAGCCGCGGGAGCGCGCTTCCACAGGATTGGTGAGGCTTAGCCGCAGCTTTATGTTGGCCCATCTTGGCTTGGTGGGCCAATCTCGGCTATTGCTGGCCAGCAGTAACTTCTGTTGGCCTGTCTGTGACTTGAAGGTTCGGCGACCTCAGTTACTCAACTCCCACATCCGACCAGCGTATAATTAAATCTCTGGGTATCGGTAGTTCTAAGTGTTTAAACAATAAGATCTTAATGTTTATATGAGAAGGTAATTTTCTGACACTGCAAACAAGTGATGACATTATTAATAATAAAATATTATACAAAATTAATGTTATTAGAAAAATAAATTAAATTAAAATTTAATAAATCCCAGAAACTTCCCAACAGACATGAATTAATAACCTCTGCCTTATAGACTGAATATTCGTGCATCTGAAATTCTTAAAAGCATAACGAGCCATCGTTGCTAAATATCGTACGAATAGAGAATAAATATATTTCTGGGGGAGAGGGGAACCGCGCTGATCTTCCCCCTTACTTCTCTTGCTCACGCAAGGCCACTCATCGTCGGAAGTTGGTGGACTTCCAGCTGCCGTTATCAGTCACTTTTCCGCGTACACAACTCACTCCCGTGGCTATAAAGAGGCCCACGGATCAGTTGAAATAGCAGTTAGATTAATGTCACCTCCTGGTGGTTAAGGCGAGTGAAAGAAGTGGTAGGTATCAGTAGCGTAGCGTGGGTATTAGCCACCCGGGGCGGAAGAAAATTTTGCCACCCTCTTACGTATTTCAATTTATAAAACAATATACAATAATTCTAAAGAACTTTTCGGCAGGAATAAATTGCCGCTCATTTCATCGTGGTGCTGCTACATATTATTACTATTTATAGTAAAATTTTGCCGCCCCCTAAAAAGTGCCGCCCGGGGCGGGGCGCCCTTGCCGCCCTCACTATGCTACGCCACTGGTGGGTATACCAGTAACGTATGTTCTCTAACCAAAAGACAAGCCTAACATTACGCGGGGATTCCCCCATTACTCTAATGTTTCCACAAGTATGGTGCCCATAAAACACTCTAGAAAATTTTACATATGTATTTGTTTCAGATATTTCCTGAGCAACTTCCTCCAGCACCAGCTCTTCGAGTCTCTTTGTAAGACTGCTGTATTTGGGAGAAGAGATGACAGCGACTTGCCGGAAACGATCCCTTTGCATAGATGCGATTTATACGGATCGAAGGCTGTCGGAAAGGCTTTAAAGTAAGTTGAAGGCTTTTTTATTGCTGAGGAACAGCAAATAGGCTAACGGCCCACTTAATAGTATGCAGTAAGCGTCGTCTATGAATGTTTGCGACGCTAGGGGCGCCACGAACACGCTCCTGTTCCATAGACGGTACTGGGCCACTAATGGCGGAACAAACCAATGGGAATTTCCATCCAGAGGGGCTTGGGGCCCTACTTCCTAGCTAGGGTAGTTTTGTCACCCGGTCAGTATTCTTACTCTGGCCCTACATCAAGAAAACGGAAGCTTTGGAGACTTTTAATTTTAATTCAAAATTTAGTCACATTAGTGACAGTTACGGTAACATTATGACGATAACGACCTTCATGACGTAATAGTTTTCGCACGTCGAAACACTTGTGGAGTTTGAATCTCGTCCCGAGTATAAAATATATATTTATTAACAAAAATAAGTTTACAATTAGTAGTAGTATCTGGCATTTCAGTGGTATTATACTCGAAGACCAATTTAGAAATGCCGGGTTCGAATTCCATGATGGCATCGTTTAGGCAGCACTAGTGCAAGCAAATGGCATCGCCCTAATACTGGCTATTCAAGCTATTTTTCTTTTCGATTTTCCAATAAATGGCACCAGTGAGAACACAAAAACACAACACATATTGCCATCTAGTGAGATATTAAAGATACGGTTGTCGCTTGTTGTTCCAGTCTATAGCTTGACTTGATCTTAGGGTTGATAGTTGGCGCTACGTTATCTATACTCTATAAAAATAAATAAAATTGGAGTGTCTGTTTGTAATATTAAAATAACCGCTTTTTACTAAGTACATTTGGTATACGCGGTACATATACCAAAACAACATTTTTTACAATTTTTGTCTGTCTGTTTGTTCCGGCTAATCTCTGAAATGGCTGGACCGATTTTGACGGGACTTTCTCTGGCAGATAGCTGATGTAACAAGGAGTAACTTAGGCTACTATCATATATCGTCAAACCTGTTTACCGAGATCATCGATATAGCCCCCCAATCCGTCTTGGACATTCGTGGCTGGTACCCTCTGGGGGTAAACCCGAGCCCAACAGAATTGTGTATTTTATTATACAGGTCATAAGTGTTTTGCTGCTTTGGGACGAGTCCCTCTAGTAGCGTCATCTACTTGGCGCTGTTTAAATCGTTACATATTATTTTTCAGGGATATAATGTCGAGAGGTCATTCCGAACATTGGAAACATATTCTCCAATCCACGGTCAACGTTTCCGAGATTTCTTCAAGCGCCCTCTACAGATACTACCGCCCTCTACGACAATTGTTATTGAATCACGTTCAAAAATATAGAATTCCCATCGGATGGTGAATGTGTAACGGATATTTTACAATGGTTCTATTTTTAAATTAAGAATACTTACTCTGCTATTTACTTTGAGACGAGATGGCGCTGTGAATTATCACAGTATGTTTATTTATATATAATAATTATATTTATATTAAATTTTAATATGTAAAAGAAAAAAAATAGATTGTTTATATTAACAATAAATATATTTCATTAAATTATTAAATAGCATTACAAACAATTTGTTCATTAAACTTAAAAATAGTTACAAAAAAATTAATGAAGAATAAATTAAGACTTAAAAAAATGTGGACTTATTTTTCAATCGTTTTATAAAAGTATTATGCGACACAAAAAGTTAGCAGTTAGAATAAGTAACTGCTACACTATTAAATTTGGTCGTTTAATAATTATTCATTTCAGATTGAGATTACATTTTATATAAAATAATTATTTACAATTTTACTGGTAAAAAATTCACAAATTTTCTAATTATTTACATTATACCAATATTTACAAAAGGCACTTGAAAAAATTGATATTTACATCTCAATTTGTGTATTAATTTTACACTAATTTGGGGAGCTTTGCCTTGTGGGTCCCTCGGTAAAGGTCGCCTTATGCCGCGAGACACATTTAATTGTAAATATTTCTTTAATTAGGGTGGAAATGGCGATGGCAAACAGCTAATCTGGCATATTATTATAATTATATTCCTTCACTTCCTTAAAATGAAATTCTTTCTTTATCTGATAGAAGGATTTTAAGTTTTAATAACTTCTGTAGATTTTATTCTCATGTAAAATTGACGCTAAATACCAATATAGGTAGAGGAAAAGAACCAAGCCACTATATCATCAGTGTAAAAAATAAGGTTATATTTAACAAATAATTTTAAACTATGCTAATAGTTGAAGTTTTCAATACTGCACTGTCACTAACTGCTTTAGTCTAAAAAAATATTTCAATTCTAAAACAGCTACTTTTCTTACATTGTAGCTCACTCATTTTGGCGGGTTTTTCAACTATAATTTACATCGTATAACTGGAAAATTTTTCAACGTCATCTCCATATGAGATAGTATTCCTTAGTTCTTAACTTTTATCAGATTACATGTTTATATTTAGTTTAATACATAACACGTTTCACCAATCAATTGGGCCAATATATGCCATTACAAATTGTAATTGTAGATGGTGTGAAAATTAATATATTACGATCCTCCGATCTACAACGGCCTTTGATTATCTAAAAGTAGCTGTACAAAAGTACAACCGCCTGAACATTGTTTTCAGGTATCCTCCTTTTTCGTACATGACAGTAATATTATAAAAACTACAGCAGACAAAACGAGCCCAGTATAGGATATATATATATATATAGATATATAGGCTATTAAATGGTTACATTATGTAACTTGAGCTACGTGAAACGGAGTATGAATACGTTCGAATTCGTACATCCAATCAAATAAAAGTATTTTAATTATATTTGTTCTGTCTCGTCCAACATTGGTACCAATATGAGGCGTGTAGTTGCCGCACAACAATATTTTTTGGAAACTCGTAACTTGAACTAAGCTCTTGCTGAATTTTTCTGATTTAATTCGAAACGAAAAATGGAAGGTTGAATATTATATTGGAATATATAGAATATAGAGGAATTTGTACAACAAAAAGTTGATAACTTTATAGATAGTTGAGTTTAATAACGATATATAGTCAAAAATGTTTTAACGGGTTATGTAACTACCCGCCTCATATGATCCTTTATAACTTTCAATTTTCTATTTATATGTAGTTGGCTTCGGCATTGTTGATTTCTTTTGTTGCACAGATTCATGCGTTAGCGCCAATGTCGATGGTATTTGTCGTACCGCCAACAATCACATCAATTGGCCCAACTATTTGCCGTGTGTGAAGAAATACATCATAATAGTACTTGACACCAACAAGTTGACATTGTTTGCACTTCGCTATGATATAGTCGTAGCATGTGAAATCCAGTCCACCGTATATGCTACTCTGTGGTAAATCCCCGGTTGCCCCCTACTTGCGCAGGAGTATCCGGCCGAAACTACGCCAATCAGGTACCATCGGCCTGACCTCTCCAACATTAGAGGACCACCACTGTCACCCTGACAGCTGTCCTTCCCCCCACCTCTGTAGCCAGCGCATAGCATTTCTGGGTATATTACTACGTTTATACCTGAAAAAAATGTTTACATTAGGAAAATTCCTCAAAGAATCTTAGTCTAAGATTACAATTTATACACATCAAAAAAGTCTAAGCAACATGCATGATATTACAAATTTACCATTTATACTAATTAATTTCTAAGTCTTTACTCACTCAAAGGGCGTAGGTATGTAAACTTTTTTGTTATTGATGACATACTGGCTGGTTGTAAAAAAATTTGATTATGTTTTGTTTTTTTCATAAAATTAAATGAAAGGGAATTTGTTTGAATTTAAGTGCGTTTTTATTGCTACGTGAACGTCTAAAGTCTTGATTTTATAATTTTACCAACCATTTAAATAAAGTTAGCGACAAAATTGAATTGTTAGATATTCTTTACGTCATGGAGCGACGTCATTTGACGGCAAATGAAATGCAAAGAGCTGTAGGCATGTTGCAAGCGGGAAGTAATCAATCTCAGGTATCTCGGCATTTTGGCATTCATAGAAGTGTTATTTGTCGTCTTTGGCAGCGCTACAATAATACAAGGGAACCCGCTGAACAGCGTCCAGGCCGTAAAAGGAGTACAACCACTCGGCAAGACCAGTACATACAACTGACTGCAAGACACCAGCCGATGTTAACCACTCGAAAGATAAGTTTGAGGCTACAAAATTCAAGTGGTGTTGATGTAAGTCCCCAAACTGTGCGAAATCGACTACATGAGTACGGCCTACGAGCTCGATGCCCAATTAGGTGCCCACCGATACGTCACGGGAATCGCGCTCGTCAAAATGAATGATGTAGAGAACGCAGAACATGGACCCAGCAACAATGGGATAAAATTATGTTTTCCGATGAGTCGCGATTCTGGTTTAGGCCTGATACAAGAAGGGTGCGAGTGTACCGTCGGCCCGGAAGTACTGAAAGGCTCAGGTGCATTCAGGAAGTTAATCCATACAGCGGCTCAGCCACCATCCTAAAATTTAAATTAGTACATGTCGCTTAGACTTTTTTGATGTGTGTATTTAAGAACAATATTTCGGAGAACCTTTGGATTTTGTCTGCAAACTCATTACCTTGATTCCAATCATTGGCCTACAATAAATAGGTATAGAATACAACATCACTTAACCAGTTTTTCGACATGTTACATCCACTATCCTTATCCATTTTTACAGGGAATATGTTTAAAGTCTCCACAGTAGATTTCATATCTCCTTACCGTTAGCTCGATGCCATCGCTCGCAGACCTTGTTGTCTAGAACGGGCACATCGACGGCTTGAAGGGTGCGCGGGCGCAACCTCGAACCGGGGCTCAGCGCACCCCACCCCGCCGCCCACCCGTACTGGCCGAGAAACTCCGATCCGTGCTCTGGCAGACAGATCGGCGCTAGAAAAGCAATATTTTTATTTATTTATTGTATATATAAAAATAAATAATAATACTTTAGTGTTAATAAAATCTGACGAAGAACGAAACGAATTAGGGATAAAAGTGGATGGAAGTGAGTGATGGAAGGAGTGAAAATTATAAAACATGCCAGCACTTTAGACTATGTTGGTGAAATACTTTATGGATAGAAAGAATGTTTGGAAAGAATTGTTTGTCTGGATATTGTACCTTAGATCAGAGTAAAAAGACCAAGCTAATTTAAACTGCGTGAAAGGACTAAGTTAAGTGAAAAGATCAACCTTAATGAAAATACCAAAATAAGTGAAAAGACTTAGTTAAGTAAAAATAATACGATGGAGGATTTACTCACCTATATGTGGCATGTAATGCACATTTCTGTCCAAGGTCAGCACGGCCACATCAAACCTATCGGCTTGGGGGGTAAACTTGAACAGCGGATGCACCTTGATGGACCGCACTCCAAATGTGTATGCTGGGAGTGGTTCAGCTGCAGAATTGATGACGTAATCGCCCAACGTGACGCGGACGTGACGAGGCTGCGCGCGCGCTACGCAGTGTCCCGCTGTCACGACATGGCGTCGGGATATCAACGAGCCACCGCATCTGGAATGATTTGCAGCTTTCGTTAGAATCCATACTAATATTATAAATGTGAAACTAATTCTGTCTGTCTGTTACCTTTTCACTCTATTTTGATAAATTCCGGTATAGGGATAAATTGAGGCTGTCAGTGCAAAAGTGACCTAAGCTTGAGACACACAGTATAAAAATAATAGATTTTGTATTATCATGAATCTCACATTAGTAAAAAAATAATAAATTCAAAACTAGTTTTGCATTGCCATCTTTTACTGAGGATAATAAATTAAAGATAGACTGATTTTGCATGATATTTTATCAGGTTTTGGATCACTTTCTGTAGTTAAGTCGGAATATGGAAAATTGAGGGCTAGGCCGTTTTTGCGCTGACAGCCTCAATTGTACCTTGGAGAAGGACATATTTAATTTATATGGCGGAATAACGTTCTCAAGTCAGCTAGTACAGGGCCGTCTTAACCCAAAAGTTTAATGGGTGCAAATGCACCCGAGTGCAGTCCTGCAGGGAACAGGCAAACCGACCGCTAGAAATTTCGATATTTCATTAAACATCTAACTTATTCAATGTCAACAATGCACCGTTTTGTACACTTTTGATTTTTGACGAAACAAAGTTTTTTTTTTAATGCAGTAGTACAGCAGATAGGCTGACGGCCCACTTAGAATTTAGCAGTTACCATCTCCTATGGGTGTTTGCAACGCCAGTGTCATCGCAAACACGCTGCTGTCCCATAAGGTTACAGGAACTTGAGTCACTAATCCGGAACACAACACAAGGTTATTATGGCGGCATACTTAAGACCAAAGGTGGTCGCCATCCAGACGGGCTTGAGGCCTTACTACGTAGCTAGAGTGGGTTGTTTTTTTATTATACGCACATTAGGCGAGAAAAACTAAGTATATCACCGTGGGATTCAAACCCAGGACCTCAAGATTGGTCACTGAGCTACCAGGTACCTCAATAATTTATTCAATACAATATTCATGGTAGAGAGCCCTCTAAGATCCTCATTTCCAAAGATGTGAGCTATCAAGAACAAAAGTCTAGACTTTACAAATATGGAAACAGGTGGTGACGAACCTATGTACTGTTCAAACGAGTTCGAATACTCGTTGGCAAAATATAAGCCTGTTAAAGGCGACGGGATTCAAATGCAACATTTTTTTTATTGTTAACGAACACCAAACAGGCCAAACCCACTTAATGGTAAGCAGTTACCATCGCCTATGCATGTAACGATGCCAGGGGCACCGCAAACATGCTCTTAACTGGAATCTAAGTCCATGCCAGAATAAAATACAAGGATTTTATGGCGGCATGTATAAAGACCAAGGCTGGTTGCCATGTTTTCCTTGTGCTTTCATTACGAGTTTCCTGGGAAGATAGTGCAGTGGTTTCCCCTTGAAGGCTCACTTTGCCTGCAGCTCTGAAACAGGCTGATGACAGAGTGGTGTGGAGGCAGTTCGTCAACGTCTCCGTAAATGCTTATCAAGACGGGCACGACCTTCAGGAATGAAGAACACGACGAAGAAGAAGAAGAGGTTGCCATCTAAATAGGTTTCGAGCCATACCTAGGCAGGGTTGCTTTGTCGCCCTTTACAACAGGCCACCCCCGGCCGCAGGGGTCACTTTTCTTACCTCGCCCTTGCCTGGAAAAAGTTCTATCTAAAAATGAATTTCAAGTGCAACCATTTAATTTCAGCACTTTAAGCGCGCGCCTAATGTAGCAATTTCAACTAACTTGTGTACTATGTTTATTTATCTTCACATAGTATAAAATGAAGTCGCTTCCGCTGTCTGTTCAATTAGATCTTTTAAACTATTCAACGAATTTTAATGCAGTTTTCAGCATTAAATAGAGTGATTCAAGAGGAAGGTTTATATGCATAATAAATTCATATTATAGTACAGAAATGCCGAAAAATTCAAAGCTTTGTAATGTGATGTCGTAATAAACATATTTTTGTGCGCTTAAATCGCAAACGCTATGAGATAGATCAAATTAATGTACTACGGAATTGTATATCTTAAAAAGATTGGTAAAAAGTCTGCGATGGCTGAAACAATTTTTATGAATTTCGGTTACACAAGGTTATTATGGCGGTATACTTAAGACCAAAGGTGATCGCCATCCAGACGGGCTTGAGGCCCTACCACGTAGCTCTAGGGTGGGTTGTTTTGTCGCCTTTTACGACAGGCCGACCCCGGCCACATAGGTTAGTATTCTTTCTCCGCCCCTGCATGGATAAAAACGAGCTACCGTACTTTTATATCTACATAATAACATGCTTTATATATGTGAAACTAAAGTCTATTACCACTCATCTACGATTCATTCAAGGCTTTTGTGGGAGGTAAATAATAATAGCCATAACCGTCTACCAAACATGCGAAGCTTCATGCGCACTTACCTTTTGGGTCATAATGTTAATTAATTCATTATTATTGTTAATTACATAATTACACAACGAAGAGGAATGTGCGAAAGTATTCATTCATATATTTTTATTACCTCCTATTTTTACTACATTTTTAAGACTAGTAAATTTATTTATAACATATATGTATATATGAAATGTTTATTTATTTTCTGTTGGATCAATTCAATCCAACAATTAGGTGAGTTATATTTTTTTCTAAATATCATAACTAATTCAAATAACTATTCTGGAAAGTTTACTCAATGTTGCTCAGTAAAGACTGTCTTTCAAGCGTCCATATATTTATGCAAGGAAATTATTTTAATTGACGTATTTCACAGGTAAACATTGTCCTGTAAAATTCAAATCTAAAATCATGCGTTCTAAATACATGCTAGCTATATACTTAGCATTTGTGGCATAATGCTACACTACTAATGATAAAAATGGCGTAGCATGCTCTCTTTCGCACATTTACCTCTCTATCCAACACTGCTTCCAACCAATTAGCTCGAATATTGACATAAGCGTGTTGCATCTGTAAACATTAATCTTCAATGAAAACTATTTACTACATACACATCCTATTAACTATTTATTTCAGTAACTATAATAAAAGTTGTTATTTATGAAAACTCTTTACTCAGTTTAATTACTTTTTAATTTAACGTTTAGATGTTTTTAAAAGATATAAAATTGTATTTACAAAGTCCGATACAAAATTAATTGTTTAAAACTCAAGTATTTTGACCCCTGCGGCCGGGGACGGCCTGTCAAAAAAGGCGACAAGGGCCATAAATATGCCGGCATAATAACCATTTGATTTGTTCCGGCTTAAGTAACCCAAGTTCCAGTTACGCTACGTGGAAAGCAGCGTGTTAGTAGTGCCCCTGGCGCAAAAGACGATGGTAACTGATTACTATTATGGCGGCATTACTGCGACCGCACACGAGACGAGATCCGCGGGAGAGTATGGATTCCAAGCTGGCCTAGACCACAGTTCGAGAAGTCCCGACCATCAGCCACGTTCGTCCTTTCGCGGCATAATGACATGTCCGTCACTCTCACGCGCACTGCGTCCGTAACGATTTATCAAGAACACGTCAAAAAATAGATGAAAAGAGTATGGATAGCTTATTTCCATCCTTAAACATCTTCACGTCAAGTGGGCTGTCAGCCATTAAAAATAATAATAAATTACCGCCGCTTCATAAGGTGGCTCTTACAAGGAAATTAATAATTTAATATATATTTCATACATTAAAATAATAATAATAGGTTAAACAATTAACAATCTAAACTGCATTAAAGAATTTGCACAATAACACGTTGTTAACTTGCTTTTAACGGATAGCATTTAACGTTGCGTTATCTTAACTTTTTACTTGAGTTATTGTTACAGACGTAATTGAGTTTTTGGGTTAATTCATTAGTGTAAAACATTGTTATAAGCTGTTACTTTCACTCCAAGCGTTTGTTTTTAACCCAGTTATTAAAATTCATTTTAAACGCTTTTTATGTTTTATATCAAGTTATTCAAGTTATGGCTTAACTCTAATAAACTAAATAAATGTTTATTAGTAAAACTGTTATTAGTAGTTTCTTAAATATACCTAAGTAAAGATAAAATTAATGTAGAATTAAACGTAAGTAAGTATAATAATGTCCAAAAAAGTCAGTGTTTTTATTATGTTAATATTTTATCTAATATATAAAATTCTCGTGTCACAGTTTTCGTTGCCATACTCCTCCGAAACGGCTTGACCGATTCTCATGAAATTTTGTGAGCATATTGAGTAGGTCTGAGAATCGGCCAACATCTATTTTTCATCCCACTAAATGTTAGGGGTGACACACCCCCAAAATTTTTTTATTAATTTTTTGACATTTTGGCAGAACAACGTTTGCCGGGTCAGCTAGTGTAATAATAATTTATTTTTCATACAGTTTGTTTAAATAATTAATACAAAATTAAATTGCTTATAAACATATATACAGGGTGACTGACAAACCCGTCCAAATTCACACAGAAGAATCTTTATTAAAGGTTATGAGAAACATGTATTTTAGTTTTGTATCACATAGTACAAAAATGTTGAGTAATCAGCATCACAAAGTCATTAAAAGAACTCGCAATTTACATAATACGGCGCTAGAGTGTCAATGACCTCTCCATCTGTACTAGTAAAAGGCCGAGGACGGCGGCATTGCACCGGGCGAGCGAATACGCACTACTCATTTACGCGGGAGAGACAAAGACAGGTAATAACAGGTTAACGTACGCTGTTTGCACCATATGATTATTCTGTACGATTGAATTAATGATCCTATATGAAATATTTTATGGTGAAAATTTGACATACAATTTTTTTTTTAAATGGGTTCCTTAATTGATGTTTAGTGCGTAAAATTGGACGGGTTTGTCAAAGTCATCCTGTATATATATACAGGGTGACTTTACCTCACCCGTCCAAATTCACACAGAAGAATCTTTAGTAAAAGTTATGAGAAACATGTATTTTAGTTTAGTATCACACAGTACAAAAATGTTGAGTAATCAGCATCACAAAGTTATCACAAGAACTCGCAATTTATACTTGACACCTACACTCGACAAGTGTCAATGACCCCTCCATCGGTACCGCATAATTCGCTACATTTCATTGATAAATACAGTACCTAACATAATGTCGAAATACAAAAATTTCATTAAAGGGCGCGTTTGTAATAAGTAAAAAAATACGTAAATCTTTAGTGATATGTACAATAATTAGTAAAAAATCAATTAGAGGTTAACTTACCATTACTGCTTTACACGTATTTTAATAAATGTTCAAAATGCAGTCCGTTTGTCTCTAAGCAAAGTCTAGCTCGTTTTTGAACATTTTCCTTTACCTTTCTAAGCACTAGAGTGTCATTACGCACATCTTCAAACGCCCGCACTATATATATATATATATATATATATATATATATATATATATATATATATATATATATATATATATATATATATATATATATATATATATATATATATATATATATATATATATATATATATATATATTAATTTCGAATGATTCCCGACCATATCCCAAATGTGCTTCATGACCTACTAGATTTACTTTTATTAATAACCGTCCTTTAAATTCATAAATGCTTTATCATTTCATAAGATATTCTTACTTATATACTTGTTTATCAAATACAGTATTACTTTAATATAATGATCCTCAATACAACGAATTTTTTGAAATCCATCCCGTAAGAGCAAATGCTAAATGTAAGATATATTACGAATGCATTTATCATAAACTTCTTTATGATGATTTTGAACTGATAAGTTGATAGGGGAGGGTAAATTGCTTCGCTAATAGTTATATTATATATATAATATTTGTTTTTTGTTTTTCTCTAAATGATTGGTAATATCATTCTTTTTTTGTTATTAGTTATAGTTATTTTTACCTCTTAAATGTTAAATTGAATTCAATACAATTTGTGCGCCAAAGAAAACTGTCATATTGAAATGGAAGGGCCCAACTGAAAATCAGTGTTGTGCTAAAACTAAAAACACAGTGTACGCTGAGTTGGTATCCCTGTCGCACATAGAAACGTTTTGTGATATATCAAATATGATATGTACTGGTATGTTGTTGTTAGTAAGTATAATATGTATATTGTATATTGATTATAATGTCTGTATGTGGCAATAAATGATATTTGATTTTATTTGATTTGATTAGGGGCCCAATTTGGTCAATTGTGAAAACGTGAGTCGTTTGTGACTTTCACCGAATGGTTCCAAGAAGAGCGCCGGTATAGTAAGCCGGCATAACGCTTGCGCAAGCTTGAATCCAAATTTGGAACATATCAACTCAACTGGGACAAATATTTGAGACAATTAATATATACCTAGTTATGTATATACAGAATATAACACATAAATAACTATATAGTTATGTGTTATTATGTCTCAAATAAAAAAAATCTTTTAGCTTTAGGGAGGTCGAACGTCGACCGTCCCGCCCGTTTAGAAGCTTGCGCGTTACTACGTGGTCAAGGAGATAGAACGTCGACCGTCCCGCCCGTTTAGAAGCTCACGCGTTACCAACAAAAAAAATCATTTATTTTTTTCTTCAAGTGCGCAGATCTGTTCCAGGCTTAAAATGTAAATTTCCCAATTTACATTTTAAGCCTGGAACAGAGTACAGGTTTAAGTTGCACCAGCTTGTCGGTAAATGCAAACGCTTCTATGTTAGTTTAAAGAAAGCATTTAAGAATATATATTTTTTTAAGTGAAAGAAAGAAATAATTTTTTATTTAGGACATTAATACAAACACATATGTAATAAAGTGGCTTCATATATACTCGTACGTCCTAAACTGGACCTAGCTCAGCATGTGCTGATTTCATAAAAGTTAAAATCAGCGCTGGTCTTCCGCTAGGTCCGCGGAGTAATGCCATGGACAGACGAGAAACATTAACGTAAGTATATAAAAATATCAATAATAATATATTTATCAATAATAATAATAAAATAAGTGAAACTTCTTTGCCACCGTTATGATTTAAAAAAAATCGATTTTACAAAAAGTGACACTTAAAAGAGACATATTCATAAATGAGATTTAGCCTGCGAGAGAATTATAATACAAGCATACTGTGTTCAGTTCACTCGCAAGCTACTAAAGTTTCACTTCTGCCGTGTGTTAAATGCAAACACATTTTTATATTTTAAATAAAACTATATAACCTTGACGATCCGATCCTGATGTAGGCCTGCCATGGAAAGGTACCGAAGCCAGCGTCATCACCGCCAACGATTCTCCTTTGAGCAGTCTGTTTCGACACAGCTATACCGCAACCTGAAAAGCATAAATAAGCGTTATTTTCATACCATTTCGGCAGGAACATCTTAAGCACCATTGTCATTTGAAAATTTAATTAAACATAAAAGCGTCCTCAAATGAGACAAATATATTCATAAATACAATTTTAGTGTTTCCTATAACCTTCGTCCCCTCTTTGTTCGGGCTTTCGTAGCTTTAATACACTAATATATGAAATGTAATATTTTGCATTAATATATATATATATATATATATATATATATATATATATATATATATATATATATATATATATATATATATATATATATATATATATATATATATATATATATATATATATATATATATATATAATTGCTGTAGGACAACAGACAGGCTGACGGCCCGCTTAGAATTTAGTAGTTATCGTCGTCATGGGTGATTGCAACGCCAGTGGCATCGCGAACTTGTTGCTGTCGCATAAGGGTACACGAACTGGGGGTCACTAATGTCGGAACACAACACAAGGTTATTATGGCAGCATACTTAAGACCAAATGTAGTCGCCATCCAGACGGGCTTGGTGCCCTACCACGAAGCTAGGGTGGGTTCTTTTGTCGCCTTTTACGACAGGCCGACCCCGGCCGCAAAGGTTAGTATTCTTTCTCCGCCTCTGCACGGATGAAGATTTTAAGCTTGGTAAAAATATTATAAAAATAATAAACCTTATAATTATCTTAATACTCGTGATACTCTATATTTATTACATTATCTAATAGACTATTGTTTTGAAGTTTCACTTCTACCGTTTATCAATTACACATACATTTAGTTAGTTACTTCTTTTATTAATACCTTGTTATTTTATCACATTTAAGCCTAACTAACCCCTCGATGTAAAGACCTTGTAACACCACTAAACTAACAAGTAATTGAATATTTTCATTTATATTTCTCTATTAAAAACTTAAAAAAATATGTTCCTTCCTTAAAATCAAAAACAACAACGGTAACGTTCTCTAATAACTATTTATTCTATAAATCATAAAAGATCGGTAAAGCGATAAAAAAAGTCCCTGTTTGTAATCAAATTGAATAATCAGCATTTAGTACTGTTGTATGTGATATCATTAGTTTCATCATGCGGAAGTTCCTATCGTGGTCCTTCAGCGTCACTCCACATATCCACCGTAGCATATTCATCTCCGTGAGACTCAGTTCCTGCTTGTGTCGTTTCAGCACCGGCCACGCTTCAGAGCCGTATAGGGGCAGACCTAATAATGATCTTAGAATACTAACCTCTGCGGCCGGGGTCGGCCTGTCATAAAAGCCTATAAAACAGCCCACCCTAGCAACGTGATAGGGCCCCAAGCCCGTCTGTGTGGTGACCACCTTTGTTCTTAAGTATGTCACCATAATAACATTGTATTGTGTTTCGACATTAGTGACCCAAGTTCTTGTACCCTTATGGGACAGCAACGTGTTCGCGTTGCCACTGGCGTTGCAAACACCCATAGGTGACGGTAACTGCTAAATTCTAAGCGGGCCGTCAGCTTGTCTGCTATCACTGTACAGCATTAAAAAAATGTTAGGAGCGCTACCTAGCGAGGGTTGTTTATTCGCCTTTTACGACAAGTCAGTATTCTTACGCTCCTGCACGGAGAATAAAGATACATGTGGAGTTCCGCCAAGACCTGGGATCGATAGCAGCACATGAAAGTGGGCAGATGCCAGTCTGGAGGCCGCAGGAAGACCGTAACGCCCCGCGGCTTACTAGCTAGAAACTTTCACGCGATAAATAAATGTGTCGATCAATATACCGTACCTTCAAAATCGTCAATCTTTTTCACTCTATTTTTATTTAATCTAAACCATCTTCTCTTTTCACCTGTCACCAGAATACAACTTAAAATTATTATATTTATTATAAAACATTTCATTTTAAAATTATATTGAATTATTCATGGTTAATATTATTAAAATATATTTTCTTTGTATTTATTAAACAGTATTAAATAGAAAATTTTGGATAAAACGCTAAGAAAACTATACGTGGAAAAATGGAACACAGCTTAAAGAGTTCGTTAACAATAGCTCTAAGTATAATGAATACGCCATCTATTATTATTTGTAAAGTTTTTATATAACCAATACTCGAATTTATACACAACTCTGAAAATGTTATGTTCATTCCCGTAATATTATTTATTAAATCCACAATAACACAATATTCGCAATATTTATATATTGAATAAATTTATGCAAACGCGAATTAATAGTTGTAGTTTTCAAACGAAATTACAATTCACGCGTTAACAATAATCACGAGTGCACACACTAAAATTGCAAGAAACACTATTGATGTACACACCATTTACATAATCTAAGTTTCTAATTAGGAAACAATGTAAAACAATCGTGGGTTTGTTGTTATTTTATTGATTTTGATACCTGGTAGCTCAGTGGTATTCTCGTAAACCAATCTAGAAGTGCCGGGTTCAATGCTACGGTGGCACGCATCGATTGGGCAGTTCGCCTAATGTGGATGTTTTTTATAGCTAGAGTTCAGCAGACAGGCAAACGTTTGCAACATAGGAGGCATTACCAACACACTGATGGCCTCAAAGAACTTTTATAACGCCTTTTTTGAAGAACCCCATATCGTAGTGCGTTGAGAAAACATCAGCCGGAAGCTCATTCCTGAGAGTACGGAACATGAACGTTCTTGAGAACCGTTTCGTATATATAGCATAATTCCATACCGACATCACTGGTATGTGTAATCCGTCTTGGGTCCGCATGGCGGGTATACCTTTCGTTCCCTCTAGGGGGAGGTCCAGCAGTGGGACGTTTGTGAGCTCGTGTTCCTGCCTTTTCAAGCCAATATCTTCACAATTTTCCTGATCATTATTAACTTAACAATTATTGCAATTTATGGAACCTTGGACCTCTTATTTGGATTTAACTCTTGCCACGAACTGGACGGGTCCACTTTATAACCCAGTTTTCAAGGCATCATGTCCACCAAGCAAGGGAAGAAGAGAAGGGAGAGAAGGCCTCCAACGCTCTTCAGGTCTATTTAAGTCTAATTCACGGCTGTGTTTACATCAGAACGTCTAGTAACACTAGCTAGGGTCATATTATGTTATATCAGCGGAGCAACTGATACTCCGTCTTCTGCGGACATTACAGCTTAGAGACCACGGCGTCCCCTCACAGAGGATGACACCCTACGCTATCATGTTTTGACCTTCTTTATAATATGTTTGAATCCAGAAGTGAGTTCCAATTCTGGCTTCATCATCATCGTGGCGATTAATCCCGGTTAGAACCCAAACTTACACTTTGGTGCCCGGGGTCCGCTTTCTGATACGTTCTTCCCCCCCTTCGAACGGTCTTCGGTATCCCTAGAAATCAGTCTACTGGCACGCATATTACCTTTTTCGACGCCAGATCTTTTTGGGCCAGGCGAAAGCCCCATGCTAGGCATTCGTTCCCCAAATAAGTAGCCGGTTGCCTCCTAAAGCTGCGTCTTGAACTTCCCAAAGTTCTAAGGCCACGTTTTTTGCTAAATTAACATGTTTGCAAATCTGTCAACTTGAACTCATTAGCGTTTTGAATCAAGGAAACAATTTCCTTCAACTTAACCGCGTCACCACTCTCTCGACCGCAGAACGTGTGAAAGTTCATGGCAAAGCAACTCAAAGATTTCATTAAGAATACGTTTAACCAAGTGGAATCAAATATATTTCGATACACAAAGCACTATGTAGTCCCAAAGCAGCAGATTGCTTTAGACAACTGTTATAAATAAATAAATATATTGGCACAATTCACACAGCGTCATCTAGTCCAAAGTAAATAAATAAATATATAAGTAAGTAGCATAACACCTCAGCTATGGGTACTTGACAACTTATATATTACATAAACTCTTCCTTTGTAAATAAATACATTTTATACATAAACATCCAGACGCGAGACGGGAATCGAACCCGTGACCTCTGCAAACGCATCGACGTGCAATAGCCGGTACGCCAGGGAGGTCGTTATACTACTTACATATATACATTTCTTTTGCGATAAAAACACATTATACCTTTTTTCTAAACAAACACATACCTGACTACGTCCATGATTCAATAGTTAACGCGTTATGTATAATATAATATTATCATATATCCCGGCAAACGTTGTTCTGCTATATAAATAAAAAAGTAACCTATGTCCTTCTTGAAGGTTCACTCTATCTCTCCAACGAAATTCATCAAAATTGGTTTAGCCAGGACTTTTTTATCTATCTTTTTAAGATATACATTCCGTAGTACATTAATTTTATCTATCTCGTAAGGTTTAGCTAGCGTTTGCGATTTAAGCGCACAAAAATATGTTTGTTACAACATCACATTAAAAAGCTTTTCTGTATACCTAGTCAGGTCATAAATTCTGTCACATGTTTAATGTAAAATAATTGTAACAAGTTTATTCATTATGTAACCATTCATATACCAAAATGAACTTAACAAAACATAGATTCTTATGACATTAAAGTTTATTCAAAATGACCTCCGTGATTTTGAATACAGGCCTTCAATCTGCGCGGCCAGTCGTCTATCGCAGCACGAACGAGGTCCATGTCAATATCGGCGGCTGCCTTAATCAAGGATGTCTTGAGTGACTCCAAATTGGGATGAGGCTTTGAGCACGCCTTTTCCTCCAAGTGTAGCCATATCTTGTAATCTAACGGATTCAAATCTGGACTGGAGGAGGGCCAGTCTTCGTGCCGGATGAAGTCGATTTCACGCGCCGCCAGCCAGTCTTGTGTGCTCTTCGCTCTATGAGCTGGCGCCGAATCTTGTTGGAATACCCAGTGCCTGTTATTGAACATGGTATGAGAAACAGGTTCCACAAGGTTCGTCAGGACTGTATTTTGATACACAACAGCATTCGTTTTTACACCTTTCTCACAAAAATGTACCTCTGTTAAGCCCCAATAAGAAACTCCCAACCATACCATGAGCGAGGATGGAAAATGACATCGTTGGACACGCGGAATACGGTTGCTCGCTTCTTCACTACTGTGTGCGTACACCTTATCATTTTGTTTGTTGTAGCTCTCTTCTACGGTAAACATTTTTTCATCCGAAAAAAGAATTTCCCGATATTTTTTTCCCGCGTACCGCTTCAACAAAGCGCGGCATCTCTTCAGTCTCAGGTCCATTAGACGAGCATTCAAACGATGTCCTGTTTTTCTTCGATATGCCCGAAGCCCTAAGTCTTCATTTAACACCCTTTTCACCGTGGTTCTGCTTAACCCCATCTGAAGGGCCAACAGTTTCTGCTTACGTTTGGGATTTCTTTGAATTCGTGCCTTCACAGCTTTTATCACTGCTGGAGTCCTAACAGACCGAGGGCGACCACTTCTTGACCTGTCATCTACACTAGAGTTATCATTGTATCGTTTGATGGTACTCGTTTATCGTATCTTTTGGTTATATTCAAATTTTTCAGTATGTTAAAAATTTGAATTGGCGCGTAACCGCAACGATGCAACGCAATAACTGCAACACGGTCTTCTTTAAGCGTCCACTCCATATTTAAAAATGAGTAAAATTCTAAAAGTTATACATTTTTATTTTCATGAACAATTCGAAATTCGAATTCAATAAACTTTTTTGTGGCCAGCATTCTAAAAGAAAAGTTTTTACTGTGTGACAATACTTATGACCTGACTAGGTATATATGTATTATACACATAAACCTTACTCTTAATTGACTCTATTTATTGCTGAAAACTGCATTCAAATACGTTGAATAGTTTAAAAGATCTAAGCGAACATACAGCGGAAGCGACTTCATTTTATACTATGTACAGATGTATTTATTAAAAAAAAAGTTTATAGTATACCAAATGTCTCGTACCCATAACACAAGCGCACTATTAGAAGAGGATAGGATTAGATGGTGCAAATTGTAAGAGGCTCAACATGTTCTGTCCTTCCATTCTCCTCCATTAGTCATCTCAACATTCACACTACTAAAGATGAAACTTTCAGAAAACACAATTAGTGAACTGGTGGTAAATAAGTTCTACAAGCATTTGGGACGTTATTGCATTAAAATGGCAAAAGAAGTAAAATATATAAACAAAACTAGATGATGCCGTATGTGTTAACAGATAAATAGGAAAAAGTTAACATAATAACATAACAAACAGACTATATAAAATAATGACTTGACTATAAAAGAAACATTCAACACACAACAACATTCAAATCAATAAACTATAATATAAAAATTGAGAAGCAAATAAACCTGTGTGTTTTTTTATTGCTGTAGGACAGCAGACAGGCTGACGATCCGCTTAGAATTTAGTAGTTACCGTCGCCTATGGGTGTTTGCAATGCCAGTGGCATCGCAAACACCAATAAGAGTACAGGAACTTGGGTCACTAATGCCGGAACACAACACAAGGTTATTATGGCGGCATACTTAAGACCAAAGGTGGTCGCCATCCAGACGGGCTTGGGGCCCTACCACGTAGCTAGGGTGGGTTGTTTTGTCGCCTTTTACGACAGGCCGACCCCGGCCGCAGAGGTTAGTATTCTTTCTCCGCCCCTGCACGGATAAAAGACTTAAAGAAAAGGATAAAATGTGTAAGAGAGATAAAGTAACATTTGATTTAAAAATTCATACGCGCTTGTTTTCGCCATATCATCTGTTACACAATCCATCCATCATATTACTATACATTAACAACTAAATTTGTGATGTGTAACCTGTGTAAGCATGTGTTCCGATAAGCAAAAGTTATGACACTGAGGTCGTGTATGAGACCCCGGAAATATGCGTTAACTTCATAAAACGAACCCCTGACCTCTTGTTTAAGTCGAATGTGCCACTTGGCCTCCGTGTCGAATATTTCATATAATTTTCTACAATCGGATGTAAGTTATTTGCTAGAGGGATATTGTGAAATAAACATATTATTTCACGCTACTTGGATTGTAATATAGTATTGCCGCAAGTTACAATTTTTGCGACCAATCTTCGCCGACGAGTTTGCTTGAGTTTAGTGATTGGAAAAGTTTTTTATTGCTGAAGAACAGCAGATAAGCTGAAGGTCCACCTTGTAGTAAGCAGTTACCGTCGCCTATGTATGTTTATATTAAAAAAAGAACACTAAAATGGAAATGAACTGGGCATACTATACGGGGAGTAGATAAATGGAGCAAGGTGGTAATGAACTAAAGACAAGAGAAGGAATCGTGGGAGGCAGTTTAGAAGATGGGAGGACGAGATCAAGTCTTTAGCTGGAACCACATGGACCAGACAGGCAAGAGACAGAAGGAAATGGAAGGATTTGGAGGAGGCCTTTGCCACACAAGGGCAAACTGACATAAGTCGTCGATATCAACAATTTAGTAGCTTAAGGAAAATAAAAAAAAATGTATTTATATGTCAGAATAAAGGCTAAATAAATAAATGTATGTTTACGTATCCGGGGCACCGCTAACATGCCGTCCGCGTAGGGATACTGGAACCTGGATCTCCAATGTCGTAACAAAAGGTTATTATGATCTACCCATCATAATAACCTTGTTACGACATTGCCATCCAGACGAGTTTAAAGCCTAAGCGGTACGGTCTCATAGGGTCATTCCATTACAGCCCGCTAGTACCCTATCCCGAATCCGTCCTTAGTCCGTCTCTGTTCAGCGTGGTATTAGGACGTATTGTTAGACAGCATCAGAAACTCACATGAGCAGCCCCCGTGGTTGCTCATGCATGCTGATGATATCGCGCTAGCAGATTCGGACAGGGGTAAGCTGGTGCGACGCGTAAAGGCGTGGAAGGAGTCGCTTGAGAACAGTGGTCTAAAGCTCAATATGGCGCAAACCGAGTATTTGGCGTGTAACTCCATCGATCCCACACCTGTACGCATAGATGGTGACACAGTCGAGCGTACGGACCAAGTGAAATACCTGGGATCTGTATTTCACACGTCTGGTGACATCGATTGCGACGTCAAGGCACGCATTGCTGCGCGTGAGCCAAATGGCGTGTAGTAACTGGTGTCATTTGTGACCCTAAAATGCCGGTAAAGTTGAAGGGACAGGTCTATAAGACCATCATTAGGCCTGACCGTATATACGGCTGTGAAGCGTGGCCGGTGTTAGAGCGACACAAGCAAGAACTGCGTGTCACGGAGATGAATATGCTGCGGTAGATGTGTGGAGTAACGCGGAAAGACCGCGTTAGGAACTCCCGCATCTGCGGCATTCTTCATGTCCGTGACATTGCGGATAAATTGCAGGAGTGTCGGCTCCGCTGGTACGGCCACGTTTTACGGCAACCGGGTGCTTACATGGGAAAGAAATGTCTGGCCATGCCGCCTCCACCGGGCCCCGGCAGGAGGGGTAGACCCAAAAAGTGCTGGCTTGACGTCGTATGCGTGCCAATGGGCTCACTACCAGGGATGCTGAAGACCGTGCGAAGTGGAGTAGATAAAGTCGGAAAGCGGACCCGTGGCACCGAAACGAAAGTTTGGGTTGCAACCGTTGCTAACCAGGATGGGATATAAAATTCTTACACAAGATATTCGGGTTACTTGCCTCATACGAGATTACGCCCTCATCTTCCATATAATACGAACAATTGCTTTGATGAATGATAATAGAGTACAAAGCATGACCGACGTGATTGTTTTAATAATATACGGAGGGAGAGATGCGTTAAATTAAGATGGCGCTACAATGGCATCAGCGTAAATTTTAGAGAAAAGCGCTAAAAGTTATTAGATTGCCATGTGTCTCTCTAGGCTCGGTCCCTCATGTCTGAGTATCGTGGTCAGCACCAAGGTTGCATCTGGAGTGGATGATTTGTCTCCACCGGTTTTTGTCCAGCGCATTTTCTACGACTGTGTAGAATTCGGATGATGACGAGTCTTTCATTTGGTTGGTCCATCTTGTTGGTGAACGACCGCGAGATCTTTTACCTTCAGTGTTCCCAACCACAATCAATTTTTTCAAATTGTCGTCGCCTCAGCCCACTGTGTGGCCGAAACATGAAAGAATACGTTGTTGGCATGTGGTGAATAAGCGGGTTTCAATTTGGAGTTGAGTCAGGATCAATACATTGGTACGTTTTGCAGTCCAAAATAAAAATAAAAAACAAATTAAAAATGAATAGAATAAAAGTTAGGGATAAAAAAGATAGACGTAAAATATATATTAAACAGATAGAAAAGCCTAAGACTACTAACGAAGAAGATTCAACCCAAATCGAAGGACAGGAGAAGATGACTTGATTGCCAATGAAAATGCAAAAACAAAAACTTTCAACTCGTTAAACGTATTAACGAGGCTCTGTGAACGAAGCCTTACAAATATTACAACACGCTTATATAACTTCCTTGAAACCGCCTCAACTTCCGAGAACTTCTGTGACCTTCTCTGAATTAACAACCTAGATCTTTGGATCCAGGTCGACTGAGTATACAAACATGACCTGCTTTCTCTTATTCTTACAGGCGTTACATGTCGGTTGCGTTTGGACACAAATAAATTAATAAAAAAATAAACAATTAATACAGCGCCATTTATTCCCAAAGTAAGCCAGGAAGTAGAAGCTCTCCTTCTTTTATTACCTTAGCATAGTTGTCTCCTATGAATAATATATATTGTAACATGAACCGGTTTAAACCGGGTTCCGTCCAACAGATGGCGCTGGACGAAAGTTAAAACGCGCGAACGGACGCATCCAGTTGGTTAAGTACCTGAACCGAAGTTTTGTTTTGTAATTCTCTAGGTTTCACTGAAATTCACTGGAATTTATTGTATATCTCTGGAATTCACTCGGATCCATTCGATTCACTCTTAGAATCCCACCTACTATCGAGACAGTTCCACTGGTTGACAGATATGAAAGTCTAGGTCAGTGTTTTTCAATATTTTTAAATACGCGACCCCTTTAAGGGTTGAAATATTCTGGCGACCCCCTTGGGCCATAGAGAGACAAAAAGTTAGTAAGTAATTTATAAGACTACGTAACCTTCACTAGTTGGAGAGGCACTAACCGTGAGTAATAATTGAAAAAAAATAATGGTGGTAGTGGCTATCTTAAAGTAAATAAAAAAATAAAATATACATAAATATATTACATACATTTACATAAATACATACAAATATACTATAAATATATACGTATATATTTATGGTATATTGTATTAGGCGAGAAAAACTTATACTCAGTAGTATACGCCGTTATGGGATGCAAACCCTTCATATTCAAGACATTTATTACCAACAGTCCTAATTCTGGTGTCAAGGCCTCAAGGTGCTCAAGGCCACTTTTTAAACTACGTACAGAATATATAAATATTAAAGTTTGTTTGTCTTTAATTAAAATGCAGTGTTGACCACTTTTTATTTGTTCGTGTACATTATGCCTTATGTAATATATTTGTCATATGTTTTTGAGGTCACTAAGTTAATTATGTCAAACCATTAATATTGAGAATAATTGTAAATAATAATTACTTTTATTTCAAACAACTAATATGGAGTCACTTGACCCAGGTTCTTGTACCGTAACACTCCTAGCGTCGTACACAACCATAGGCGATGGTTATTGCTTATTAAATCTGATATTAAGCCTGTCTACTTTTCCTCAGAAAAAAAATGCAAGAGCATATGATGAAAGATCAGGACGATAAATGAACAGAGCAGTACCAAAGAGAGTAAGGAACAGAGGTAGACTATTGTCTGACGTCTTATTAAAGGTAAGAAGATGACATAGGAAAAATATCAGGTCCAATATGGACTCATGTAGGAATAGATAAAATAGAATGGAAATGGCTAAGCCCTTTTCGAAAGACAAGGAAGGTTTGCTGATAGCAAAAACAATCCATACTAATGGATTATACTATACATACTATGGCGGCATCCTTAAGACTAAAGGTGGTCGCCAACCAGACGGGTTTGAGGCCCTACCAAGTAGCTAGGGTGGGTTGTTTTGTCGCCTTTTACGACAGGCCGACCCCGGCCGCAGAGGTTAGTATTCTTTCTCCGCCCCTGCACGGATAAAACTAGTATTCTATTAGTCACGTGATACTTAGATTATCATATCATTGCATGTGACGTATGTACTGTATTTTATATATTTATTCTTGTTGACTTTTTCCCACTTTCATCATATAGAATAATTTGTAATCGTGTATTTCTTGTATTGTATCCATCTTTTGTATGGTGTGTAACTTTTTTTTCATGTTTATATTACGTTTATCCAATTTATGGTTTTGGTTATTTAATTGTCTTGTTATTATTAATGTTTCTATAATAACTTTTTAAATCCACATTTTGTAAAGTGGCATCATTACCGGGCGCAAACAGAAGACCAACACTGGTTTTTGCTAACCAGTTTACGCTGAATAGAACCCTTTTACGACTAATTGTAAGTTTTTTTTTGAGTCCTTAATGAATATTTTTCTTTGTTTCTTTCTAATAGACTTTCTTGTCTTCAAAGAAATAGCCATCGTCAGTTCTACATTTTAACCTCGTAAGTCAGCATATCACTAATTAACAAAATAATATTGTATACCTACCTTAAGGGGTAGACTGTCGAAACAATTTAAAGTAAACCATCTTTCGGACAGTAAACTATCTTGTATCCTAGTAGGGCGCATCGTTCGGAGACTTTCATCTTCAAAGAAGTCACCTCTATTGATTTCGTATAAAAATGTCGTTTAAATCGTTATATGCCAACTTTTTCTCCATGCGGAGGCGTAGTAATAATACTGTAGTGTAACCTCAATGTATGTTAATTATTTAATTATATTTTACAAAAAGGTTTTACCAAAAGCTTTTCTATATTATGAAAAATAAATATTACTCGTCCGATTTGACGTACATTGTCATCTACAAGTCAAAATTATTTTATTGCTTTAATTATTTAAATAACTATGTTTATATATTTATTATAAGTATAAAATATAGTGCCACTATGCTTGGCGTTCGTGGACTATGAGAAAGCCTTTGATTCGATCGAGACCTGGGCGGTACTTCAGTCTCTCCAGAGGTGCCACATTGATTATCGATACATCAAAGCGTTGAAGTGTTTGTATGAAAACGCCACCATGTCAGTCCGTCTCCAGGATCAGAACTCGAAGCCTATCCAACTGCAGCGGGGAGTCAGACAAGGCGATGTCATATCGCCGATGCTGTTCACCGCTGCGTTGGAAGATGTCTTCAAGCTTCTGGACTGGAACGGACTGGGCATCAACATCAACGGCGAGTACATCACTCACCTTAGATTCGCAGATGATATCGTAATCATGGCTGAGACCATGGAAGACTTAAGCCATATGCTTGATGGCCTCAATACAGCTTCCCAAGGAGTAGGTCTCAAAATGAACATGGACAAGACGAAGATCATGTCTAATGTCCATGTCGCACCTACCCCCGTTTGGGAACTGTACTCTCGAAATTGTTGACGAATACGTCTACTTGGGTCAAACGATCCAGTTAGGCAGGTCCAATTTCGCGAAAGAGGTCACTCGTCGAATCCAACTCGGATGGGCAGCGTTCGGGAAGCTCCGTAAAATCTTTTCGTCCCAAATACCGCAGTGTCTCAAGACGAAGGTTTTTAACCAATGTGTGTTGCCAGTGATGACATACGGAACGCAGACGTGATCGCTAACTATGGGCCTTATGAGAAAGCTCATGGTCGCTCAGAGGGCAATGGAGAGGGCTATGCTCAGAGTTTCCCTGCGAGATCTAATCAGAAATGAAGAGATTCGCAGGAGAACCAAAGTCACCAACATAGCCCGGATGATTGCAAAACTGAAGTGGCAGTGGGCTGGGCACATAGCTCGAAGGACTGATGGCCGTTGGGGCAAGTTGGCACAAGATGGACCGATGATCTGGTCAAGATCGCCGGAATAGGTTGGATGAGGGCAGCGCAGGACCGATCATCGTGGAGATCTTTGGGGGAGGCCTTTGTCCAGCAGTGGGTGTCTTCCGGCTGAAATGATGATGAAATGTACGAACTACGTAAGCGTTTAATTGAGCTACCAACCTACAATACTAACCACTGTGGCCAGAGTCGTTCTCTAAAAAGGCGACAAAACAGCACATCTGGATGACAAACACATCTATGAGTATGCCGCCATAATAATAATAACTTTGTGTTGTGTTCTGGCGATAGTGACCCAGGTTCCTGTACTATGGGACAGCAGCGTGTTCGCAACGGTATCTGCTTACTATAAGTGGGCCGTCAGCCTGCCTGCTGTTCTTCAGCACTACAAAAAATCTTTAATGTAAAAAATTGTCTATTTTTGAAAGAAACTCGTCAAATCAAGCGAGGTTATGTCACTGAAGTCGGACCGTCATCATTACCCACTTTCTACGTGACATAATGTATTACTATGGGTTACTTAATATTTTTAGAATGCAAGCCACGGCTCTACGATTGTTTTGTACCATATTGCTTACGGTGTGACCTGGTTAAATGTGTTTGATACGAGATGTATCCGATTTTATCTATGGTATGTATATATATTTTTTATTGCTGTAGGACAGCAGACAGGCTGACGGCCCGCTTAGAATTTAGCAGTTACCGTCGTCTATGGGTGTTTGCAACGCCAGTGGCATCGCGAACACGCTGCTGTCCCATGAGGGTACAGGAACTTGGGTCACTAATGCCGGAACACAACACAAGGTTATTATGGCGGCATACTTAAGACCAAAGGTGGCCGCCATCCAGACGGGCTTGAGGCCCTACCACGTAGCTAGGATGTGTCTTCACACGTAGCTAGTGTGTAGGTTTTGTCGTCTTTTACGACAGGCCGACCCTGGCCGCAGAGGTCAGTATTCTTTCTCCGCCCTTGCACGAATGCATATGAGACATTTCACAATTTTTATTAAGATGACAATTTGGGCAGGACCAATCGGTAAGAGAGCTAAATGCCGACCTGCTGAACAGTGGGTTGAAGAAATAGATGCAGCTGGCATCAACTGGATGGCCAAAGCTTAGGATAGAAGAATCTGGAACAAGTTGGAGGAGCCTTTTACCCGTAACGGGTAAGGCTTTTACCCGCAACCTTACAAACAATATAATAAATAAAAGTATTTAAAATTAAATAGTTATGTAAATATTTGTAGGGAGAAATAAAAGCTTTAATAGTATGCATTTTATACCTACGCTGTATATTGTCTGTGTATATTTGTCAAATGCCACTGTCACTGTCAAAACTCAATCAAAGAGCTAGATTAGTATTGAACAACAAACACAGATCGTCCGATAGACATATATAATTCTGACCAGGGAAACATTGTTCTGCCATAAATTAAAAAACAGACCTTAACTACGTCTACCCTTATTTCACCCCCTTCGAGTTATATTTTCGCGACAAAAAGTAGCCTATGTCCTTTCCAAGGTCCAATCTATCTCTATACCGAAATTCATCAAAATTGGTCCAGCGGCTTAGGCGTGAAAACGAAACATATAGACAGAATTACTTTCCCGTTAAAAATATTAGTAATAATTAACCCAGATGAAAACGCACATCGCAGGGTTTATCCACAACCACACAATTACCGAAACTTTACACCCAGACCGGAACAAACTATTTGACCGTACCATACGTGCTAACTAAGCCAATTGTAGTAGATAAAACTATGATTTATCCACGTGACCTACATCCCGGAACAGTCTTCAAAATAAAAAAAATAGCTAAAGATTTCATCCCGTTCGTCTGGATGGCGACCACCTTTGGTCTTAAGTATGCCGCCAAAATAACCTTGTGTTGTGTTCCGGTATTAGTGACCCAAGTTCCTGTACGCTTATGGGACAGCAGCGTGTTCGCGATGCCACTGGCATTGCAACGGTAACTGCTAAATTCTAAGCGGGCCGTCAGCCAGTCTGCTGTCATACAGCAATTTAAAAAATAAGTTTTTTTATCACGAATTTTTACAATGGCTTATCATTCTTCACCTTATATAATTTAAAATCACATACACATGTATGATATAAAACTTCACTGATATAAAACACGTATTGTATTCAAGATTTATGAATATTTTAGAAACTGCTGTGAACATAGTTACGAGTTTATACGTAAACTTGACAAACAACTAACTTCGTCATGTCGTTATAAGTCTGTCGGTGTGCGCATGCATCATAAAAAAACATGTGGGGCAGTCTTTGGGGACTGCTGATAGAAGTGAAAACTAAGTAACTTGAATCGTATCGTCGAGTTATTAGATATCTTTGGTTTATAAAGAAGTGTTTATATCAAGGATTAAAGTTTAAATTGCTCATTAAAACTTCTTTACAAATCAAAAATTGTTCTACCAAAAAGAAACTCAACTGTATTTCATTGTAATAAAGTCGTAATTCGAATAGATGTGTATAAGTAATGCAATGCAATCATTTAAAAGTTACATTATAAAATAAACTTTAAGTCATTATTAATAAGCTTGGTATTACTGGAGCAAAACTCCCTTCTTACGTCTTACGAATTTTCGATCAGGACACGTGACCTGACGCGAGTTCAACATTTTTTACCCATAAAAAAAGTGCACAACGCCGCTAAAGAAGTTTTCACTTCAAAAATTCACTCATCATTATTCCAAACGCGCCAAAAGAAATATACCTTCAACAAATGATTACAGCAAATACATTATTACTGTCAATCGACTATTGAATGGCTACTATCTTTCTCTTATGTCACACTAGATGGTTGCCGTGATCATCCAAGCATTATAACTTCCGGTTTCGCGCTCCAAGGGCGACGGTTTCACAACTTCCGCTTATTTATAGACGTGTATTTTTTAATGACAAGCTAATTGGTCCGAGTACTGTCTCAACCAGGGTTTTGTCTCCAGACAGTTTTCAGTGGGGTTTAGTTCTGGTAACAATTTTGGTTTGTTTTTTCGTGCATATATTTTTCTGGAACCACAGCCTGGTTGCTTATTGGTTGGCTATGTCCGGCCGACACCTGGAACGAGGCTATTAGCTAACTATTAGTGCTAGAACGTCGTAAGAGACGACAAAACAGAGGCGACTGACAAAAGGGGTCAAAGATTCCTGTTAAAAACAAATTAGGCGGTAGAGCTCCAAGCCCCTCTGGATGGCAACCAGCCCTGGTATCTAAATATGCCGTCATAATAACCTTCTGTTCCGGCATAAGTAACCCAGATTCCTTCCCTACGTGGATGGCAGCGTGTTGTGCCCATGGCGTCGCAAACATCCATAGGCGGTAACTGCTTGCTATTAAATTTACCGTCAGACTATCTGTTTTCCCACAGTAATAAAAAAAGATAAACTAAGAAGTATACATACTATTATTATATTAAATCTTAGTAGGGCACGTACACCCCATCCTTTCTCTTAAGGCACGTGAATTATAAAGCAATAAAATATTGCATATACTTTCAAATGTGAATCATCCAATAATCCGGCATTACGTAAATTTCTGTCGCTTATTACCCAATCCTATACAAAAGTCACTCAGTCTAACCGACTAATATGGAAAATACGTCTTTTGAAATAGGTCGGTTTATTGCATCCATTCATAGTACACGCAAAACATAGCATAAAATAATCTATTTGTAACGAAATAAGGTTTGTTTTACAATGACTAATAAACATACTTGTGAAATCTAACTCAAATAGATGAGTATTAAATTTAAATAATAGTTTGGGGTTTTATTTTCGAAAGATCCGTCTTCGTGGTCAGTAAGTACAACAAGGTTGTGGACAAAGAAATGCAAATTAGCCTGTTATGAATCTGGCGAAGGGAATTATACCAAAGTCATATAACAAGAAATGAAAGTACAGAAGGCGGGGTAAAGCAAAGAAAGGATGGATTGCGTAAAAGACTGGCGAAAAAGGGTATCTATCAATGAGATTACGGCTAACAAAGGAGAGTGGAAAAACAAATGTGGCGATCTAAATTACTGTGAAATAAATAAAATGTCTGCAGTTGTGCGCGCATCATGGCAAAACTACTGGATAAATTTCAATTAAATTTTCTAAGTTTTATTTCTTAAACACTTGGGCCTTTTCTAAAAAAAAAATATTGCGATATCTTTACTTAATATAAAGTTTTAAAAAATAACGATTTTTATAAGCACCACGTGTTCAGTGATGTGTGTTTTCTTGCCGCGGAGAAGTGGGGCAAGCATACGAAAACTTCATATTTTTAACACGCTTTTTAATAAAAGCTAATGCTTGAGTATCTATGTAACGGAATCTTTGTTCGGGATTTTCACACCTATCAAAACGACGGATTGATTTTAAACTTTGCACACTTATTAAGGACCGATGACACTGCAATAATCTGTATTTAGTCATATATATGTAGATAAAATCTCATAGATCCGTGCAGGGGCGGAGAAAGAATACTAACCTCTGTGGCCGGGGTCGGCCTGTCGTAAAAGGCGACAAAACAACCCACCCTAGCTACGTGGTAGGGCCTCAAGTCCGTCTGAATGGCGACCACCTTTGGTCATAAGTATGCCGCCATAATAACCTTGTGTTGTGTTCCGGCATTAGTGACCCAAGTTCCTGTACCCTTATGGGACAGCAGCGTGTTCGCGATGTCACTGGCGTTGCATACACTTATAGGCAACGGTAACTGCTAAATCCTAAGCGGGCCGTCAGCCTGTCTGCTGTTCTATAGCAAAAAAAAAAAAAAAAAGATCGCTCGTCGAATGTCAAGAATCTTCTACCAATACAAAACGCTGGCTAGAGAAGAAACAGTGAAACAAACTTCCCAGTGAACATTTTTTCAATGTTTTTTTTTTATATTTACCTTTTTAACGCGCTTTTATTATCTTCATACGTATGTATGTCAGTATGTACCTATCGTATGTAACGGAAACTTTGAACATTATTTTGACCGCCTTCAAAATGTCGGATTTAGTCAAAATTTGGCATACTTATCAAGGACTGATGACAATGCAATAATTTGTATACTTTGTATCATTATCCTTACCAAGATCCTCGGGATTAATGAGTTTTCGGACCGATTCTCGTCCGATCACCGAAGTTAAGCAGCGTCGAGCGCGAGCAGTACTTGGATGGGTGACCGCCTGGGAACACCGCGTGACGGTGGCTTTTTGCTCTTTTTTTTCACGCTTTATATTTTCGATTTACTTTTTTTGTTATTTGATCAGCGGAGGGGGCTGGAACGGTTAGTGTGGAATAAGAGCAGGGAGAAGAAGATATTAAATAAAAATATCTAACAGAATAGTCAACAAATATACTGTAGACAATTTATATAACGCCATCTAGTTCCAAAGTAGTCAAGCTATGGGTACTAGACAACTGATGTATTTTTCTTTTGTAAATAAATCCAATATATAAACATTCGGGATGTAATATAATCAATATTTCAATTCCTGTGTGAACTAGTGAGAGTGTAATTTGGGCAAAGTCCTATTATTGTGCTAATTATCATGTCATAGCCCATTCTTGGTAGGTAGACCGGGCAGGTGAAATGAAGAAGTTATAAAAGATTTTCTTTCTGCTTTTATCCGTGCAGGGGCGGAGAAAGAATTAACCTCTGCGGCCGGAGTCGGCTTGTCGTAAAAGGCGACAAAACAACCCACCCTAGCTACGTAGTAGGGCCTCAAGCCCATCTGGATGGCGACCACCTTTGGTCTTAAGTATACCGCCATAATAACCTTGTGTTGTGTTCCGGCATTAGAGACCCAAGTTCCTATACCTTTATGAGACAGCAGCGTATTCGCGATACCACTGGCGTAGCAAACATCCATATGCGACGGTAACTGCTAAATTCTAAGCGGGCCGTCAGCCTGTCTGCTGTCCTACGACAATAAAAAAAACTTATCCGAAACTATGTGGGATCGAAACAAACGTCCCCTACTTCCATTCTCATCTCAACATTCACTTTCCATATCATCTTTTAAACAGTCCATTTTTCTTTAGTCTAGTCCTCATGTATTCCTCCACTATTCGCATTATATGGCCATACCAGCCTATTACTTTCCGGCTTCTTAATCACTGGTGCTACTTTCGAACTACCACTGATACATTAATTTATAATTTTATCCATGTTTGTCTCTCAAAACAAAGGTTTCAAATTTTTTTTATTGCGTACGACAGCAGACATGCTGACAGCCCGCTTAGAATTTAGCAGTTACCGTCGCCTATAGGTGTTTGCAACGCCAGTGGCATCACGAACACGCTGCTGTCCCATAAGGGTACAGGAACTTGGGTCACTAATGCCGAAACACAACACAAGGTTATTATGGCGGCATACTTAAGACCAAAGGTGGTCGCCATCCAGACGGGCTTGAGGCCCTACCACGTAGCTAGGGTTCTTTTGTCGCCTTTTACGACAGGCCGACCCCGGCCACAGAGGTTAGTATTCTTTCTCCGCCCCTGCACGGATAAAAAATAAAGCACTCCGCATGATAACCCCTTGGTTCGTACCCAACGAATTATTACACCGGGATCTACGCCTACCCACTGTGAAACTGGAAATTATACGTCATACCAGAACCTATAAAGAGCGCATCGAACGACACCCAAATAATCTGGCCCGGCCACTCATGGCAAATCACAACAAAGCGAAAAATACCTCAAGATTCAATACAACCCACCCTAGCTACGTGGTAGGGCCTCAAGCCCGTCTGGATGGCGACCACCTTTGGTCTTAAGTATGCCGCCATAATAACCTTGTGTTGTGTTCCGGCATTAGTGACCCAAGTTCCTGTACCCTTATGGGACAGCAGCGTGTTCGCGATGCCACTGGCGTTGCATACACCTATAGGCGACGGTAACTGCTAAATCCTAAGCGGGCCGTCAGCGTGTCTGCTGTTCTACAGCAAAAAAAAAACCATCACAGTAATAAATAAAAAACAACAAAAAAAATTGTCTCTCAACCGTCCATTCCGATCCATACAATAGACAGGTCCTAGGAAGCTACATGGTGGAAAGTTTACTTCCCATTTTACGACTATTTAATTTAATAAATGACCTCCGTATCGTATCGGCTAACGCACTTCGATACGTTTGGGTCACGGGTTCAATTCCCGTTCTGTATTTGAGTGTTTATGTTCATTACACATTTATTTAGAAAAGAAAAGTATATATGTAATATATTACGTAGTTATCAAGTACCCATAACACAAGTGCTGTGCTGCTTACTTAGGAATTAGATGGAGCTGTCTGAATTGTATATATTTATTTAAGCCGTATGCCGATTCCAGATTAAAAACGGACAAGCCAATAAGCCCAACATCCGTGATTGTATATAGAGGCGCCAACAGTGAAAGTGCTTGCATAACGAACAGCTGACTGAGGCAAATGTAACACAAATACGCGGCTACACACGCGATGTATACTTTGGATAACAGACTTGTATATATATATGACGGCGCGTCTGATTATTTCTCAGAATAGGAGGTTTTATTTAGGGCAAAAGAGCAATGATAAGTGTCAGTTGTCAACGTCACGTAACAAGGGTACTGTCATTGCTGTTTGCTCGGACACAACACCGGGAGCTAGTGCAGCAGCGTGGTGGAATAGCCTTGTGAAGATAAGTTTGGTTCCTATCGCGACTTGTGCTACGTGTTTGGTGGAGTGTCATTTGATTTAAGTGTGATCAGTTATTGGATAATTCAATTGGAAACTTATTATAATGTCGCTAATTGAGTTTTACTTGAAATTATAACGCATAACCTAAAGTTGCGTTTTCATTCTCCTCGCCCGACTACCTACGCCCGTCTGTAGTCAAATATGGAAGCTTCTGATAATGTGGACGCCCCTCATGTCCCTTTATATATATATTTATTGCTGGGGATCAGCAGACTTAATATACACTTAATAAATAGTAAGCAGTTATCGTCGGCGACACTAGAAGCACCGGGAATACGCTGCTGTCTCATAGGGGTACTGTGTAGGAACCTGGGTCACTAATGTCGGATATAAAACAATCCACATCCAGACGGGCTTGGAGCCCTGTCACGTAATTGTTTTGTCGCCTTATAAGGCGTATACGGCAGGCCGACCCAGGCTGCAAGGGTTAGTATTCTTACTCTGCCCCGGAGGGAAATAGAAATGTTATTTATTTATTTCAACACAACTATCATTACAGGTAAACCAAATCAATAGTGCGGTCCCTACGAATAATGTATCGATAACTTATCCGTGCAGGAGCGGAGAAAGAATACTAACCTCTGCGGCCGGGGTCGGCCTGTCGTAAAAGGCGACAAAACAACCCACCCTAGCTACGTGGTAGGGCCTCAACTCCGTCTGGATGGCGACCACCTTTGGTCTTAAGTATGCCGCCATAATATTTGTTGTGTTCCGGAATTATTGACCCAAGTACCTGTACCCTTATGGGACAGCTGCGTGTTCGCATAAAAACAGGGTTTATTATTTTTAGCTTTTCAGTTTTTTCGGCGGTTAAATTTTTTAATTTAAATAGTTTTTATTATTGCTTTAGGACAGCAGACAAGCTGACAGCCCGTTTAGAATTTAGCAGTTACCGTCGCCTATAGGTGTTTGCAACGCCAGTGGCATCACGAACACGCAGCTGTCCCATAAGAGTACAAGAACTTGGGTCACTAATGCCGGAACACAACACAAGGTTATTATGGCGGCATACTTAAGACCAAAGGTGGTCGCCATCCAGACTGGCTTGAGGCCCTACCACGTAGCTAGGGTGAGTTGTTTTGTCGCCTTTTACGACAGGCGGACCCCGATCACAGAGGTTAGTATTCTTTCTCCGCCCCTGCACGGATAAAACGGCGATTTAGCAAATCAGTCCTAAAGTGAAGACCGCGTCTCAGCAAATGTAGTGTAGGACGCCCGCCAGCCCAATGGAACGATGAACTGCGCAAGGTTTCCGCTCGGAACTGGGATTTATGGTGCAAACTTGGGAATGCCTACGTTCAGCAGTGGACAAAGAACGGCTGACGGTGACGACGCAAAAACGTACTCGAATTTCACAATCTAGTGGGTAATATTGGGATGGAATAAATAGAAAATGGCCTCTTCACAAACTATTTGCATAATAACAATGTAAACGAGATGACTGCTATAAATGAAAATGATGTTATAGAACATATGCCTCCACCTGAGGAAGTAAAGTTATGGATAACTGTGAAATAAAATCCAGAAATTTTTACCTACTTAATAATGTTAGTAATTTAAAACTAAAATGTGAGCAAGCAAGACATAAATAGAAAGGAAAATGAATAATTAGAACATATAACAAATATATGTACATATTTTACATAGTTTTATCATAATAAAAATTAAAACCAGGCTGTACAAGGTTGCAATATGCCTTGCTGCAACACATTTCTATTAATTGTTATAACATTTATCTTATTGCTACACTGTCATTAAATAAGAAAATATATATTTGTTTTGCAAAATAACGCTAATAATATAATAATTTCCTTTTTCCTTTGCATAGGAGTGAAGAAGGAAGTTAGAAAATATCGTAATCATTCTTTCCCCCACAAACGTGCGAGGACGAGATTAAGAATACAGACTCATGCGGCCAGGGGTGGCCTGTTGTAAAAGGCGATACAACCTCTCTAGGTGGTAGGGCTCCTCAGTCTGGATGGCGATCATCGCAAGTAACAAAATATGCACCATAATAACCTTGTGTTGTGTTCCGACATAAGTGACCCAAGTTCCAGTGTCCATACGCGGACGATTCAACGATAGCCGTGCTTCTGGCGTTGCAAATATTCATAGGCGACAGTAACTGCTTACTATTAAGTGGGCCGTCAGCTTGTCTGCTCTTCCACACCAATAAAAAGCCGTAAGCTTGCTGGCTGGAGCCACATAACTACATATTATAATCAATAAAGTTTTTCAATGGAAATGCCGTAAAAACATAGAAACAGATTCTCTCCAACAATTCGGCTCTCATATGTTATGGGTAGTTTTTTGTTAATTCCAAGTTTTATATGCTTTTAAGCATAAAATGTTTTTCATTCATGAATAATTATATTTTTTTATCTTTAAGTTCGAAACTTACATACCAACCGAAAAGATTACAACAAAACATAGGAATCACGAATATATTGTGACAATACTTAGTTGAAATATATACTTTATATCATGCAATCCCTTGTAATAACGTAATATTACATCTAATTGCAGATGCTTCTCACTCATTATTTTAGGATTCAAATATTGATCTTAAAATTAGTTCCAACTTTGATAAAAAATTAGACTTAATGAAATAACTAATGAATAATTGAATTTCGTAAATTGTTGTACGAATATTAATAAATAAACAAATATAAAATCTCCATGTATATATATATCTGAAGGAAACGCGGTATCCAATTTTCAATAACCGGTTTAGATAATGTTGTAATTTAAACTTTCATACAAAAGAATTCTTCAATGTACCAAATGTTTTCTTAATTCTACAAATATTAGGGAACATAAAGTCAATTGATAGCTTGACTTATTCTACAGTTAAAATATCGAAACAGCTGTGGCAATCATTTTAGCGGTCATCTTAAATTAGGAAACCATCGTAAATGCAAATTTAAAGATGTTTTAGTGAAGATTTAGTTTTATCAATAGCATTTGACTAGCCGGATATTTGAATATTTTTTGAATTTAGAATGACAGTGTAACAATAAAAAATAGAAACACGGACTTACTTTCATCATTAATCACGGGCCCATAACTAGAACCCTCGTTTGGCGAATACTCTATAGAGTTGGAGTCATGGACCCCCAATATCCCAGCTTTGGCAACTCTATGACAGCAGCCTTTCAGAAGACCACCACAAGTTCCATCTAATAGTCCTCCCACCATCCAGCAGTAGAAAAAAAATTCACATGTGCCTCCTTGTGGACAAAATCCATCTTTCCTATCTAATTCTGGCTTTAGTTTATCACGCACAGCACTTACTGAGTTTGGTACAGTCAACACTGTTTCGAAATTCGCACTATTAACATCACTAGCATCTATCACATCACTATTAACACCACCAGCAGCTAAATTTGCATTTATTGCTGCAAAGTTTATATTGTTTTTAGTTACTTTTCCACTACCTGGATAATTTTTCTCTGAATCAACATTTTTAGAATTCGTTTCGTGATTTATAAGTCGACCTCTTCTGAAATTAGTAGAAGTAATATCTCGTAGTATTTCGTTAATTCTCATAATTTGATCGTCGGTAATCGGCTTGAATTTGGGTAAGTCTTTCACCTTTTCAGTTATATTCGGGAATACGAAGTCGTATCTTTTCGCCAATTGGTTTGTTGACTCCGTTTGTATGAACATGGGTTTCTGAGGTGTATTGACGCGATGTGTGGCATCTGTGAGGGTGTGAAAAAGAGGAAGGTTTATTCATCTATTTACAAAAGATGCCGTCACCGTAGGAATTAGTAAGCTTCATGCAAGGTGCAGGATAGGTGCTTAGAGTGCAAGGAAATCAGTTATTTCGAATTACGCTACTATGCCAGAGTGCGATACATTTTGAGTAAATCTTATGGGTAGACTAGTCAAGTCAACACGTTTATACATTGTTAACAAAAGAAAACTTTATTGATATCCTAAAAATCGCGGAAAGATTTATTTTTATTGCTATAGGACAGCAGACAGGCTGACAGCTTGCTTAGGATTTAGCAGTTACCGTCGCCTATGGGTGTATGCAACGCTAGTGGCATCGCGGACACGCTGCTGTCCCATAAGGGTACAGGAATTTGAGTCAGTAATGCCGTAACACAACACAAGGTTATTATGGCGGCATACTTAAGACCAAAGGTGGTCGCCATTCAGACGGGCTTGAGGCCCTACCACGTAGCTAGTAGGTGTTTTGTCGCCTTTTACGACAGGTCGACCCCGGCCACTGAAGTTAGTATTCTTTCTCCGCCTCTGCACGGATACGTTAAGAATACTTAAACTAAGCTTAAGTATTTTAAGACTATCATTTTAAAGACCAGACTGCATCTAGTACTTTTTGCGACAGTAAAAATCTATAGTTCCGAGTTTTCTTTTACAAATATACAAATTGATTGAACTGCCAGATTAAAAAAAATTATTACATATCCAAGCATGTCGTATATTTCAATCTGTGATGAATTTTTTTTTCGAAAACCTTATCTTCAGTACCTCTATCATCTATGAAGTCAGATAATATTGTATCCATAAACATTTGAGATTTTAAACTGACTTGAGATTGGGAGCTTAAAACCTTTAGATGTGTCATGATCTTCTTCCAAGCTTATCCAGTGGTACCCAAAGACCAAGGTTATGCTAACTATTATCTTCTTTGTAAATGTTTGCTGGATTCATCCTTCTTTTTCAGCTTTTCTCCATCTACTTTTAAGAAGAAATACCATAAAAGCAGGGTTAACCACAAAATTCCGTTCAACAGAATCACCTTCATGCCTGTTACAGATGACACTAGACACATCTAATTATCTTTAGAAGTATAATACTAGACTGGCTAATGAAAATAATTTAAAAATATTAACGGTATGGATGTCATATTTGACTTTTACATCCACTTCTGAGTGGCATTGCTACGGTTCAGTTTTCCCCGAGTTAAAAAAAAGAGTAATAAAGCATAGAGTAATAATCACCTGATGATTTAGTTTGTCTCGATCATACTAGATGGCGCCACTAATAATATTAATCACGCATTGTATCACAAATATTTTTTATGATGAACGCACACTTGTCCGAGCCGAACGCGCCGAACGAATCGAAGTCAAGGAGGCCTCGCATACATATCCGCACCAGAAGAATCGACCGCGCCGAAAGAATCGACCGCGTCGAAGAAATCGTTTCTATTTCCTTTACGCCTGCAGTGCAGAAATAGTACTCGCTCATTGCTCTGTATAGAATGCGAGCGCATCGGTCGAGTCGACCGCATAAGCCGCGCCGAATCTGATGACGTCATCCGAATTCATGTAGGATTTCTGAGGTTCTTCCAGATTCAGACAATTCGATGCGGGCAAGTGTGCGAGGTTTCATGAGATTTCATATACAGAATTCTAAAATTCGTTTCGTTCGACTCGTTCGGCGCGTTTGGCTCGGACAAGTGTGCGTTCACCATTATCGTTATAATTTGACTTGTCTATATTTTGATTATCAGTTTGTGATAAATGATTTATGAAGTACTTAAGACGGATCTTCATTTTATCTTCAAGCATTGAACTCGTTTTTTTTATTTTCTAGTCCATATCTTCATTTACTTTTAAATCTTGAATCCAAAAAACCTCATACTTGTTGATAACTAACTATGTATATTCGTTTAAAAAGCGAAACTTCACTCTCCGGGTGGAGAACGAACAAAAAAGAATCTGTGTTATAAATGTATCCGTCAAAATGCGTTAAATTAAGGTGGCGCCACAATAGCACCAGTGTAAATTTTAGAGGATAGCGCCAAAATTAGAGTGTGATAGAGAATTTTTACCTCAACATACTTCAATTTAACTAACTACATAAGACGGCCCACGCTGCTGTCCCATAGGGTACAAGCACCTGGGTCACTAATGCTTATACCCTTGGTTTATAAGTATGCCGGTTGCCATCCAAATGGGCTTAGAGCCCTACCACGTAGCTAGGGTTGTTTTGTTGCCTTTTACGACAGGCCGACCCCGGCCGCAGAAGTTAGTATTTTTACTCGGCCCCTGCCCACAGAATATAATAGGTAGATATTCCTCCATGATTCCATGAAAAAAATCTGGAGTTTGTAAATGTATTCAAGATGGCTACAAATCTAGTTGGTCGCAAGGAGGGTAATGTAGATTTATTTATTAAAATAAGTAGAGCGGTGCGAGTACGGCATAGATTTAAAATAAAATAATAAATATTAATGTAACACACTTATATATTATACAATAACAGTTTAAATTGTAAATCAAATTAATTCAAACAATTTTAAACTATATATAATTAACATTAACAGTCTTTTAATATTAAATTTCATGAGCTTATTCTTTATATACTTTATTTAAAATTATGTTTGTATTTATGTAAAGAGATAATTTTCATACATACATATAATCACGCTTCTTTCCCGTAGGGGTAGGCAGAGACCACTTCTTTCCACTTACTACGATCCTTACATACTTGTTTCGCTTCGTCCACTTTCATTATTCCCTTCATACATGCCCTTCGGTTTAGGGTACTCTTGACCTGGCCTTTTTTCAAGATGTGCCTGATCTGGTCTCGAAACGTCCGCCTAGGTCTACCCCTTCCAACACTTCCATTCACACTCGCCTTATACACTTTTTTCGTCAATCGTTCTTCATTCATTCTCTCAACGTGGCCAAACCATCTCAGCATACCTTTCTCAATTTTGTCACTACATCTTCTTTCAGACCACAACGTTTCCTTATCTCATAATTAAGATAATTTTCATACACGTGAATTCATTTTATTGGAGATTAGAGGTAATCATAATAATCATAATCATAATCTTTATTTGTTAAAATGCAGGTCTGTTTACAAATGATGTCAGTTTATAAATTCTTCCCAGTGCATTTTTGCCCCCAGGCGTACAAATATACATTATTATTTGGGAAATTAATTAATTACTTCACAGGTCTTCTTCTTCCTGTCCTTATCCCACATTATATGGGGTCGGCACAACATGTTCTCTTCTCCCACTCTCCTCTATTAGCCGTCATCTGAGCATTCACACCTTTTTTAACCATATCATCTTTTACACAATCCATCCATCTTTTCTTTGGTCTACCTCTCCTCTTATATCCATCTACTCTCATTTCTAGCATTCTCCTTGTTACATGACGCTCCTCTCTTCGCATTATATGGCCATACCAGGCTAACCTATTACTTTTCAGCTTCTCAATCACTCGCGCTACTTTCAAACTCCCACTAATATACCAATTTCTAATTTTATCCATTTTAGTAACTCCGCTCATCCATCTCAACATTCGCATCTTTGCTGCATGCCCCTTTCATCTTTCCCCTTTGTGGCCCGGCACTCTGATCCGTACAATATGACAGGTCTTATAACGGACTTGTAAATTTTACCTTTAAGTCTAAACGCCACTTGTGGATCGCATTTCATCCATCCTGCATTCACTCTGTTTTTTCTCACCTCGGCCTATCTCACCGTCATTCTGAATTAATTATCTGAGGTGCCGAAAGTTTGAGCAAGTTGGCAGAGACACGCCTCCTAAGGTAATCGGGGGGATAATTAATAAGGCAATTGAAGATTAGATGTCTTGGATTCGAATTCTACGATGGCATGCTGCGCTTTAGCAAAATGTAAAAATAAATCTGTCTGTACGTTTTTACGAATACTACTACTACTAACCACTGAATTTTGATAAATTTTGGTATAGGGATAAATTGGACCATGAAGGATATAGGCTACTTTTTTTAAATTTATTTGGCAGAACAACGTTTACCTAGTAAACATATGTAACTGGCATGTACCGGCGAACGAAAACATCGGGAGAAAGTTCACATGTCGAGATCAACGGTATGTGCAACTCGCCAATCCGCCTTGGACAAGCATGGCGGGTATACTGCCCGTCCCCTCTAGGGGTAGGTCCAAGCCCAGTAGTGGGGCGTTTATGGATTATTATTATTTATATGAAAGCTAAAGGCTTCATCTTAAAGTCATCCATGGAGCAACGGCATTCACTTATCGTAACACCCGCTAAGGTCATTGGTCTGATTCTCATCTAAATTTTAGATTAACTCATAAATTTGGGACGGGAAGATGATGATAGATGTAAGAAGACGAAGAAAAAACATGAGTATCATCTTTCTGCCTTTATCCCTCATTATATCAGCACAAAATGTTCGCTCCTTCCACTCTCCTCTGTCGCATCTCAACATTCAGATTCGTTGTCACGATATCATCTTTTACCCAATCCATCTTTTCTTTGTTCTACGTCTCTTCTTATATCCACTCCACCGTATGTATAATATATATTTATCTGTAGATATTCTTATGTATAAGAAAAGTATATAACTATTAGATTGGGGGGCAGTTAAATAAAAGTATATTAATTGATTAATATGTATATTTAAAAATAAACCTAGTTATTTATATATTTAAATAAAAATGAATCGCAAAATATGTTGCTAAGCGCAAAACTCGAAGACGGCTAAACCAATTCGAGTAATTTTTTTTTATTTATTCCTTGAACTCTGAGGAAGGATTTTATGGACAGAAAAATTTAAAAAATTGCACGGAAAAACCTATAAATCAGTTATCTTTTTCTGTAATTGTGAACGCAACTTCAAATTGCTATTAGCAACTTGAACGCATCCAAAGATGCATAAAATTGCAAAATGTGTCACATCAATGGGAGGGGGTTTTAAAAATATGACAACCTAATTATGGATGCAATTTATGGATGGCCCCATAAAGGACATATGCTACTTTTTATCGCGGAAATGAAACTTGAATGGGGTGAAATAGGGGTGAACGTAATTAAATTATATTTTTTATTTAATTATTTATTTATTGTTAGAACTGTGTACATTATAAATTTGGTAAGTACATTTTGTATCAACAGTTTGACTTTTTAAGGCGTACAATACTTAGTCAGGTCATAAGTATTGTCACACAGTAAAAACTTTTCTTTTAGAATGCTGGCCATAAAAAAGTTTATTGAATTCGAATTTCGAATTGTTCATGAAAATAAAAATGTATACTTTTAGAATTTTACTCATTTTTAAATATGGAGTGGACGCTTAAAGAAGACCGTGTTGCAGTTATTGCGTTGCATCGTTGCGGTTACGCGCCAATTCAAATTTTTAACATACTGAAAAATTTGGATATATAACCAAAAGATACGATAAACGAGTACCATCAAACGATACAATGAAGACTCTAGTGTAGATGACAGGTCAAGAAGTGGTCGCCCTCGGTCTGTTAGGACTCCAGCAGTGATAAAAGCTGTGAAGGCACGAATTCAAAGAAATCCCAAACGTAAGCAGAAACTGTTGGCCCTTCAGATGGGGTTAAGCAGAACCACGGTGAAAAGGGTGTTAAATGAAGACTTAGGGCTTCGGGCATATCGAAGAAAAACAGGACATCGTTTGAAAGCTCGTCTAATGGACCTGAGACTGAAGAGATGCCGCGCTTTATTGAAGCGGTACGCGGGAAAAAAATATCGGGAAATTCTTTTTTCGGATGAAAAAATGTTTACCGTAGAAGAGAGCTACAACAAACAAAATGATAAGGTGTACGCACACAGTAGTGAAGAAGCGAGCAACCGTATTCCGCGTGTCCAACGAGGTCATTTTCCATCCTCGCTCATGGTATGGTTGGGAGTTTCTTATTGGGGCTTAACAGAGGTACATTTTTGTGAGAAAGGTGTAAAAACGAATGCTGTTGTGTATCAAAATACAGTCATGACGAACCTTGTGGAACCTGTTTCTCATACCATGTTCAATAACAGGCACTGGGTATTCCAACAAGATTCGGCGCCAGCTCATAGAGCGAAGAGCACACAAGACTGGCTGGCGGCGCGTGAAATCGACTTCATCCGGCACGAAGACTGGCCCTCCTCCAGTCCAGATTTGAATCCGTTAGATTACAAGATATGGCAACACTTGGAGGAAAAGGCGTGCTCAAAGCCTCATCCCAATTTGGAGTCACTCAAGACATCCTTGATTAAGGCAGCCGCCGATATTGACATGGACCTCGTTCGTGCTGCGATAGACGACTGGCCGCGCAGATTGAAGGCTTGTATTCAAAATCACGGAGGTCATTTTGAATAAACTTTAATGTCATAAGAATCTATGTTTTGTTAAGTTCATTTTGGTATATGAATGGTTACATAATGAATAAACTTGTTACAATTATTTTACATTAAACATGTGACAGAATTTATGACCTGACTAGGTATATTCTGGGGGCCACACAAAATAAGCTTTTGTTCAGGTAAGTCGTATTACTAGGTATTATTAATTTTATTAATTAAAATGGCAGAACAACGTTTGTCGGGTCAGTTAGAATACAATAAACATTTCGTCCCTTTAGATCTCAATTTGAAAATTTTCTTTTTAAATCAAGTTGGCCATGATACATATTTATCATGGCCAATCGTAATATGAAGTAAGGAGTTGGAGTATTGGCGGGAAAACGACAATGTCACATAGCCCTTTTTGTTTTTATTGTATAATTCATGTTACTTTTAGAGTTAATGAGTAATAATGGTGGATTATTACATGTTAAGTATACGATTATGTACATGGGTGTATGCAAGTGAAGCAAAGTGGTGAAAAGTGCATTTTTGTGTTTCCTTTCAATCTCCGCTCAAGTTCCAGTAAAGCATCCACCGATTTTACTGGAACACTAGAGCTGTATTCACGGAATGAACTGACTTCATGACGTGACTACAGCTTGAATTGCGTAGTCATGACTGTGGATAGTGAATGACTTGACTTTGTTTACAAACATGAAAATTTTTAATTTTGAAGAATCTAAATACTTGACACTGATAAATACATTGAGTGTGGCGCCATATTGATATTAACAATGTTCATGTTTCGTTTCCTTAACTTGACACTGGCAAGTTCGGAAGCCGCGGCATGCCAAAAAAAAGACAAAAAAAGAGAGAAAAGTAAGGAGTTTCCATGAAATGAATACTGAATGATGAACTTTTTCCAGTCATCCACAAAATGTCAAGTACCGTAACGCTTCGCTATTTACTTTAGCACTAGATGGAGCTGTGTGTCACAGTACATTTATGGAGCACACAGCCTTTTGTGCGTTGAAATGTTTATGTAAGCTGTATATCATGACACAATGTGTTCACGTTTACCTCATTATAGCCATATGTGTGACGCAAAATGAAAGTAGACTTTCCTTATTCGGTCTGTTTACTGTAATGTCTTTACCAGAACAGGACTATCTTCTAAGGAGTCGTAAAGAATGTCTACTGCATTGTTTATAGTATACTATCAGGGCCATCTTTACCCGGGAGTTTAAGGGGTGCGGATGCACGTGGGCTCAGAGGAGACGCACGCAAGCCGAGCGCTAGAAATTTGGATATTTAATTAAACTCTTATCTCATACAATATCAACATCATTGCACCGTTTTGTACACTATTTTACGACTTTATTAAAATTACATTGCGTTTTTTGGTTGACAAGAGCGGGGGTGTAAGCTGATTATCCCGCACCCCGGCGCAGCGTGCGCTAATTATGGCGCTGAATACATTGACAATTTGACATAGTTGTCAAAATACGAATCATTTATTTCAATATAAACTAATACATATCACTTATTGAATGTCAAGAAGCTACTGCCGTCTCCAATACAAAACGCTGGGGAGAGAAGAAACGGCGAAACAAACTCCCCGGTGATATATTTTTACTATACAACATAATATCATCTAATTATAAAAGATATATCTAATTATATCATCATCATCATCATTTCAGCCGGAAGACGCCCACTGCTGGACAAAGGCCTCCCCCAAAGATCTCCACGATGATCGGTCCTGCGCTGCCCTCATCCAACCTATCCCGGCGATCTTGACCAGATCATCGGTCCATCTTGTGGGGGGCCTACCAACACTGCGTCTTCCGGTACGCGGTCGCCATTCGAGGACTTTTCTGCCCCAACGGCCATCAGTCCTTCGAGCTATGTGCCCAGCCCACTGCCACTTCAGTTTTGCAATCATCATCTAATTATATAAGAGAAAAAATTTTATATGTTATAATAATAAATAAATAAATATACTGGGACAAATCACACAGCGCTACTTAGTTCCAAAGTAAGTAACTGACCTAACTCAAAAAACCTGTTTTTTGGGAAATCGCAAAAAACGTTTTGTCATTTACGACTTATCCCATATATTGACTTATAACTAAATAGTGGTAACTCAGTGTGGGAAAGAGATATCGAAATAAATCTTAGTTTGGCCGATAGAGGGCGTTGATATAATGCTGCCCGTTATATTATCTCACTTTAGACCTAAATCGTAATCGGTCAGTTTATGATTAAGCGTGCGATATATACTTTTCTTTTGGATAAATACATATTATAAATAAACACCCAGACGGTAATCGCATCCGTGACCTCCGCAAGCGTACCGAGATGTGTTAGCCCTTACGCCAAGTTCGATATTCATCATGACGTCATAGGTCGTAATTACACTTAATTCCCGGCTAAATATTTTTTAATATACGTAATATTAGAATGTAAAATGGTAAAAATTGAGTAATTTAAAAGTTGAAAACGAACAGCACGCGAAAACGAATTATAAAACCCGCTTCCGCTAAGCTATTACCATAAGCTAAACTCGCCTCTGTAAACATGCAACAAAAAAACGAAAACAAAATACCATCTTTTATGTAGTTTGCGATGGGTCTTCACCTACTTTTATTGTGATTATCTGTTCGCGTATATTTATTGTTACATGATTTAGAACATGGTGAATGGAGCTTTGCACTCCTATAAGAACAGTCGGAAGGTATCTAACAAGGTTCGTCTGGCTGTGCATGAGGGGCTGTTGGTTCTGACACTCATGTACGGACGTGAAAGTTGGGTATGGAAGAAGAAACATGAAAGCAGAATAAATGCAGTTAAACTGAGTGACAGGATAAGAAATAGTGAGACAAGAAAACGTTGTGGTCTGAAAGAAGTTGTAGTGACAAAAATTGAGAAAGGTATGCTGAGATGGTTTGGCCATGTCGAGAGAATGAATGAAGAACGATTGACGAAAAAAGTGTATAAGGCGAGTGTGAATGAAAGTGTTGGAAGAGGTAGACCTAGGCGGAAGTTTCAAGACCAAATCAGGGACGTCTTGAAAAAAGGCCAGGTCAAGAGTACCCTCAACCGAAGAGCATGTATGAAGAGAATAATGAAAGTGGACGATGTAAGGATCGTAGCAAGTGGAAAGAAGTGGTCTCTGTCTACCTATGATTTAGATAATAAGATATTGGGATGTGTTAATAGCTAGTTAAAATAGTTGTAACGCTTTTAAAACTGTTAGTTTCAAGTTTCTCTGTAAGCGAATTTGTAATTCTTAAGAGAAAATAAATATCTTGAACCCTGAACTTGTAATATTACTACGGATTTATGTACAACTAATTAATGGTATACTATATAGGTTAATGGTATATGTACTATAAAGGGGAAACAAAAGGAAGTTACGGTGTCGGCTTCATGGTTAAAAAACGCTTAGAAAAAAATATTGAAGAATTTATAGGTATATCAGAGAGAATAGCTGTACTCAATATGCATCTGCCGGGCTACAGACACAAATGGTCGATTATTCAAGTATATGCTCCCACTGAACAACAAGACGAACGGGTTAAAGACATCTTCTATGATCAGCTGTTATCAGTCTTACAAGATGCACACAAAAACATTATGGTGATAGGAGATTTTAATGGTAGAATAGGGTCTCAACGAACTGGGGAAGAAAATGTAATAGGTAAATTTGGCTACGGTAGAAGAAGTAAAAATGGAGAAAGAATGATTAAAATGGCATTGGAAAACAATCTTGCATTCATGAACAGTTTTTTTAAAAAAGATCCGAAGAAAAAGTGGACCTGGTTATCTCCAGATGGATTATATAGAAACGAAATAGATTACATAGCAACGAACAAAAAAATGATTTTTCATGATATAAACATTTTAAACCAATTTAACTTTAATACCAACCACCGGATAGTGAGAGCAGTAATAAATATCACTGAACCGAAAAAGAGTAGAAAAAAATACAATGCAAAAGCTAACTTTATAATTACACAACAACGTTCCATAAATACACCTAAAAATGAAATAGAAGATAAATATAACAATGAGATAAAAGAAATATATGGTCCACTGTTCAACAAATTCGCAAAGCCTAAGATAACCCATACCGAAAATGACACTAAAACATTAATAGAAGAAAGAAGAAAACTTTTAAAACTTAGAAAAGACAAAGAAAATCTAAGGGCCATATCAGAATTAAGTAAAAAAATAAGTAACAGCATCAAAAAAGACAGAACTAAGAAAAGAACGAATGTACTTAATTACCATATAAACAAGACAGGAGGAGTTAGAAAAGCTTTGAAAGAACTGATAGAGGCTAAAAAATGGATACCAAACATTAAAAATAAAGCAGGAAAACAGCAAACGACAAGAAAAGCTATAATACAAACAGCAACTGACTTCTATAGAAAACTTTATGCAGCAGAACGAAATACTAGAGACTTAACTATAAATCTCGATAATGACGACATGGACGAAGACATACCAGTTTTCCTACAATCAGAGATTGAAAAAGCTGTCAACAGCCAAAAGAACAACAAAGCTCCTGGACCAGATCAGATTTCAAATGAAATGATCAAAATCTCAATTAAAGTACCGGAAAAGCTGAGAAAACTCACGGAAATATACAATTCTGTATTAAGCTCAGAATGCATACCACCGCAATGGACCAAGAGCTCAATTATACTATTACACAAAAAAGGGGATAGGAACATCATAGAAAACTACAGACCTATAAGCCTTATGTCGAATATTTATAAAGTGTTCTCTAAATTGATATTGAACAGAATAACAGGAATAATGGACGAACAACAACCTATAGAACAAGCTGGTTTCAGAGCGGGGTTTTCAACTACTGATCACATGCATGTCGTCAAACAGCTAATAGAAAAATGTCAAGAATACGGTAAAGCCTTGTACATCGCATTTGTGGACTATAGTAAAGCATTTGATTCTATAGAACACGATTCACTTTGGAGAGCTCTAATCCAGCAGGGAGTGCCAAAAAAATACATACGTATAATTAAAAATATATACGCAAATAGCACAGCGCAAATAAAATTGGAATCAACAGGTGAAGAGTTCCCAATAGCCAGGCAGTGTAAGGCAGGGAGATCCGCTATCGCCAAAACTTTTCTCAGCAGTCTTGGAAAGCATATTCAGAGATCTTGAGTGGGACAATTTCGGCATTAATATCAACGGTAGACAACTTAGCCACTTAAGATTCGCTGATGACTTAGTCCTAATAGCTGATAACGCGAATACTCTTCAACATATGCTACAACAGCTGACTGAGGCAAGCAGAGTGGTTGGTCTTACTATAAATAAATCAAAAACAAAAGTAATGACAAACAGGGAAGAAATATTCATAAAAGTAGACAATGAAGATATTGAATATGTTAAAAACTATACATACTTAGGGCAATTACTATCTTTTAGAGACCGCACAGACATAGAAATAGAAAGCAGAGTGGCCTGTGCTTGGAAAAGATACTGGTCCCTAAAAGAGGTATTTAAAAGCAAACACTTTCCTATCACAGCCAAGAAAAAAGTGTTTAATTCTTGCATCTTGCCATGTCTTACATATGGGTGCCAAACATGGGCACTGACTCAAAAACATCTCTTCAAACTAAGATCGTGTCAAAGAGGAATTGAAAGGAGTATGTTGGGCGTGACGCTAAAAGACCGCAAAAGAGCAGCAGACATTAGATCTACAACAAAGGTGGAAGACGTACTAAAGAAAATAAGACTGTTAAAATGGCGATGGACAGGACACATGACAAGGGAAAGCAGAATGAAATGGACTAAAATTATAACAGAATGGCAACCACGTGATGGCAAAAGAAAAAGAGGCAGACAAGCTAAAAGATGGACAGATGATATCAAGATGATTGGAGGGACAATCTGGTCTAGAAAAGCTACCAATAGAGACGAATGGAAGCAGCTGGAAGAGGCCTATGTGTCACTGGACACGCTGATCACTGAACCGGGAAACCCGATGTATTAGATAGATCTAAGTTAAAACAATTTGCTACTGTGTGTGTGTAAAATTAATGTTCAGTATCAGCAATAAAGGCTATTAAAAAAAAAAAAAAAAAATTAATGGTATACGTTCCCACCCGCGTCGCTAGTCGAATAACAGAGAAAAATAAATCGAAAAAACATGATTTGAGTTTTCTTACGCATGCACGCTAAACCGCTTGCCCTACTTCTCCGCGACAAAACATCACTGACACCGTAGTGCTTATGAAAATCACTGTTCCTTAAAACTTTAATAACTTTATATTAAATGAATATATCGCAATATTTTTTTAGATAAAGGCTTTTTTGAAAATTTAATTGTAATCTATTCAGTAGTTTTGCCGTAATGCGCGCACAACTGCAGACTCTTTCATTTTATTTATATAGAAGATATACCAGGTATATACAACATTATATTTTTAAATTGTTGAATAGTTTATACGTCGTGCATTTGATAGTTTTATCTGTGCAGGGGCGGAGAAAGAATACTAACCTCTGCGGCCGGGGTCGACCTGTCGTAAAAGGTGAAAAAACGTGGTAAGGCCCTCAAGCCCGTCTGTATGGCGACCACCTTTGGTCTTAAGTATGCCGCCATAATAACCTTCTGTTGTTTTCCGGCATTAGTGACCCAAGTTCCTGTACCCTTATGGGATAGCAGCGTGTTCGCGATGCCACTGGCGTTGCAAACACCTATAGGCGACGGTAACTGCTAAATTCTAAGCGGGCCGTCAGCCTGTCTGCTGTTCTACAGCATTAAAAAAAGAATAGCAGACAGGCTGACGGTCCACTTAAAAGTAATCATTCTCCGTCGCATATGGATGTTTCCGACGTCACTACCACGCTGCCGTTCCGTAGGGGAACTGGAACTTGGGTCACTTATGCCGAAACACAACACAAGGTTATTATGACGGGATATTTAAAGACCAGTGGTAGCAATCAAGTCAAAACCAAGCAATATGAATTACATTTTTACTCCGCACTAACACGAACAAATGTATCGCTAATGCCAGAGCAGATCCTCGCACAGAAGTAATCATAGGTTTAATGAGACGTACATGGTAATGGAGACAGCAAAAGAAATCGAGGTAGACAGAGTAAAAGATGGGAGGACAATATCAAAAAAGTAGCTGGCCCAGCATGGAGCCAAATTGCGAAGGACAAAGAAAGATGGAAGTCTTTAAAGGAGGCCTTTGTCGAAGGACAAGCTGTAGTGGAGAAACCGGATGCCGACGACTAAACAGTTATTATAGTAATAGATGTTAATGTAATTCTACAGTAATAAAGGCTTATTTATTTTTTGAGATTTTTTTGAGAAAAGAAAAAAATTCTCAAACACCACGGATTGCAATGAAAGTTTAGCGAAGTTCGTAGACTTATTTTCTGAAGTTTCACTTCTGCCGTGCGTTCATTTAGCAAAGTTGAGTATTATGAAAAGGCGGTTGCATGCCTTTCCGCGAAATGACCTTTGCGTGAATTCCTTTCATGAGAGAAGAAAATAACTGAAAAGATGATGATTGCTTTTTTGGAGTAAGCTGCTACGTCATTAGGTTCTGGAAATCTATTGAATTTGATTTCCCACTAAGAATTTAAAAAAAAATTATAATTTGATCGTAGGAACTCAATAACTATAGTCCAGAGAGCTTTATAAAAATTTAATGGGGTAACCTTTATCGTTAGCCGGAAACACACGGCTACCTTGTTACAATATGAGAATCAAACCCTTCTGTTACGTGTGATTGTAGCTGGTAAAAAATTATAACCAGATTTCATAACATGATTAGTGTTAAAAGCGCGTTGCACCCGTATCTGACGACGGACTGCTAACGGTACTTGTTGGGCAACGTTGAATGCAACTTAAGGCGACACTAGAAAACAAATTCGAAAACCAGTTGGTCATGCACAGATGGGACATTTAAAATGGAAGATACATTAATATCTAAAAATTCGCCTGCTTTATATTTATAAGTTGGAGCCGCAGGATTCCTTAAGAGATAAATTTAGAGAAATTAATATTTTGATTGTTAATTCTCAATACATTTTGGAAAATAATTTATATGTTGAGAAAAATATCACCGATTTTCAATGCAAACAAGCAAACAATCAAATCTTTCCTCTTTATAATATTATATAATATTATTATACCAAACATTTACGTTCGAAGGGCAGTCCATTTATTAAACTTAGACTATAGAAATCTTTATGGCGCCGATTCGTGGCCGTCTAGAGTTCACTAAATTAGCTTGTCAAAGCAGTTTCACTTCTGACATGTGTACTTTGTACGCACGCTTTTTTTTTTATTGCCAAAGAACAGCAGACTGGGGCCCACTTAATAACAAGCAGTCACCGTCACCTATGGATATTTGCGACGCTAGGGGCACCTGAATCACTAATGCCGGAACACAACACAAGATTATTATGGCGTATTTATTCGAGTGGTTGCAATTCAGATGGGCTTGGCCCTACCACGTAGCTAAGGTTGTTTTGTCACCTTAAAGGACAGGCCGACCCCGGCCGCAGAGGTTAGTAGTATTCTTACTCTACCCCTGCACGGAGAGATTTAAAATATATTATTATGCGATGTATCTTCGCCTTAATTAACTTTATCGCCACATGCAATAGCACGCATAACATTTTACTATTCTTTTCACTCACGCATCTTCTATCCCTTTCGCACCTATTAAGTCATTGACACTGCAGTGAAATGGGTTTAACCGAACACGGAAAAAACGAGTAAAACCAGGAAGCGAATATATGTGTGAAGATATGTTAATTAGTGATGTGCACGAACAGTTTTAATTATTTTTATAAATATAAGAAACATTTAATTGGTACCTATTTGATTTAGGATAAATGATGATTATGTAGAAGAATTATAAATTATTAATTTTTCTCTCTGAGCCAGTAAGATTAAAATCATTAACTGAAAGATAAAACTCATCCGAAAATATTAGTTTATTTATCTGGGAATAAATAGTTAACTTTAATGCTTTCAACTTGCTAACCGTGAAATATTTTATGTAGTTTACCAGAAAGTTCTGTCCGCTTTTGGAATAAAATTCATGCGGCACCCATCTTGAATATTTCCACACCAATCCTATCTTCCTAATATGGTCCACAAAGGTTTGCTGAGCTGAATTAAGCCTTTTTGCTGTCTCTAATGTTGTCAGAAAAGGATCTTGCTCCAACATGGCCGTAACAACATCGTCGTCGATCAAAGATGGTCGCCCAGAACGTGGCTTATCAGAAAGGTCGAAATCACCTGTTTCAAATTTTTCGTACCATCTTCTGCATATCCTATCAGAAACTGTACCTTCACCAAACACTTTCAATAAATCTCCCTTGTTGAAATTCGTACAAAATACAGTAGAGAGAATAGCGTAGATGAATTTTATCAGTAGGTTACACTATCGTTTCAAACTTAAAACTAATGTGAATTAACTTTATTATAGTCAATTTACTTATGCTACCGGCACGCTATGATGGCCGTTTTGACGTTTGTCCTCTCCATGAAGTTTCGTATTAATTAGTAATTACATTTGAAGGAGCAAATTGCTGTTCTTTATTGTCAATAACTGCATGTCGCTATTGACGATAAAGAACAGCAATTTGCTCCTTCAAATATAATTACTAATTAATACGAAACTTCATGAGTGGACAAACGTCAAAACGGCCATCACAGCATGCCGGTATAGTAGTCAGTATGTATACATTTTAAACAATAAAAATATAGAACTGAACATGCACCAAATAAACTTGTGCTTACGTGTCGAAACTTGTAATAGAAACGGACATAACATTCCGGTAGACCTATTATGTATGTATTATGTATAAAAGTAGTTTAATCCTCTAATAAATTACAGAGGAATTTATTAGACTAACTTAATGACTAAAAGACTTAACCGACCAAGGCTCATCCAAAAAGGCCCAAGTGATGATTAGAATTGTGAAGTTTTATTTCTGCCATGAGTGAATTGCACATACATACTTTTTTACTATAATTTTTTTTAGGTAGAAATGCTTGTTGCTCCAGCGGTTGAGGGCTCGGGGTGAGCAAGTGTGGGAGTCCTAGCACCCCCACAGTTGATAAAGGATCGCACGTCGCTACCCTCTAAAACCATGAACCTTCCTCTAGTGCTTAGCCTTGCCTTCTGCCCAGAAAGAGGTATATGCACTAACTCAAACACAATAATAAATTGAGAGGAAGGAGATTGACATAGTACGGGCATGTAATGAGAATGGATGCTGATTACATTACTAGGAGAATAATGAAAGGCAAAGGTAGACCCAAAAATCGATGGGAAACATGTGTTATGATATGAGGGTTTTTGAAGTGACAGATGAAGAATACAAGGATAGAACAAAATGGAAGAAAAAATCATTGTGACGACCCTGATGATAAACTGAAACACAACAATCCTATGCCTTGAAGGTAAACGAAGAATGATGCCTTCGTTGTCTTTCACTGCCCGCCATTAGCTGGGTGTTCATCCCCATTTGCTAGAGCCTCTTCATTCTTGTCCGGAATGGTTCTGAAGAACGTTTATGTTACGTACTCTCCATATTTGCAATGAGCTTCCGGCTGAGGATTTTCCAGCCCATTACGATATAGATTTCTTTGAGGCTGCGTTGGTAATGCCTCTGGTGTTGCAAACGTGTGACAACGGTGACCACCTGTTAGGGTAAGCCGTTTACCTATCTCCCGAACACGTACTAAAAAAATGCAGGAAAGGAGAACGTAGCCCTTCCGGCCGCGAACATATAACGATTATTTATGTATATCTTCATTAAAAGTCGGAAATTAAAAGAGTAGGTTGTATTAATCATTTAAACATTAGTGACCGGAACAAGTGGGTCGTTCTCACTTACATTTTAATGTTTTGTTACGAAACGCATAATCACATTGTGACATTATGACAAATGTCAAAGAAATTATGTAATTAATGACATTTTTACTGGAAAATGTTAGCAATGAAAGATAATTAAAGAGGTTGGAAATTCTTCATTGGAAATGATGAAAAGATATAATGGGAGATGATTTCATTTGCTAGAGAGACTAGTAGCAGATATAAATAAATATACCAGGACAATTCATACAGAGCCATCTAGTTCCAAAGTTAGCATATCTTTTGTTATGGGTACTACCCGACTAAACTACTTAAATACTTTTTTGTACTACTACTGTACTCATATTTTGTTACCAGTTTTATTTTAGAAATAAAAATATTTTCTTTCTTCCTTATATTCATATAGTTATAATATGTATTTATTAATAAAAGTAGTATACAGTTATCTTGTGGATGACTGAAAAAATGTTAGTAGTCACTACAATAAAAAAATTTCAAAATCAGATTAAAAGAAGCGGGCGTCATATAAATGTTTTTTTTTTGTTGCTGTAGGACAGCAGTGAGGCTGGCGGTCCAGTTAAAATTTAGCAGTTACCGTCACCTATGGGTGTTTACAACGCCAGTGACATCGCGAATACGCTGCTGTCGCGTAAAGGTACAGGAACTTGGGTCACTAATGCCGGAACTCAATACAAAGTTTATGGTGGCATACTTAAGACCAAAGGTGGTCGCCATCCAGACGGGCTTGGGGGCCTTACCACGTTTTTTCGCCTTTTACGACAGATCGACCGCTGCTACCAGAGGTCAGTATTATTTCTCCGCCCCTGCACGGATAAAAATATTTATTTTTAATTTAATAATGCAAATTTTCAATTTAATATATCCTTCTTATTGTATCGCTCCATTACACAAGCGTACTAGACCCACAAGCGTTCTGCTAATTTGGGGACAAAATTATGTTTGGAAAAAAAAATATCCAAACAAATGAAGATGTGGTGGTCTATCTGGCTTAATTTTTACTAATATTATATTTCAATTAGTTCTACTAAAAATTGTTTTCGGCAATTCGCCAGCAACCGAGTGAAATCATAGGACGCAGCCGGGATTCGATTTCTCATGATAAACACTTTCGTGTTATTACAATACGTTTCCCACCATTATCTTTTTTAGGTACACCAGTGAAACTAACGTTTTCCCCTACTTCCAATCCCACGCTATTGAAATGTAGAAAATATTGTTTTGCAAGACTGTAATATATTTATAATATTTATGCTTAAGTTATGAAAGTGCATCGCGGTTACATAAAATACCTACTGCTACAAATATTCTTTATTTTTTTAAGGGATTTTGTTCTATTTTAAATATGTCTTCTTCCTGCCCTTATCCCAAACTATGTGGGGGGCACAACATGTCCTATCCTTCCACTCTTCTCAATTACCCGTCATCTGAATATTCACACCATTTTTAACCATATCATCTTTTACACAATCCATCCCTCTTTTCTTTGGTCTACCCCTCCTCTTGTATCCATCCACTCTCTTTTTTAAACATATCAGTCCTATTAAATCTTCGACTTACTTTCTATTTTCTTGACAGAATAACACATAATTTTTAAAACAATTGTTTTTTGTCTACCGAGTCGGGTTCTGACAACACAATGTAGCATCCCTTTTTCCATTGTACTTAATCTAAAACTGAGAAAGAATATTGACAGCTGCAACCGGGGTCGGCTGTCGTAAAAGCCGACAAAAGAACCCACCCTAGCTACGTGGTAGGGCTCCGAGCCCGTCTGGATGGCGACTACATTTGGTCTATACCGCCATATTAACCCAAGTTCCTGTACGTGTATGGGACAGCAGCGTGTTCACGATGCCACCGGCGCTGAAAACACCCTTAGGCGACGATAATTGCTAAATTCTAAGTGGGCCGCCTGTCTGTTGTTCTACAGAAATAAAATATATGTTTTGAGGGCTTAACAACAATTCACACAGCGCCACCTAGTCCCAACTATGGGTACCCCAGTGGGTACTAGACAAATGATATATTACCTACTTATATACTTTCACTGGCTGACTCAGCTAACATTATTCGCCAGTATAATTAAAAAAAAAAAACCATTTTGGATAGAATTTCTGTAAAATCAATTCTTAGTGAACGTCTGCATCGTGCAATGAGTCATCATCATCATTTCAGCCGGAAGACGCCCACTGCTGGACAAAGGCCTCCCCCAAAGATCTCCACGATGATCGGTCCTGCGCTGCCCTCATCCAACCTATTCCGGCGATCTTGACCAGATCATCGGTCCATCTTGTGGGGGGCCTACCAACATTGCGTCTTCCGGTACGCGGTCGCCATTCGAGGACTTTTCTGCCCCAACGGTCATCAGTCCTTCGAGCTATGTGCCCAGCCCACTGCCACTTCAGTTTTGCAATCATGAGTAATGAGTAATTATGCCAAATTTCATGTCATTCGGGTGTATAGTTTTAAAGATCTCGTGATGAGTGGTATTTCTCCCACATATACAGGGTGACTTTGACAAAACCGTCCAAATTTTTTTTACGCACTAAACATCATTACATAATAAGGAACCCATTTTTGCAAAAAAAATTGTATGTCAAATTTTATTCAAATCTTCTTTTCTCGTTGTTTTTTTTCTGTATATTTTTATAAAATATAAATAAAAATTAAAAGCATTTTTTCCGGTTATTTCGATGAATTTTTAACTTACAGCGCCACCTTTTCAAATTAGAAATCAAAATAAGTCACTGTTGTCTAACTCGCCAAACGAATACTCTATTTTAAACTAAACATCTTTATTGGCCTTAAACATAATTGTAAAATAATAACTTAAATAACTTATGGCTGAAACAAATGTTTATTTATTCAACAACCACCGACTGACGGAACATATACTTATAAAACAAAGCTCCTTAAATTATATTGCATAGTTACAGATTTATAAACATATTTTTGCCAAACGTCTGCTAGTTTTTTTTATATACACAAATTATAAATATTAAAACGATTTCCAATATACGATATGAGAACAATAACAGCGCCTCTAGCGATCCGGATAAACTTTAATGCCAAATATTCCCAACAGGTTTTAACAATAACAAAATCAACAGTGGGATTTTATGCAGCTGTTTAATAATATCAAATGAAGATGACATATTATTTGATAGATTATTAAAAGATATGGAATGAGCAAGGATTAAAAAATTTATAGCCCACAACACATTTTTTTGGTACAGGCACATACGACCAGGAGAATGACAGATCTATCTGTCAAGTAAAAACGCTAGTTTATTTTTAAACATTACAACTGCGTTCATTTCCAACAATATTCTAATTATAAATATCAGTAGCATTCGAACTTCGACGAACTTTGTGATAGTTTTTGGTAGACCTTCCTGAATTAAGAGCCACGGAGATATGATTTAATTTAATTTTACTGACTACCTTCTGATCCCAAATAAAGAAAGCAATCCTTTGCTGTTTGTAGCGAAAGGGGCTACACGAATATTTGTTGACGTACGAGCACGTACGAGTCCCTGAAAATGATGGGGGTAATTTGAATAGTATAACGATTCAGTAAAAGCAAACTTGTCTACAATTACCTCCACGCGACATTTTTGCACGCATGCGCGTTTACACAGCGACAAAACTCGTCTGAAAATATGATACACAATTTTAATCTTTATGAAATAAACCAATTCGTATCCTATAATTTGAAGGTGTGTTCCATAGTAAATTAACAAAGAAAATATAACCTATATTATTACACTTGTTTCGTTTGAATAAAAATAATAATTTTGAACTTCATACCCCGAAATTATGAAGGGTAAATAAATGGATAACTATCTCTGTTTAGTAAAATGTCAAAAATAATAAATGTGTTAAATTGCCACAATCGAATCGAATTTTTTTTTAATGTTATATTTATCAAATAATTTTGTATTATGCTAATATAGTTGAGGTTTTGAATACTTTACTGTCACTAACTAGTCCAGTCGTCACAGATATTAAATTTTCAACTCGGCATAGTTAATTCATAGTTCATATGAACCTGTATCACTGTAGTTGCACTAGCGCCACTTTAGGGCATTTTTACATTGTAAATTACAACTTACAATGGATACTTTTTCCTCATATGAAAAAGTAATCCTTACCTCTTCCATTCTAACCCGAAAGGGTACCGTACGCCGCCCCTTCATTACAAACTACTGCGTACTGCCAACATCAAGACGTCCCGTTTCTTACTCTAATTCAAAAAGATGTGAAACAAAGAATGATAAAAATCAATTTTGTATTGATAACTTTTCCGCAGAGCGTATTATAGCAATTGATAATTATAATGAGTCAATGAGTGAATAACTTAATATTCACGTAACAAAAAATTTCACTTTCCTAGGGAGTCGTAATTCGACAAATGGATTAAATTAGTAATTAGAACAAGCAACAAAATAATGGTGATTCGGGAAAATAAAGCGCGATGTAATACAACAGTGCTGCCATCTAGTTTCATTTTACATTATTTAAAATTCTATCCTTATACAATATGAAGTTGCAGGCACTTAAAGTGTTTTATGACCTTTTTAAAATACTGAAAGATTTTATATATTTAAATATTTTGTCTTCCGTGGAGACCAACACAACCGGCACTGAACCTTTTGCATCATCATTAATTTATGAATTTACATTAAAAGAAGAAGAAAGAAAATATATTTATTTAGGACTTAAAGTTATTATTTACAATTTATAATTATATACTATATATTTGTCCCAAATTGGTCCCAGCTCAGCATTTGCTGATGGAATTTACTAGCGCTGATCTTCCGCTGGGGCCATTAAGTGACACCACTAACATTATATACACAATAACACGTGTGCACTGACACGTGAGCATTGCATGCTCATATCATGCTTTTTATCCTTGCAGGGGCGGAGAAAGAATACTACCTCTGCAGCCGGGGTCGGCCTGTCATAAAAGGCGACAAAACAACCCACCATAGCTACGTAGTAGGGCCTCAAGCCTGTCTGGATGGCGACCACCTTTGGTGTTAAGTATGCCGCCATAATAACCTTGTATTGTGTTCCGGCATTATTGATCCAAGTTCCTGTACCCTTATGGGACAGCAGCGTGTACGCGATGCCACTGACATTGCAAACACCCATAGGCGACGGTAACTGCTAAAATCAATTAAAAAGGATGTAAGACGAGCGCTTTTCCCGCCGACAAACAGCTGAGCAGTTTGCGGGACTACTGCGATTTTTTTTTTAATTTGTATCATTTAGAGATTAAATAAATACTTATTTAATGAATTAATCCGTGTTTTATTGTAACAAAAAGTCCTCCGATGAATGGCTTTTTTATTGCTGTGTACTTAATAGTAAGTAGTTACACCTGTGGATTTTTGACGCTAAGGGCACCTAGGCACTAACACGCTGCTGTCCACATGGGTACTGGAATCAAGGTCACTAATGCCGGAACACAACACAAGGTTATTATGGCGGCATACTTATAAACTTGCCCTGCCTAGCTTATGTTGTCGCCTTTTACGACAGCCAGACCCCGGCCGCAGGGGTTAGTATTCTTACTCCATCCTTGCACGGACAAAACCCAAAGTATCTTATTGAAGAATCAACTACATTCTATTGGAAGCCAGGAGGGGTCGCCTCCTTTACAACTTACTACTAATCAATACAAATAAATAAAATTGGAGTGTCTGCTTGTAATATTAAAAGAACCGCTTTTTACTAAGTGCATTCGGACGTATACACGGTACATATACCAAAACAACATTTTTTTTAAATTTTGTCTGTCTGTCTGTTTGTTCCGGCTAATCTCTGAAATGGCTGGACCGATTTTGACGGGACTTTCACTGGCTGATAGCTTTTTTTTGTCTCGGGGAAAAACCTCTCTTGACGGGTTCCCCCGGCCCGGGGGGACCGAGGGATATGTGGGACTCCGGGATTTTTCCGACTACCCACTAAAAAACCCCGCTGTTCTCCTATCGCCTACGCCCGGGCCCACGAATATATGGCCCGCCGATCTCGTGGCCCGGGCCGGCACCGGCTCGCCCTTTGTCTTAAGGCGGGCCCCTTCTAAAGTGTTGGCGCCAGGGGGTCAGGGTTTCGTCCCCCCGGCGCTCTCCTGTAATAACTCTAGGAGTTGAGGGGAGCCGCGGAACAGCACGCAGCCCTCACCCTCGCGGTAATAGTGCGGGCGGCGGGTCCTCCCCCGAGGGGCTGCCCGCGGCCGCTTTACTGGCTGATAGCTTATGTAACAAGGAGTAACTTAGGTTACTTTGATTTTACAAAAAAAATAGTTTTAGTTAAAAATTATTATTTTCGAAAATTTTTGATTTCCAATTTAAGTTGACCTCAGATTTGTCATCAATCATATGAAATAGGGTTTAGCTTAATCTGGATTTTTATGTTGTATTTTCAATTTAAATTTTCGCATTTGTTTGCATATTTTATTTATTTATATTTTAGGGTTTATAGGCTTTGTAATCCAAAATAAACTATAAGATATATCCAAAAATGCTGACCAAAGTCACTATTCCACGCGGACGGAGGCGCGGGCACATCTAGTTATACATAAACACCAGACGCGGAACAGGAATCTAACCCGTGACCTCTGCGTTCCGATGTGCGTTAGCCGCTTCACCACCGAGGTTGCCAAATACGAGAGAAAAGTCGATAAATGTGATTGTGCATATAAAATTTTAGTAAAAAAAAACCACTGATATCTAAAATGAATAAGAACGATAGTTGCTGCCCACAAGTGGGCTAAATGGCAATTATACCGTATACAATTGGGCATCAAACGAGGTTGATTGCGCAACGTATTACATGAATCACGACATTTATTCGGAGGAACCTCGCTCGTTGTGTAATGGACGAACCGAAAGTATATTTTTAAAGGCAAATCTCTGCATTACTTGAAAACCTATCGCTGTATTTACTATATATACCCAGGCCACAAAAAAACTTGCTGGGGAAAAGCAGATAGGCTGACGGTTCACTTAACAGCAAGCAGTTACCGTTGCCTATGATGATTGCGACGCCAGCGACATCGTTGACACGCTGCTGTTCGAGTAGAGAAACTGAAACGTGGGTCACTTATACCGGAACCCAACACAAAGTTATTATGGCGGTTTATTTAGAGACCTATTATATCCGTGATATTTATATCCGTGCAGGGGCGGAGAAAGAATACTAATCTCTGGGGCCGGGGCCGGCCTGTCGTAAAAGGCGATAAAACAACCCACCCTAGCTACGTGGTAGGGCCCCAAGCCCATCTGGATGGCGACCAGTTTGGTCTTAAGTATGCCGCCATAATAACCTTGTGTTGTGTTCCGGCATTAGTGACCCAAGTTCCTGTACCCTTATGGGACAGCAGCGTGTTCGCGATGTCACTGGCGTTGCGACGGTAACTGCTAAATTTTAAGCGGGCCGTCAGTCTGTCTGCTGTACTACAGTAATAAAAAAGACTAGGTTGGCATTCATACTACCTAGCTACGGTTTTTTGTCGTCTATTACGACAGTTTCTTACACTGAATAACATCTTACACTGAAATATACATTTGCGAAGCGATATGAACATATGAATGAATGGATGAAGTAATATTCATTATTGTACAATATACAAAAAATACAGCACAGGAGAGAAACAAATAGTAATGATTGGTCAAATGGCGACCTTATCGGCTACTTATGTGGGGAACAAATGTCTGGCCATGCCGCCACCACCGGGTCTCAGGAGGAGGGGTAGACCCAAAAAGTGCTGGCTTGATGTCGTAGGAGTTGATATGTGTGCCAATGGATTAATCGCCAGAGATGCCGAAGATCGTGTGAAGAGGAGAAGAAAAAGTCAGAAAGCGAACCCCGGCCGCCGAAGCGAGAGTTTGGGCTGCAACCGGGATTCAACGCTAAGATAATGAAAAAATGGCGACTATATCGCTAGAAGTGATTTGGTTTTAGATTTTTATAAAACTAGTAGCGCCACCTATTGAAATCCTGGGCCAGATGTGTAACAAATGTAAGTAAACATATTCAACAAGGATGTTGTTATTATTTAATTGATTTAATAATCTAGTTTTCAGTCTTAGATAATTCGCGTACCGGAAATTCGTGAGAATATTCGGAAGTAAGTCAGCAGGTCATATTATGATGAATGATTACGGAACTTATTTGGTAAATATAACCTAAAAAAATTACATTGATGCTATTATGGTGCCACCTTTAAAACATTTCCACGCACTCTTTCAAACACCGACAGTACTTGATTCCTCTACCTTCAATACACTATACTTCAACAACTTAAATAATTTTTTTACATAAAGAATTTAACAAAATAAAGAATTAAAAAAAAACTTTTTTTAATACAGTTTTTTATCCGTGCAGGGGCGGAGAAAGAATACTAACCTCTGCGGCCGGGATCGGCCTGTCGTAAAAGCCGACAAAACAACCCACCCTAGCTACGTGGTAGGGCCTCAAGCCCGTCTGGATGGCGACCACCTTCGGTCTTAAGTATGCCGCCATAATAACCTTGTGTTGTGTTCCGGCATTAGTGACCCAAGTTCCTGTACCCTTATGGGACAGCAGCGTGTTCGCGATGCCACTGGCGTTGCAAACACCCATAGGCGACGGTAACTGCTAAATTCTAAGCGGGCCGTCAGCCTGTCTGCTGTTCTACAGCAATAAAAAAAAAAAAAAAAAAAAAGGTCCATGCATTAGAATAGGATTTTTCACAAACTGTTCGAATCATACCGAGTTAATCGTATCTAAGCAAATGCATTGCCACCCCTCCTATTCTACGACGACGCTGCCATCTCGCGATTTTTTCAAAATATACGCTTCACCCGCGTCGCCTCGATTTCCTCGATTTCTGTTGTTCTATTAAAATATTTCAAGAAACTAACTAGCTTAATCGAAAGTAGCTTACGCCAGTGTCCCCTACGGCCATAAGCGAAGAGCCCCAGCAGCACGAAGACCGAGGTAAGTGGTTGTGGATGCTCTCGAAATTTCATTCCCGATACCAAACATAAACATACAGACCAGAACCAACCAATAGTTAATTCTTATTACGAGTATATTATACTAATAATTATAATAATACTCGTTTAATATTATAATAATTCGATGACCTCCGTGGCATAACAGTTAAAGTAGAAACGCTTCAGAGGTCACGGGCTTGACTTCCATCCCAAGTCTTAGAGTATATATATATGTAATAAGTACCATATTTATTTAGAAAAGTAAAATATATGTCATATATGAGTTGCCTAGTACCCATAACACAGTTTCTCTCCGTGCCGGAGAGAAGTAAGACTAAGCCCTGTGGCTGGGGGTGAGCTGTCGTAAAAGGCGACAAAACATAGGTGGGCTATAGTGCTAATTACCTTGGGTTCCGACATTAATCCAAGTTCCCCTATGCAGCAGCAGCGTATTTGTGGAGTAACGTCACAAACAAATTACATTCTTATATTTGGTTAAGCTAGCCAATTTTGCCTACAAGCTAAACTTCTATCTAAATACATTATTTACAAAACAAATGTATAAAAATTAAAGCTATCCCAACAAATATACCGAAATATTAATTCATTGTCACGTTTAAATATATCCTAAATATTTAAATTTGTTTTTTCCCAAACAGAGCCGGAGTTAAAATAAAAAACAACTTCCTCATACGAGGAACAGTTCTTACATGACAATAACTCTCACAATATATACCTATATAAATATACTGGGACAATTAAAAGCGCCATCTTGTCCAAAAGTAAATAGAATATATATATATATATATATATATATATATATATATATATATATATATATATATATATATATATATATATATATATATATATATATATATATATATATATATACGGCTTTTATACGGCTGTGAAACGTGGCCGGTGTTGGAGCGACACAAGCAGGAACTGCGTGTCACGGAGATGAATATGCTGCGGTGGATGTGTGGAGTGACGCGGAAGGACCGCGTTAGGAACTCCCGCATTCGCGGTAGTCTTCATGTCCGTGACATTGCAGATAAATTGCAGGAGTGTCGGCTCCGTTGGTACGGCCATGTTTTGCGGCAACCGGATGCTTACGTGGGAAACAAATGTCTGGCCATGTCGCCTCCGCCGGGCCCCGGCAGGAGGGGTAGACCCAAAAAGTGCTGGCTTGACGTCGTAAGAGGTGATATGCGTGCCAATGGGCTCACTACCAGGGATGCTGAAGATCGCGCGAAGTGGAGTAGAAAAAGTCGGAAAGCGGACCCCGGGCACCGAAACGAAAGTTTGGGTTGCAACCGGGACATAACGCTGGGATGATGATATATATATATATATATATATATATATATATATATATATATATATATATATATATATACCTAGTCAGGTCATAAATTCTGTCACATGTTTAATGTAAAATAATTGTAACAAGTTTATTAATTATGTAACCATTCATATACCAAAATGAACTTAACAAAACATAGATTCTTATGACATTAAAGTTTATTCAAAATGACCTCCGTGATTTTGAATACAAGCCTTCAATCTGCGCGGCCAGTTGTCTATCGCAGCACGAACGAGGTACATGTCAATATCGGCGGCTGCCTTAATCAAGGATGTCTTGAGTGACTCCAAATTGGGATGAGGCTTTGAGCACGCCTTTTCCTCCAAGTGTTGCCATATCTTATAATCTAACGGATTCAAATCTGGACTGGAGGAGGGCCAGTCTTCGTGCCGGATGAAGTCGATTTCACGCGCCGCCAGCCAGTCTTGTGTGCTCTTCGCTCTATGAGCTGGCGCCGAATCTTGTTGGAATACCCAGTACCTGTTATTGAACATGGTATGAGAAACAGGTTCCACAAGGTTCGTCAGGACTGTATTTTGATACACAACAGCATTCGTTTTTACACCTTTCTCACAAAAATGTACCTCTGTTAAGCCCCAATAAGAAACTCCCAACCATACCATGAGCGAGGATGGAAAATGACCTCGTTGGACACGCGGAATACGGTTGCTCGCTTCTTCACTACTGTGTGCGTACACCTTATCATTTTGTTTGTTGTAGCTCTCTTCTACTGTAAAAATTTTTTCATCCGAAAAAAGAATTTGCCGATATTTTTTCCCCGCGTACCGCTTCAACAAAGCGCGGCATCTCTTCAGTCTCAGGTCCATTAGACGAGCATTCAAACGATGTCCTGTTTTTCTTCGATATGCCCGAAGCCCTAAGTCTTCATTTAACACCCTTTTCACCGTGGTTCTGCTTAACCCCATCTGAAGGGCCAACAGTTTCTGCTTACGTTTGGGATTTCTTTGAATTCGTGCCTTCACAGCTTTTATCACTGCTGGAGTCCTAGCAGACCGAGGGCGACCACTTCTTGACCTGTCATCTACACTAGAGTCTTCATTGTATCGTTTGATGGTACGATAAACGAATCTTTTGGTTATATTCAAATTTTTCAGTATGTTAAAAATTTGAATTGGCGCGTAACTGTAACGATGCAACGCAATAACTGCAACACGGTCTTCTTTAAGCGTCCACTCCATATTTAAAAATGAGTAAAATTCTAAAAGTTATACATTTTTATTTTCATGAACAATTCGAAATTCGAATTCAATAAACTTTTTTGTGGCCAGCATTCTAAAAGAAAAGTTTTTACTGTGTGACAATACTTATGACCTGACTAGGTATATTCTACTACGCCACGGAGGTTGTCAAATAAGAATAAAATAGAATATAGATACGAATAGTATAATATGACCGTGTCCAGCGGGACAACGTAAAGCCATTGATTGAATACGACTAGATGGCGCTGCGTCAATTGACACTACCCCGAACCATAACCCTTTGTAATTAAATACAGTACATTGTTATTAATATTATTACATATATAAAATGTTCGTAATATGAAGGGATACATCTTGAGAAAAGATGTGACTGACTGACTTGAGATGACTCACCGGTTTAACCGCAAATCCGTCTCGGTTAAGCTCTTATTTCGGGTACAGCAGATACGATTTGATATTATTATTCGTATCTTACTAACATTAGTTTTAATTTTTTATTGTCCTGGTACTTTTAATTGTATATTTGATTTGTTTTTCTTTTAGAGTTTAAACTGACCTTAGAACCTTTTAAATAGTAACAGGAAAGATACGTACTCATTTTGAATTATTTTTGTGATTTGACAATGAATAAATATTTCATTCCCATAATTGTTCGAAACTCACCTCGGTCATTGAACCCATCGCCGCTGCCCGTGCTTATATCTTGTAAGGTCTCGTCATTCACGTCATTCAAACCAAAGTTTTGATCTCTGAACACCACATTGTCAATGGGACCACTATGAGAATTCGTTACAACACTATCAGTCGCGTATGGGAACACTACACGGGGACTTCTCGCTCTCCACCCTGGGTTATATCCATTCCGAACTGCTGGCAGTTGGTAATTCCCGAATGCATACGCTGGAGCATACGGCCTGTTATACCGACCTTGGTAAAACAAGGCCTGATTTTGGTACGGACGAAATCTCATGGCTGGCTCGTAGAACCTCTCATTCCCAGATGTCGCTTCAGTGGTCTCTTCGGGCGACGTAAACTCATAGTCAGTTGTGTCATCAAATTTAATTTTCGAATATTTTTTATCCGTTAAATCGATTTCGCCTTTGCCAAACGGCTGATGATTCTCATCTTCATCGAGGAATACGACCCTTGAGCGTCTCCTCCTGTAGTTCTTTGGGATGAACATGATGGTTCTGTGAGGTTTGTGGACTAGGCTAAGCGCGCGGCTGGGCTCAGCGGTGACAGCCGACGCGGCTGCGAGTAACAACACTTTCCAAACATACATGTTCGCGGTCATTGATCGTAAAATGATTTCACTTTCATTTCTTTACACAGTTCACTGTTAATATTTTTAAATTATCAATTATTATTTACACTTTATGTGTTTTTTTTAAATACTGACGTGACGTGTACACGGGTGAGGGGACGGTGAGCGACTGAGCGGTATGAAAGCCCATTCACTACTGATTACATAAAATATATGACGCTACATGTTTATGTAACGAATTTTGGTGACAACCCGTTGCTTAGCAACGCGGGATGCTCATAACATTGTGTAATTTATGTTAAATTGGCGCGTTAATGTCAAATTTATTTCGTAATATTGTACTAGTTTCTTATGTGTTCAAAAACGTTTCGTCTTCAAATTTTTTATTTGGTTTTGGTACATGGTTGAACATTGTCATTAGAATATTTCATTGTCTTATTTGTACTTCCTTTCCAGTCAATGCGTTCATCTTTCGTTCACCTTTTCTAATTTAATGGATGAATAAATTAATAATAGTAAAAAAAAATTCGCACTTGTGTTATAGGTACTAGATAACTATAATAGTACATATATTATTTGTTTATAAAAAAATCCTGTACCCTTATGGGACAGCAGCGTGTTCGCGATGCCACTGATGTTGTGAACAGCCGTAGGCGACCGTAACTGCTAAATTCTAAGCGGACCGTCCGCCTGCTGTCCTAGCACAATAAAAAAAACTTTTGTAAATAATATTTTTTATTTTTTATAAATAAAAACATCCATATACGCTACGGGAATCAAACCGGTGACCACCGCAAGTGCACCGACGTGTTCTGCACGTTACGCCAATGAGGTCGTCAAATTTATGATACTGAATTTTTATGGTGAAACAATCAGTATATAGGATGGCATTAGCAATGATGCTGATACTGAACTGCTAAGAATCAGTGATAGGGTTTTATTTGTTACATACAGGCGACTATCGTCTGACCATCCAAAGACTATACTTTCTGTCAGACTCTTGTGCGTTGTCTAACAGGTACCAACAAGCAAAGGTTAAGGCTCTGAATTTTTAGACCCAACCTATATTCCCCTCACTTTCTATTTTTTTTTTATAAATTTAATATAAATATTTTTACTTTGTTATTCTTGTAGGGCATGAACAAATTTAGAAAAAATTTCGAAACTATTTCATATAATAATAAAAAATATTGTTACTAAATAAATTATTATAAAAGATTTTTTTTATTATTTATATATTACAAATATAGATTTTCTTTAGAAACCTTCGCGGAGGTCCTGAGAAAACCCTACCAAAGTTTCATCATAGTCTGACATGGTTTAAGAATGCAGGGAGGACAAACATACTTTTTTATTTATACAGATAAATAACAAAACAATTCCTTAATATCTACTCTATGGAACGGTTATATTGAAATTCTAGCTAACTGCCATCTAGTATCAAACATAAAATAATCCACGCGATCGTTAAGATGGTAACTTTCACTTAGTAGCTCTTTCTTTGCAAGTTGTATTTAAGTAACAGCAGATGGGTCTTAAATCTTATATTGTGAATTTCATAAAAACTTGTTTTCAGGATCACTTTTTTTTGGTTTCCCCGTCCCGGGGGGACCAAATGATTTGTGGGACTCCGGGAAAGATTTTCGACCATCCGACTACCCACTAAAAAACCCCGCTGTTCTCATATCCCCTGTGCCCGAGTCCACGGATATGTGGCCTGCCGATCTCGTGGCCCAGGCCGGCAGCAGCCCGCCCTTTGTCTCAAGGCGAGCCTCTTCTATAATGATGTTGGCGCCAGGGGTCAGGGTTTCGTCCCCCCAGCGCTCTCCTGTAATTACTCTAGGAGTTGAGGGGGGCCGCGGAACAGCACGTGGCCTTCTCCCTCGCGGCAATAGTACGGGCAGCGGATTCTCACCCGAGGGGCCGCTCGCGGCCGCTTTCTACGGCGGCCGGAGGTCGTAGGTTGCCCTCCGGCACCGACGACGTGGCCTGCGTTGGCGGGAGGGTAGTGTGGTGATCAACTCTCGCTCCCGCTCTACCGCCTCCTTTGCGGACATGACTGCCTCGCAAAAGGAGAAGATTTCAGGATCACTTAAGTTATTACATTCTAACTTGACATAACCGTTAGATATATCATTTTATGGCCAAAACTAAAAAATGAATCGGTATCATTCCATTAACTTCTTTAAACTAGTTGAAGGATTAAGTTTAAAAACTCGTTTGCAAGTCCCTCCGACTACGGGCAAGTCGGGGGCCATGTGAAACTCAGTGAGACTAGTAAAAAAAACCCGCTATTCACCTAGCTGTCTCACCTAGTGCCCAGCCCTACAGACAACTGGCTGGCATTGATGCGCAGACCAGCGCTGGCCTGCCTCTTGTCAGGGCAGGTTCCATGCTGGTCGCCAGGGGGTAAGATAAGATAGAAAAAAGAAGGAAAAGTGTGTTAGTCAAAAAATCTACATCCATTAAAAACATTTTCTGTGCAGGGGTGCAGTAAAAACACTCATCTCTACGGCCGAGGTCAGCCTGTCGTAAGAGGCGAAAAAATAACTCTAGCGACGTGGTAGGGCCTCAAGTCCGTCTGAATGACAACCCTTGGTCTATAAGCATGCCGTCATAAGAACCTTTTGTTGTGTTCCGGCAGACCCAGGTTCCTGTACCCCTATAGAACAGCAGCGTGTTCGCGGTGCTCCTAGCGCGGCAAACATCCACAGGCAATGGAACTGCTTACTTTTAAGTGGACCATCAGCTCGTCTGCTGTTCCTCAGCAATAAAAAAAAACTATGTATGAACCGTAAATTCTGTAACATATACAATCAATGCTGCATTAGTTACAAACGGTGTCGACCTTAGAGTATACATATAAGCAAGCTCGCCCTTGCGACTTCGATACTGTTCAAACCCGTGCTTACAGTTCATACTCGCTAACGGGCGCTCTATAGCTTGCTTATGTATATTCTAAGGTGTCGACCCCGGTACTCCTCTATGTCTATCTGGGATTGAGGATAGGGAGTAGATTGATACGAGGAACAGCACGCACTTCACTTCAACTGCACCACCTTCTGTAACCTTAAATGTTTACTTTATCTGATTATCTAGATATCTCGTCTAGTATCCATTAATATACATAATATGCAATTTTGTTATTAAACTTTTAAAAGTTTCACGTTTATCCGTGACATTACTCCACGGGGCTAGCGGGAGACTAGAGCTGATTTTAGATCTAAAATCAGCATATGCTGAGCTAGTCCCAATTTAGGACAGTTTTCTAAGTGGATTATTAATGTATGTGTGTGTATTATGGTGTCCTAAATAAAATGTTTTCTTTCTTCTTTCTTTCTATTCCAATAGTCATTCATAATTAATATTGTAAATGTGAAAGTAACTCTATCACGTTTTCACGCCTAAACCGCTTAATCAATTTTGATGAATTTCGGTACAGAGATAGATTGGACCTGGTAGAAGGACAGGCTACTTTTTGTCGCGAAAATGAAACTTGAAGGGAGTTGGGTAACCGTAATGATGTTTTTTTTTTAATTTTTATGGCGGAACAGCGTTTGCGGGGCAACTAGTATTAAAATAAACAAAAGTTAACTTTTACATTCATGGAAAATTTTAATCAGATACGGAATGGAAATCGGGACCGTGTAACGTAAACCTTCTATTAACCAGGTCACTATCTTTATCAACTTAATAAATAATTTAATTTACTAAATTTATTACGGTCTAATTAGTAGGTAGTGCAGATTTGATGCTTTGTTTAGGAAAATTACAGAATATTGTGCTTAAGTGAATTATTTAAGTTGGTTGAAGAGGTTTAAGTTATTAATGTAATGCAAATTGATGGGTTTTACCTCCACTTTTCCTCAGCCTAGGCGAGTATAAAATAATTGCCCCATCACTTACCTAGATACATAAATAAATATAGGTCAAAAGTAAGTATAGGTACTAGAGAACTCATATACTATAATATACTTAGGTTTTGTTAATATACACTTTATAAGTATACTTAGATCCCAGTACTTATTACTCAGGAAGGGAATCGAACCCGTAGCATAGGTTTTAAAACCACTGCGCCGTAGAGACCGCCAACAAAAGCTCAGTTCAGTGGATTTTTTGCGTTAGAACCGAACATATGCATCTATTTGTGACTCATGAAAAGGAAGTGTCGAAAAAGGCACAGACGCAAAATGAGCCACAGGAATTTATGCCTGTGAAGATACAACCATGAAGTACATGTATATTAAGAAATCCTTTCCTGTTAGTCCACGCACAGTATATTCATTTGCGCAAAAATTAACGTCAATTTAATGTTTCATACAAAAGATTTCAACGCGTTCAAATTATTATACACTTCTCATCCAAAAAATCGAAACACCCCTGAAGTTTGGTTTTGAATGAGTTTAATTTATTTTTTACATTTAACCAAAAATATAAATAATGTCAGTTAATTATGGATATTATAAGGTATCATTCAACGAATATTAATGTTTCAAATAAAAATTCTTTAGCTACTGTGTTTTGTTCCACAGGTATGTTTTTACCCTGTAAGAAGATATTCTTAAATGATAGAAACAAAGATGTAAAGCAGAAAAATGCTCAAAAAGGTTTTTCAGTATCTCGTGTTTCCTCACCGGGCTCATATCACTACTTCCATGTGGTTCGTCATGGAAAGGATAAGCGTCACAATCTTGTGTTGTGAGATGTTATCGCACTCTTGTATAGCTATTTTAAGCTGGCCAGGTGTCTCCGAAGTAGGATCTCTCGCTCTTCAACTCATCCCAGGTGTTCTATGGGATTCATATCCGGGCTTCTTGCTGGCTAGCCCATAACCGCAATACTAACTTCGCTCAGGTATTCATTTACAATGCCTGCGGTATGAGCCCTGGCATTGTCCTGCATAAAAATGAAGTCTTCGCCAATAAAATGTGCGTAGGGTACATAAAGCTCCAGACACTCTTCGATATAATGTAACCCATTTAATGACGGTAATCAAGGTCCAGATACAAACGCAAGTTCGGTTTTTCTATCGGCGGCTATGCTTCCCCGAACCGTCCATGAACCGCCACCGTAACTGACTCTTTCTTCAATACATCACTATACGAAATGCTCTCCCTCTCTTGATACACCTTCTTTCTTTCGTCATTACCATACAGCATGATCTTACTCTCGTCAGAAAAGAGAACTTTGCTCCATTGAATGTATGACCAATTTAAATGCTCAAGTGGAAAGTTGAGGCGCGCTTTTCGGTGGTCTACCGTCAATTTTGGGCCATTAGCTAATTTATGAGGTTTCATATCACGCTCTGGCAATCTTTTTATTATGATATAATCGCTTACAGTCAATCCTGGAACTTCACGGAACCACTGCTGCAGTTCAATAGAGTTCAAATGGCTATTTCTTAGAGAAACTGACACAATATACCGGTCATCTTCCTCAGACGTGACTCGATGTCTAAAAGTTCCTGGACGGCGAGTAAACATACCAGTCTCCCGATAACGCTGATACACTCTATTAACAGCAGAGAGACTTAGATGCAATCGTGCAGCTACAACACGCTGACTATGCCCGGCATCCAGCAACCCCACGACTTGATCGGCTTCTGTGGGCGAGGTGTCTATATTTTTAGGAAGATCTCTTTGGTAGGATGTCACAGAGCTTAGTTAACAATCACGTTCGGCTCAATTCAGAGTTCAGTTTAAAAAAAAACGATGATTTATGCAAAAAAAATGTGATTAAGTGTAGAAATTCTGACGGAATACACATTGAAAACAATCTCTACATTCATTTATTGGAGGAAAATTCGAAAATTCAATTTCAGTTAAATTCTGGTACACTATTATGTAAACTAAACTACCAGCTATTTACTGGCGTATTTTCTTTAATCATATTAAACATCTTTTTCATTTAAATGCCGCCTGAATAATAATTGGAGTAGTGTTTCGATTTTTTTGATGAGAAGTATATATAATGCATCACAAAATTAGTGACGTGTTTTTAATTTAAATTTATAATAAAATTACTTAATAAAATTATGCAGAATAAAATCTTGAGGTAATTAACTTTCAAGCTTGATATAAAAACTACATTTAAAAGTAATAATAAATAAATATAAAAATAAAATATAAGATATCATACATTGATGCATCATGATTCTTCTTCAGTAGGGAGAATAGTAATACCCATCATATAGACTTTCCTCCTTTCCTTTATGGATAGAAAGACTAGGGCGTTAATCTGATAATTTTACCTATAAACTTGAAGGGCAACGACCCCTACGGACTCCGCACGAGTCACCGGAGCTCCAAACGTAAACGGTGGAGTTTAACGGTTTAGAATTTTATTTTACACGCATATATCATATTTCTAACGCATATGTATAATATCGTAGATGACCCGGCAATGGTGTTCTGCCATATAAATAAAAAAAAGAACTTAATTACATTTTAATTCTTTAAGTTTTATTTTCGCGACAAAAAGTAATCTATGTCTTTCTTTAAGGTTCAATCTGTCTCTATACCACAATTTATCAAAATTGATTCAGCGGTTTAGGCGCGAAAACATTACCAACAAACAGAATTAGTTTTACATTTATTATTAATATGAATACCACGTATATATGATCGCTTTAAGAATATAATACTAAAATATGCAGTATAAAAAACAGTATTCATTGAGATGCATTTCTCCAGGACTTAAAGATGTCGTCTTATAGGACGGTAATAAACCAGTGTCAAGCGGCTAACGGGATAAAAATAAAACTATAATATTATGAATGGTACGCATGCGCTTTCGCTTAAGTCGTCGTCGGTGAGATGTTAGGCCCAGTACACATTAGATCTTTTTAATAATAATATCTTAAATAATAATACTAAATAATCATAATAAAAATTTCTGTATCCGCCTGTGGCCCAAGCCCGTCTGGATATGACTTTGTGTTGTGTTCCAGCATAAGTGACACGTATATGGACGAATCACCTTACAGCCAAAAAGAGGACGCTGTTACGCAGGCTGCAGCGCGTCTTGGCTTGGCGCACCCTAGCACGGACTTTGCGGTGAGGCCCGTCTTGGTGGAATGAATGGAAAGGCGCCACGGCACCCTGATTTTCCGCAGGTCCTCTCGGGGCACAGTTGCTTCGGGAGGTACCTGTGTCGTAAAGGACGGGAGACGACGTCAGGGTGCCACCATAGTGGCGCGTGTGACGAGGAGGACACCGTGACCCACACTGCCGCCGTGTGCACTGCGTGGCGCAAATTGGCGTGGACCTGTCGCTCCCGGGCCTGATTCTGTCCATGGTCGGGAGCGATCCTGGATGGACAGCCGTCCTCCTTTTGCGAGGCAGCCATGTCTGCAAAGGAGGCGGCGGAGCAGGAGCGAGAATCGATCGCCACACTCCCCTTCCGCCAACTCAGACCACGTCGATGGCGCCGGAGGCATCCAACGACCTCCGGCCGTCGTGAAATGTGGCAACGGGCGGCCCCTCGGGGAAGGTTCCGCCGCTCGCACTATTGCCGCGAGAGTGAATGGCCACGTCTACCTCCCCCCCTCCCCTCAACTCCTCGAGTTGTCAAAGGAGAGCGATGGGGAAACGAAGAGATCTGCCTTGACACAAAGCTCGGGTCAGCGTCGGCCCGGCCATGAGATCGGCAGGCCACATATCCGTGGGCGCGGGCGAAGGTGACAAGAGAACAGCGGGGTTTTTAGTAAGTAGTTGGATGGTAGAACACCATTCCCGTAGTCCGACATATCCCTCGGTCTCTCCGTGGTGGGGGGAACCCGTCAAGAATAGGGTTTTCCCCGTGACCAAAAACTAAATAATTAGTAACACATGTGCCAGTACCCTATGTGGACAGCAGCGCGATAGTGATGCCATTAGCGTTGCAAACACCCATAGGTGACGGTAACTGCTTACTATTAAGTGCGCCTGTGTACAGCACAGCAATAAAAAAATAACCCTCATGTATGCATCTATAAACGCCTTAATCACTTACAAAACACTACGGAATCCAACCAGTTTCTTTTATTGCTATTATAGCAGACAAGCTGACGGCCCGCTTAGAATTTAGCAGTTACCGTCACCTATAGATGTTTGTAACGCCAGTGGCATCGCAAACACGCTGCTGTCCCATAACAGGAACAGGAACTTGGGTCACTAATGCCGGAACACAACACAAGGTTATTATGGTGGTATACTTAAGACCAAAGGTGGTCGCCATCCAAACGGGCTTGGGGCCCTACCATGTGTAGTTAGGGTTGTTTTGTCGCCTTTTACGACATGCCAACCCCAGCCGCAGAGGTTAGTATTCTTTCTCCGCCCCTGTATGGATAAAAATGCAATGTATGAGTGGGGGCACTGATTTGCAAAACACGGAAACAGGGACTTCATCTTTTTTGTTAAAAAATATTTGTTCAATAAAGGTTTATTTTTATAATAATTATATAAATATCAGCTGTCTAGTTACTTATATATTATGACAATATATTTATTTCATACAGATATTTGTTTATTTGTAACAATGTTCCGAATTACGCTTCAGATGCAGCAAAGATGCAACATTTGTAAAAAAAAAGCGTCTTTTAGTATAAATTTTAATATTATAACTAGGTAATAAACTTTCTTGAAAAAAGAAGTATACCAATCATGAGTATGTACACAGCTTTATACCGTAACGATACAGGTTCTGTAGAAAACCAGCCAGTACAACCTTCACAGTCGTAAACACTGCACGTTTGCATTTAAGAAAAAAAAAAGTTCCATTTTCAAAAACACGTAAACTTATATCGTTAACGATCGGTCATTTTTTACAGTTGATTGACATTTGTTTTTTTTTATCATAGTAATAGGCAAAGATTGTTTTTTTTTTGTCGCAAGTGAAAGTGCTGTGTATGAAAGTGAAAGGTAAGTGTATTAAACTCTCATTTTGGACTGATTTGCTAAATTAGCGCTAATTTAAAATTCATAAATTACTATCATAATATATATAAGAATTGTTCTATAATAATCCCGGCAATAATTTAAAGGCTAAATAAATATATACCGTCACAATGGATAAGGCGCCATCTAGTCCCGAACTGTGCAACAGCGTGCTTGTATTATGGATACTAAACAACTGTTATATTATTATACACTAATACTTTTGTAATTAAATACAATTTAAAAAAAACGAACTAAGGGTAGGAATAAGATTTGAAGCCGTTGTGCCACGGAAGTCCCCAAATTTATTTATTTACTAGCTGTGCCCGCGAGTCAGTCCGCGTGGAATAGTGACTGGACAGCATTTTTTGGATATAATTTATGGTTTATTTTGGATTACAAACCCTATGAACACTAAAATATAAATAAATGAAATATACAAACTGCGCTCGAACCTACAAAGTCCAGCCTAAGCTGAACCCTATTTTATATGATTGATGATATAAATCTGAGGTCAACCTTTTTTTCTAAAATAAAAGTAACCTAAGTTACTCCTTGTTACATCAGCTATCTGCCAGTGAAAGTCCCATCAAAATCGGTCCAGCCGTTTCAGAGATTAGCCGGAACAAACAGACAGACAGACAAAAATTGTAAAAAATGTTGTTTTGGTATATGTAACGTGTATACATCCAAATGCACTTAGTAAAAGCGGTTATTTTAATATTAGAAACAGACCCTCCAATTTTATTTATTTGTATAGATTTAAATAGAAAAATATGGTTTATATGAACGCAAAACTACAAATAACTACAATCTCCTTTCTGCCCTTATCCCCTACTATACGGGGACGGCACAACATGTTCTCTCCTGCCACTCTTCTCTATTAGTCGACATCTCAACATTCAGATATTTTTTGCCGTAACATCTTTTACACAATCCTTCCATCTTTTCTTTTGTCTACCCCTCCTTTTGTACATCCTTTTCTACGCATTATATAGTCATATAACATACCAGGATAATCTATTATTTTTCAGCTTTTCAATCACTGACACGACTTTCAATTTTCCCCTAATATCATCATCATCATCATTTCAGCCTGAAGATTATATATTATATATTATTATATTATATATTATCTTTCCCCTGATATATTCATTTCTAATTTTATGTATTTTTGTAACTCCATTCATCCATCCCAAAATTTTTTTCATCCATACAATTATTAATTATTATAGGATCTGGAATGAACTTCCGGCTGAGGTTCACTCAGCGCGGTACGATATGGGGTTCTTCAAAAAAGGCGTTATAAAAATTTTTCGAGGCCGGCAGCGCGTTGGTAATGCCTCTGGTGTTGCAGACATCCATAGGCGACGGTGACCACCTGCCAGGGTGGGCCGTTTGCCTGTCTGCTGAACTCTCGCTATAAAAAAATATATAAAACATATAAGATACCTCGTAGCTCAGTGGTCACACGAAGACCCATCTAGCAGCCCCTCGTTCGAATTCTAATTTACGCACGGCTTTGGTTAGCTCACGATGTTTTCCTTCATCAGAAGTACGTCACAATTACGTTATAAAATTCACATTAAACGGAAACTACTTAAACAGTGTATGCCACTGCCTAAGCGCGGGATTCGAACACGGGCCCTTAGGACGTGAGATACAGCGGAAAGTTATGGGCAGTTCTAGACCTCAGACTCATAAGAGAAAATTTAAGACAACCAATTTGATGATGATATCTTTACACATAACGTAACAGTAACAAATTAACAAATAAAAACACAGATGGCGTGACCGTGCCAATAAATAACAGTACCATCATTGTTTTCTTATGTGCAGAGTGAACTAAACAACTAATATCCTTTTTTATATTAACAGAAAAAAGTAAATCGAAAAAATATGAGTTGTTTTCGTAGGGATAAGCTACACCACTTGCCCACTTCTGAGCGGCAAGAAAAGACACATTTTTAATACTTTAATTACTTTATATTTTCGCAATATTTTTTTAGGTAAGGGCCAAGTGTCAAGGATACTTAATACTATATACTCAATACTTAGAAAATTTAATTGAAATCTATTCAGTAGTAGCATAATGCGCGCACAACTGCAGACCGCTGCCGTTTTATTTACATATATAGATAAATACATATGATACATAGGTAATATGTTCAATTAAATTAAATAAATTTCCTAAAAAATCTCCAAAGTAAGCATTAAAGCGCATCTTTTTTTTACCGTCACCTATGGGTGTTTGCAACGCCAATGGCATCGCGAACGTGCTGCTGTCCCATAAGGGCACAGAAACTTAGGTCACTAAGCCGGAACACAACACAAAGTTATTATGACGGCATACATAGAGACCAAAGGTAGTCACCACCCAGACGGGCTTGAGGGCCTACCACGTAGCTAGGGTGGGTTGTTTTGTCACCTTTTACGACAAGTCGTACCCAGGCCGCAGAGCTCAGTATTCTTTATCTGCCCCTGCATGGGTTAAATATGTTGTGGGTACTAAACAACTGATATAATACTTATATACTTTGTAAAATATACAAATATATATATATTAAAAACAACCAGCCACGGAAGTCTTCAAATCGTCATACAGGATATACGACAAAGAGTTGTATCGGTTCGCTCAAACAAAAATATTTGTTGTTTTTATTGTCGATTAATAGTCTTCGACTAATTAAGCCAGTCCCAATATTTACGTCACATATACCGTGTCTTTCCCATCCACCACCGACTTGCAATTTTTTTGCTGGGGTAACCCTATAAAGGTACCAACAAACCCCAAGAGGCCTGCGAGGTGATGTGGGATTACCTATTGGCGTTACCCACTAAAACACATCCCAATCTGCGCCAATTACCCCGGGGCCTGCAGGACCAGTTTTGCAACTATTCACTGTAGGTTCCCCAGCAACACTAACCGTAGTCTTCTTGGGTACTCTGAAGACCTTCCCACTACCACCGTGATGGACAGGGTACCCTCCAAATGAATACCTAAACAAAACAACCCTTAGTAGTCAAGCCCGTCTGGATATCAACCACCCCTGCCTGATCTTTAAGTATTTATAAATAAAGTTTATCAAACCCTGTGTTGTGTTCCGGCATAAATGACCCAGGTTTCAGTTTGACGTGCCTCAGACGTCGCAAACATCTTTTTTTTTTTTTTTTTTTTTTTCTTAAAGCTAAGGCTGTCATCGTCTCAGACGACCAACGACAGCGACACCGGGCGGAAAAGGCATTCCGACCCCGTGGGAGCGGGGTCGATCAGCCGTGGCAGCGTGCTCGGTCACGCGCCTCCTGTGAGGCGCGCTCCCGGCTCGAACGCTGCATGGGGATAATTGATAGCAGCCACGAATGGCAAGAATACTATTAATTGGGGACTATCGACTTCACCGGTGAAGCCGATCCTATTCTAATCTACTACCGTTTCGGAGTGCTTATAGCTGGGGGAGAAGAAACGGCGAAAGAAACTCCCCCGCAACACATCTATTCTACGTGTATTTATGTACTGTGTGGGTTATGTACATCTACAGGCTATGGGGGGCGGAAGGCATCCCTAAACCTGTTTCGTCGGGCTGGTCCATGCCGGACTGAAGGGGATTGCGTCCGCGAGAGCATTCGCTTTAGCGTCCTAGAAATGGGGTCGCGTCTATCCGTGAGCACGTTACGCGGGCGACGACGTGCGTGGGGTGCTCGGCGGTTGGGCGTGTAATTGACTGTCTCCACCACCAGTGAATTGGGATGGTGGGGAGCGAGACCGAAGAAGGATCGCGAAAGGGATACCATGTACTCCTTCACGGGAAGGAGCTCCAGGTCGCGGTGAAGGTCCGCGTTGCGCATGTAAAGTGGCGCTTGGACTGCCATGCGCAAGAACTTATTCTGCAGCCGCTGCATCGAGTTGATGTAGCATTTGCCGGCATGGGCGAAGACTACGCTCGAGTACGTCATGATCGGTCGGATGCAGGTTTTGTAAAGTGTCACCTTATTCCTAAGGGACATCTTACTCTTCCCGCATATCATTGGGTAGAGGCGACCGAGCACAAAGTGTGCTCTGTTCCTTACCGTCCTGATGTGTTTGCTGAAGTACAGGCCTCTATCTAAAGTGACTCCTAGGTATTTGACTTCGTCAACCCAAGGGATGACGCGGTCAAATAGATGTATGGGGACGAGAGACTGCCGCCTCGTTTGAGTCGGCCGACTCTCATTTTGAGTGCGGGGGCCGCGAGCGAACATGATCGCTGCGCTCTTGTCCGGATTCAACTCGATCCGCCAAGTGCGGAACCAGTTGCCCAGCGTCTCAACCGCCGTGTTGAGACGACTGCAGATCCGATATTGACTGATATCGGAAGTGAAGAGGGCGGTATCATCTGCGTATAAGGCGAGATGTACCTGTGGGGTTCGGGGCATGTCGCTGGTGTACAGCGTGAAAAGTAGGGGGGACAGAGCCGAGCCCTGGGGGACTCCGGCTCTGATGGGGTGGAGAGATGAGCGCGTGCCCTCCACTCTGAAGCGGAAGCTCCGATCAAGGAGAAAGTCTCGTAAGATGAGCACGAGTCTATCCGGCACTCCCAGTTTGTACAGCTTGTAAATCAAGCCGTTGTGCCAGACCTTGTCGAAGGCTTTCGCCACATCGAAGAAGACAGCACCCGTCTTCCAGGGTTTGGAGGCGCGATTGAAGTTCGCGAGCACGTGTTCCGTGATGCGGAGCACTTGCTGGGGGCACGAGTGTAGGGCTCGAAAGCCGAACTGCTCGTCGGGGATCAGCTTATTTTCATAAGCGAAGTCTCTGAGTCTGCTCAAGAGGAGGCGTTCGTACAGCTTGCCCAGCGCGCTGAGCAAGCTGATCGGACGGTAGCTGCAGGGTTTCGCAGCGGGCTTTCCTGGTTTTCGGATGCCGATGACGTCGGCTTCCTTCCAGGCGGAGGGAAAGGAGCAGTTATCCATGGCGGCATTGAAGATGCTCACCAGAATCATCAACAGATGTATAGGGAGTAGCTTGAGCAGCTTGTTGGAGATGCCGTCGGCTCCGGGAGCTTTCCGGGGCCTGAGGCCTTTTATTAGGTCCTGTACCTCTTTTACCGTGACAGGCTCGAGTGAGTCTTCCGCGGGAAGAGAGGATCTCCGTTCGACCTCGGCGTCCACCTCACGCAGGTGGGCCGGGTCGACGTGCGCGGTATTGGGGGAGCATTGCTCCCTGAGACTCTCGGCGAGACACTCCGCCTTTTCGTCATCGTCAAACGCGACAGTGTTGTCGGGTTTTTCGAGAGGCGGCATGGACGAGAGGGATTCCGCTTTCAGCGATCTCGCCAACCTCCAGTATGCCTGGTGCGTTGGGGAGATCTCCGAGAGCAGGCTTTCCCAGCGTTGATTCCTGAGCTCCTGAATGCGGGCTTTCACTTCCCGATGAAGTGAACGAAAGGCGACTCGGTTTTCCTCTGATGGGAAGCTGTCATAGGCTCGGGCGGCGGCTCTCTTCCTCCTCAGCAGCTCCCTCGCGTCCCTCGGGAGTGCAAATCGGCCGTCCCCGCATGGGACTTGCCGAGTCGACTCCCGAACGACGTTTTGGAGGTGGCCAGTGAGGGCTTCGATCGCCCCTTCCGTGTCCTGAAGGGTCCTAATGGGGGCTGGGGCCTGCTCAGGGTCAGCGAGTCCTCCGCGTTGGAGTGAGTCCCTGACCCTGGACCAGTCGGTGATTGACTTGGTCTGAGGTGTCTGGTCTGGCGAAGGGCCTAGTTTAAGGACGACTGGGCGGTGATCCGAGTCGATGTCGTCTAGGGATTCGATTGAGCGGAACTGGAGGGACACGCCCTTCAGTAGCGCCAAATCGAGAACGTTGGGCGTGCCTCCGGTTGCCCGATTAAACGGGTACCGGGTGGGCGTAATGGGGGCTAGGATGCCGAAAAGCAACTCGTCAGAGTGACGAAGGAGGGTCCTGCCGTTAGGGTTGGAGCTGGAGCAGTTCCAGCTAGTATGTTTGCAGTTTAGGTCACCGGCGATGATAACCGACGGGCCTAGACTGAAGAGGGATGCAAGCTCCGCTTGAAGTAGCGGTCGCTTGCAAGAGAGATATGCGCAGACGATGACTATGGGCTGATGGCCTGTCATCGCTAATCTGCAGGCAGAAACTTCGAGATTGTCTAACGGAGGCGTATTTACTGGGGAACAGTGCAGCGACCTCTTGTAGTAGATGAGCGTGCCTCCCCAAGGGGCGGTACGCCTATCGTTTCTAATGATCTTATAGTTGGCGATCTTAGGATCGCCAATGCTGGGTTTGAGAAGGGTCTCCTGCACGAGAAGAATGTCTATATTTTCTTCCTTCAGGAACTCATGAACCAACGCCCGTTGGTCACGCAGGCCGTTGGCGTTGTATGTAGCCAGAGTCAATGAGCGGGGTTTTTCCCTACTTGTGCAATCCATTAGGAATTAATGGGTTGCGGGACTGGCGAGGATCTGAAGCAGCTCCCCATGCTCTATGGCGATGAGGAGCTGGTCCTGTACAGACCTGGCCTGTCTTAGCTTATTCGCTAAGATACTGACCTCCTGGAGGTCGAAAGGGAGCGACTTTGCGAACTTGGTCGCAAGTGCAAGGTCCTCTGCGGCAGAGGGGGACGCGGTGACCGGTGCCGCGGAGGTCACGACTGGGGCCGGTTTGGGAGCAGGCTTAGCTGTTGTGAAGCCAGCTATAGCCTGTCGAGGGGGTGGAAGGGTGGGGAGTCCTGTCCAGGCGTTGAACGCCGGGGCAGGTGCCGGCACATAGACCGGTTTGGGGGCGGCCGCTGGGCGTTTGCCCTTTGGGGGCTTGCCTTTGGGCTTAGGCTTGGGCTTAGGGGCGGCCGAGCACCCGCGGTAGTTCGCGGGATGCCCAGTCTTCCCACAAAGGACGCAGGCTGGTGGGTCGGGAGAGTCCCTGGTGCGGGTGCACTCCGCGGTGCCATGGTCCCCGAGGCACTTCACGCACCTGGGGCGGGACTGGCAATTGCGCGCCGAGTGCCCGTAGAGTTGGCACCGGTGGCATTGCCGGAGCGTGGATTTGTTGTGTGGGCTCTCGAAGATGAGCTTTGAGAGCCCGCACACCGATCTGATGTTGAAAATTTCCTTGCCCTCTTTTGTGAGGTCAAGGATCGCGAGTACCATATTATATGGTTCTCGCGTGTTGCCGCGGTGCATCCGGTGCACCTCGTGAACGGGGAGGCCTTGGGAGCGAAGGTCCTCCAGGATTTCGGAAGTTTCGACTTCCTTGGGGAGTCCGCGGATGACCACGCGGAGACGTTTCTCCTCCTCGAGCGCATAGGTATAATACCCTATGCGGTGCTCCAGGAGGTATCGCGTGAGGGCGCGGTGGTCCTCAGGTGACTTCACGGTCACCCTGATACCGTGGTGAACGTCTCGTGCTTCCACGAGATGGATAGAATTACGCGGGAGGGCCGCATGAATATCCCTCCAGTGATGTTTATCTCTGATAATGAGGGGAGGAGGGGGGCGTACGCGACGCGGTGTTGGGGCCGTCGGCTCCGCTTGACGCGGCTCCTTGCTGGCCGGCGCAGCATCGGAGCCTGAGGTTGAAGAGGGGGCCTTGCGCCTCCTTTTGTTGGTGTGGACTCGGAAGCCCTCCGAGTCCACATTGGGGTCGACCTCCATGTCGGAGGACGACTCGGATGAGTCCGTGTCGCTCTCCGACACGGATGCCGTTTTTGGGGCGCGCTTTTTTTGGGCCTCGGGGCCCTTTCCTTCCGGTGAAGCCGGAGACCCTGTAGCGAACGGGCTCGTGAGAGCCTTCAAAGACTGCGCCGTTCCGTTGAGGACGGAGCCGGCGGGGGGGTGCGACGCGGGGGATCTCGCCGATCCACACGGGGCGGGTGCGGCGGGGGGACGCGGCGCGTTTGCTGCTGTCGGTACAGCAGCAATTGAGGATGTTGTCGGCGGCGCGGCGGCGTGCGCGTGACCGCGGGGCGTGGGCGCGGCGGGTGTGGAAAGCGCGGCGGCTCTGCGGAGCGCGGACGCGACGGAAAGGGGGGGCGCGGTTTCGGCCGGGGTACGCGGCTCTCGCGGGATCGCGGGGCGGGGTTGCGTTGCCTCGCAACGCTCGCTTATGTGCCTCTGCAGCACCAAAAGGGTTTGGGGGTCGCTTCCCTGGACGAACTTTATCATCTCGGCCAGGGAGTATGGCGACGGGTGGTCCCTATTCCCGTCCATCCTCGGGTGGGACAGCCCGGGGATGTGCGCGAATGTGTTCAGTCCCTCTGCCGGGGTAGGCAGAGGGGTGAGTACTAGGGTGAGCCCTAAGCTATGGATAGTTCCTTCGCCGATCTTATTGTGCGAAGGCCCCTAACTGCTTTGGGGGAAAATCAGCCCCAAAGAATGGAAAGAGGGATGGGAAGGTGGGAAAACGGGCGATATCTGGGCCCGACTAGGGGTCCCCCCAAGGCCGGGTGGTCCAGACCCGTCCGAGTTTGCCTTTCCCTGAAGGGGAACGGCAGGCGCTCGGGGCACGCCTCAGCCAAGTGCGTTATCACCGCTGGGTATCCCTTGGCTGACCACTCGCGTGGATTTACAAGTGGTAAAATCGCCCGTAAGGCGGATCGCAATTAATTGCGAATGTAACTTCGCAACGAATTGTGTCCACCCGTTCGGTAATATAAAGAAACAATTTCGCGGCCGCGATGAGGTAGCTGCTATTGTATTACGAATACAATAGGCTAGGCCCGGGCGCGGCGGCTGTCCGATGCGGCGGGTGCGGCGAGGTGCGGCGGGTATCCGACCGATGCGGCGAGGTGCGGAGTGGGGGAGCTCGATAGCGATTCGGGAGCGCAGGCGCGAATACATCCGTGCGGCGCGGGTGCTGGAGCCGGAGTGTCGCAAACATCTATAAGTGACAATAACAGCTTACTGTACAGTGTTCCGTTAACCTGTCAGCTATCTTACAGCGATGAAAAAGATCGTCTTACTCGGCTACTTTAATTATTAAGAATAGTTAAAAGTTATGAAATTATTCTAGATTAAGTTATTATCAAAATATTTGCTTTAAAATTTTAAATCATTAATTAATAATTAATATTATTCTAATAATCAAATTATTAATTAATATTTGAATTTACGAAAATGGATTAAGTTAGGAATGATTATTCGAAGGCAGCCTTTCGTAAGAAGTTCCGTCGCCTGCACTTAGGCCGCGCAAGAGACACGAGTGCTGTACCGCCTCCTTCAATTCTGGAAAGCAGGAGAGCGCTAGAGGGCGGTATCCAGACTCTCGGCGCAAACCGTAAAAGCTCCTCAAAAACGAAAAAAGGAATGAAAATTCGGGTCTAATGACCGTTCTGAGTATAGTAACCATTTTTATGTATATACTAGCTGACCCGGCAAACGTTGTTCTGCCATAAAATAAAATAAAATAAAATAAAATGTCAAAAAATTAAAAAAAAATTTTTTGGGGTGGGTCACCCCTAACATTTAGGGGGATGAAAAATATATGTTGGCCGATTCTCATAGATACCGGATAAGCACAAAAAATCACTAACTCAATTTAGTTATCTGCCTACTGCCTACCCCCTAAGAACGATGGCGTGATTATTTATAGCCTATGACCATTTCTAGGTTATCATCTATCACCATACCAAATTTCATCAAAATCCGTTCAGCCGTTTAGGCGTGAAAGAGGAACAGACAGACAGACAGACAGACAGAGTTACTTTCGCATTTATAATATTAGTATGGATATTATGTATTTATTTACAAAAGAAAAGTATATAAGTAGTATATCCGTAGTCTGATATCCATAATACGAGCTATGCTATTTACTTTATGACTAGATACTCTGTGAATTGTTCCAGTAGATGACCGAAAAGACCGAGTAGATAACAATGAAACACATACGTAATCATTACTTCTAAACTCTCTAGTCTTTTGTGTCTTATTCATAACATTACATAAAGATGTCTTTCCACGCTCTTTTGAATTATTGTGTACATTTGTGAAAACTAATTTACATTTGTGTAACTTAACTTTGGCAGACGTTATATCTTTTATATATTGTAGCGTGAAATATTTCAAAAGAGAAACTTTTTGTTGTTAATATCATATAAAAGATTACATGACTGCATCATCTTCACCTCAACGTTAGGAATCTGAACTTCCGCTTCGGCGCCTGGAATCCGCTTTCCGACTTTTTCTTCTCCAATTCACATGGTCTTTGGCATCTATACTCGTAGTAGTGACTCTAATGAAACGCATCAAGTTCCTACCGGGGCCGTACGGGGAAGGCATGATTAGACATTTATTCTTCACGTAAGTACCCGATTGCCGTCCAATACGGCCATATCAACAGAGGCAAATTTTGAAGTTCATTCGCAATATTACGGACAAAAGGTTGCCGCGAACGGGGGAGTTTCTAACGTGGTGCTTCTGCATCAGTCCACACATCCACCACAGCATATTCATCTCCTTGACACGCAGTTCCTGCTTGTGTCGCTCCAGCACCGCCAACGTTTCACAGTAGTGTACAAGAATTACAGTCTTATAGACCTGTCCCTACAATTTAACCGTCATCTTCACAAATCACAACATGCTGCTGTTACTTGACGTTACAATCGATCGGCTTTACATGACTGTATATTCGACATTAATGTTTTTTTATGAACATGGTTTGTATTAATATCGCGTTGACTTCTCTATCATAGATAGAAATGTTAGTATCTCATATTTGGTCGATTAACAGTTTGTGGCGCCTCACTCGCCACCTGATTTCTTACACTGCTAAAATCGAATAATTGTATACTTTCATATATATTCTTCTTTCTAGTTATATGTATACTTTTTAGATATTTTCGAGAGTTATGTTATGTCAATACAAAAATGTAAGAATATAATTCGGAGTCTGTCACTAAATTGTTTTATAATTATAATTAGATAGTTTTGTAATATTTAATAAAGTATCACACAATAACATGATACACACCATCATTAAAAATAGTGAGCCCGTGAATACGTGTTTGATTAAATATCTCGCTTAGAGAATCTACCCCATAGGAGGTCCGGTTAATCCTCCAAAAGTTCTTGTCCCTTTGGCTAGCATCCTTTGCCACCCTATTACTGTGGCGTCTCTTCTTTTCGACATTGTTGAAATTAATTCTGAACATTATAAATTTTTATTCACTTTATAGCACAGATTAATTGATTATAGACAATCGCGTCATAACGTATTTCATAAAAACTTATTTTGTTCACGTGTATTTTTTTTGGAAATCCAGTGCTAAACAGTGATCATCATCATCATCTCAGCATTCATCCCGGTCGCAACCCAAACTTCCGCTTCGGTGCCCGGGGTCCGCTTTCCGACTTTTTCTACTCCACTTCGCACGGTCTTCAGCATCCCTGGTAGTGAGCCCATTGGCACGCATATCGCCCTTTACAACGTCAAGCCAGCACTTTTTGGGTCTACCCCTCCTGCCGGGGCCCGGCGGAGGCGGCATGGCCAGTGCTAAACAGTGATAACTCGGTAAAATAAGTGATGAACACATAATTGAATTCAATACAAATGTCAGTGCTCAACTTGTGAAAAAGTGCAGTGAAACTTGTAACAAAAACATAACCTTAAAAGTTCCGCTTTGTCGAAATATTTATATGAAAAAACTTTTATTATTGCTTATTTGGCATAATGTTTGACAATAATATGTTTGATAACAGATGTATATTACATAAATAAAACCTAAAAATCACGTCGAACGACGAAAATCAACTAAATTCATCGCTTCAAAACGGCATGTCGAAAGAAGCAACACCTTCAGCTTCTAAGAACTTAACGCAACAAATGTTCCACAAAAGACTATTTCTAACCAGACCGCGTTTAACGTCAATGAGTGATATACTGCAAAACAATATCCCGTTAGAAACCGGGCACCGGTTGGGTAAAAAAGCCCCCAAAAGGCAGAGATGCCAGAGAACCAAAACAGCACTATTATTCATACATGGCAACGTCTGCCGACTATACGGAAAAGGAACAGATAAACAGGCCAGACAGAACCTAGTCAAAACAAGCAGAAAAACCAAAACCAAAGGAAAACCAGCGAAAAACAAATCAACCAACAAATTTCCATAGATCCATCGATCCTCATCAACAGATTTGCTGTACTAACAGCTAACACTGAAGATGCACCCAACACCACCAGAAACAAGGTCCAAAAAAGAAAAGAATCAAGATTGCCACTAATTATACTCTATGGAATAAAGGATGTCACCCAACTCATCGTGCTTCTTGAACAAATCACAAGCAACGGAAAACTTCTCATACAAAATTTCGAATAAAAATCTAATACATATAATAACAAAGTCTACTGAAATCTACCAACTCGTGATAGATTATGTAAGGCGCAATGGAGTAATCGGCCATACTTTTACACCAAAGTCAGATCGGTGCCACAAAATTATCATCAAGTACCTGCATCATACAACACCTAAATAAGCAATAGTAGAAGAAATTGAGAAATCTGGCAACAAAGTCAGAGGCGAGATAATCTGTGCCCGAGATAGAACATCTAAGAAGCCCCTAAACACATTTTTTGTAAATCTTGAATCTAGCGTAAATAACAAAAATGTCATAGCTGCGATAGCTACTATTAGCACAGGAGTTATTAATAAAGAACCTAGCGAAATAAAAAAAAGCATAAAACAAACTGGGACTGTTTTGGGGAATTAATTGATACAAATATAAACCTCAATCTACCACTGAAATGTGACGAGGATGTGGATGAAGCCACATGCTTAACAAACCTAATCCAAATAGCGGCGTGGAAATCAACCCCATATCTTGAAACTAGACAGGAGAACATCAACTTCCCCTTAACAATAAGAGAAATGATCAGTAATAAAAAAAGAATACGCCGACAATGGCTACTAATCTTAAATCTTAAAATAAACTTAGGGGCGGAGAAACAATACTAACCTCTGAGGCCGGGGTCGGCCTGTCGTAAAAGGCGATAAAACAACCCAACCTAGGTACGTGGTAGGGCCTCAAGCCCGTAGGGATGGCGATCACCTTTGGTCTTAAGTATGCCGCCATAATAGCCTTGTGTTGTGTGACCCAGATTCCTGTACCCTTATGGGACAGCAGCGTATTCGCGATTCCACTATCATTGCATATACACATGGCTACGGTAACTGCTAAATTCTAAGCGGGCCGTCAGCCTGTCTGCTGTCCTACAGCAATAAAAAAAAAACTAAGTCGGAACCACAATAACAAGAGAGCACTCAACAACGCACAAAAGAGAATAAAGAAGATGATACCCTACAAGACCATCTCTTAACACTATCACCAAAAAAAAATTACCAACACTCACTGTGGAAGTATATTAAAATATTTCGAAGGCCTCAACAGGTAAACCAGCCCATAAAACTAGAAAAAGGTAAATGACCCAGAAGCTCTGATGAAAAAGTCAAAGTATTCAGTAAGTTTCTCACAAAAGCTTTTAAACCAAATGATTTAAATACCCATTTTGAAGAGACTACATTGGATGACATACTAATGCAAGACCATCAGATGTGCCTTCCCATCAAAATTACACACAATATTAGACAACACGTTGGAAAACAAAGAATATTGTTCAGCTGCATTTTTGAATATACAGCAAGCTTTTGATAAAGTCTGGCATAAGGATTTAATTTGTAAACTAAAGATTAACCTCCCCATACGTTTTACACACTTCTAAAATCATACTTGGAAAATAGAGTTTTTCAAGTAAAACATGGGAGTGACACATCTGCCATATACATCATCGAAGCAGGCCTGCCGCAGGGATCGGTATTAGGACCTATATACGTCAGACATCCCTAAAAACGAAGAAACGCTCACGGCCACATATGCAGATGACACTGCAATCTTAGCTAGTAGCCACACAAATGCCATAAAAGCTTCCGAAATGTTACAAAAACACTAAAATGCCGTACATGAATGGCTCAATAAGTAGAGAGTTAAAGAAAGCTCCGCAAAGTTCAACCACATCACTTTCGCACTCAGAAGAAGTGACTGCTTTCCTGTGAAGTTGGGAAGTGAAATCCTAGCACATAAGGCATGCATTAAGTATCTTGGGATGCACCTGGACAGAAGATTGACATATAAAGATCACATAAAGGCAAAACGGATAGAACCAAACTTGAAATTCAGAGAAATGTACTAATGGGCAGAAAGTCAAAACTATCCATAGAAAACAAGCTCCTGATTTACAGTTACATTCTGAAACCAATATCGACCTATGGCTTTGAACTATGGGGAACTGCTAGTCATTCCAACGTCGAAATTCTGCAGAGGTTCCAAAACAATGTACTAAGAACAATCGCCAGCACACCATGGTTTACAAAAAACACCGAATTACATGAATAATTAGAGATGGATACTATGAAAGAAACAATAAAGAAAAGATGCCCGAAATACAAAGTCCGATTAAATAGCTACGTGAACGTGTTGGCGCATTCACTCATTGATACACCACATAATACTGTCCACCTCAAGAGGGCACACGTCATGGACGAGAGACAATGAGTCGAACAAATTTAAAGATTTCATATAGAGTAGCACATTCCTGGATGTACTGCTCTCAACGCCTAACTAATTGCCAACAACCCTTCTGATTACATCCGATAATGATGGCTGATTGCAGAAAGAATAAAAAAACACTTAATGCCACAATAAGTAAACACAGCATGTGCAAATTTCCTACATTAGTTAAAATTGCAATATCCACAACTTATTCGATCCAACTTTACCGCAATCTGTTTTTTCTGATCTAGCTCCCATTGTTTACCTGTCCAATCTCGCAAGGATTTTCCTTAAAGCTGGTTCCAGACTGAAAACTAAGCTATGCCAAAGCTAAATTAAGCAAGCTAGGCTAAGCTAAGCTAGATTAAGCTAGAAATAAATGGCGTGCACACCAAGAGCTAAGCCAAAGCTCAGTCAGTGTTGCGAAGTTCAATTAAACGGACGACTCTCGCCATGAATATAATCGATAAAGAAAGTTCCGATGATGAATACGTTACACATAGAAAAAGAAGATTAATACTGACTTATTATTATTTAAGAAAAGGACATTCCACCGGCATTATTGAAGAACAGCAAACTTTAAGATCGGAACATGCTTCCTTTTTCGAAATATGTCCACAGCTATGCGGCCTGAAAAAGTATTACTTTAGTACTAAAAGGTAACAAGAGTCGAATAAAAGTGATTCAAATTGTCTATCACTGGTACTGCTTTCAAACTTCGCCGGTAATAAATTAGCATTACGAAACTTATTATTTATACTTTTTAATTTGTTGAGACAGTGTACTTTTAGAAAACATTATCATATATGCATATCACAATATATTTATTAATGAGAACCAGCTAATTAGCGTTGGCAATTAAGAGAAAGCCTCACGCATCGCCGACCTTCCGGGTTGGTCGTGTCGTGACCCCGCGTTGGGTGAAATTAAGTTACGAAGTTACTTTTTTTTTTTTTTTTATTGCGTAGGACAGCAGACAGGCTGACAGCCCGCTTAGAATTTAGCAGTTACCGTCGCCTATAGGTGTTTGCAACGCCAGTGGCATCGCGAACACGCGGCTGTCCCATAAGGATACGGGAACTTGGGTCACTAATGCCGGAACACAAGATTATTATGGCGGCATACTTAAGACCAAAGGTGGTCGCCATCCAGACGGGCTTGAGGCCCTACCACGCAGCTAGGGTGGGTTGTTTTGTCGCCTTTTACGACAGGCCGACCCCGGCCACAGAGGTTAGTATTCTTTCTCCGCCCCTGCACGGATAAAACTTAGTATTTACACTAAAATACTATTTTTAAAGTTAATAGTAACCGTGGGTTATGTATGTTTGCGACGTAATAAAACCTGTCATATTGTATGTATCAGAATGCTGGGCCACAAAGGGGAAAGATGAAAGGGGCATGCAGCAAAGATGTGAATGTTGAGATGGATGAGCGGAGTTACAAAAATGGATAAAATTAGAAATGAGTATATTAGTGGGTGTTTGAAAGTAGCGCCAGTGATTGAGAAGCTGAAAAGTAATAGGTTAGCCTGGTATGGCGTAATGCGAAGAGAGAAGCGTCACGTAACAAGGAGGAGGCTAGAAATGAGAGTGCGATTGCGTAAAAGATGATATGATGAAAAAGGGTGTTAAGATGATTGCTAACAGAGGAGAGTGGAAAGAAAATAAAAAATAGAGATCCTACAAGACTAATGATGCCGATCCGTGGCACTGCTTTAGGACATAAGAATATACCTGTTATAACTATTAAAGTGTACAATCGAATACCCGCTTCGATAAGGCAGTTGCCTCTTAAACAGTTTAAGGAAAAGATGTTTATATGGCTGGTTGAAAGGTGTTTTTATAAATTATCAGACTTATTTCAATAATGTTTTATTTTATGTGTTTTTATAAATTGTTTAAAATTACTTTAAATCACGCGGACTCAGGTATTGTGAACACTGAAATGGAAAAATTAATTATAGACATGATATATATATATATAATTGTAACCAAAGAACATGTAATTAATCCAATTATAATTCAATGACAATAATTAATTCGATGACATTTATTTTTAAATAATACTGACATACTTTATATTATCTTTATGGACATTACAGGGAAAGAGATTAACAAAAATATGTAACATATATAAAATAATTTAATGTTAAGATTTTTATTTTTTAGGTTTATAAAGAAATTTGTATGCCAGAAATGGCGAAACGTGTTGTACATTTATAAAATTTGAACAAGTCACCTATGTATTCACCATGTTTCTTACAAATAAAGATTATATTATTATTATATTATTATTATTATAAAGAGAGTAGGTTGTGCCATCTCCACATAGTTGGGATAAGGGCAGGAAGAAGATGGATGTTTGCGACGACCATCGCTAATACCCTGCCGTCCGCATAGGGAACTGGAATCGCTTATACGAATAAGGTTGCGATACAAACGGTCTTGGAGCCCTACCACTTAGCTACCTAGCTTGCCGCTCTCTCAAAAGACCACCGTCAGCAGGCGCCTTCGTACTAATTCGTAATTTCAAATCTGGGTGTTTAATTTTTTTATTGCTGTAGGACAGCAGACAGGCTTACGATCCGCTTAAAATTTAGCAGTTACCGTCGCCTATAGGTGTTTGCAACGCCATTGGCATCGCAAACACGCAGCTGTCCCATAAGGATACGGGAACTTGGGTCACTAATGCCGGAACATAATACAAGGTTATAATGGCGGCATACTTAAGACTAAAAGTGGTTGGCATCCAAACAGGCTTGAGGCCCTACCACGTAGCTAGGGTGGGTTGTTTTGTCGCCTTTTACGAGAGGCCGATCCCGGCCGCAGAGGTTAGTATTCTTTCCCCGCCCCTGCACGGATAATTTTTAATTAATCTCGTTATTTTCTAACAAGTATATATTATAGCAAGTTTTTGCTGAGGAACAGTAGGCAGGCTAAGTGCCCACTTAATAGTAAGCAGTTACCGTTGCCTATAGATGTTTGCTACGCTAGAGGCACCACGAACACGCTACTGTCCGCATAGGGGTACTGAAATCTGGGCCACCAATGCCGTAACACAACACAAGGTTATTATGGCGGCATACGTATAGACCAAGGGTACCATCCAGGCGGGCTTGGGGTCAAACACTTAGCTAAGGTTGTGTCGCTTTTTACGACAGGATGTCCCCGGCTGCAGGGGTTAGAACTCCTTATTCTTACTCCGCCCGGTACGGTGAAGGAAAACATTGTAAGAAAACCTGCATGCCAAGATCACTGGTATGTGTAACCCGCCAATCCGCCTTGGACAAGCGTGGCGCGTATACCTTGTTTTCCAACTACAGCACTAGAGCCCATTATGCGACATTCGAAAGGAGTTTGACAACGGCGCTCAACGTTGATGTTTCAACTACAACAACGCTTCGCACAATCGAGCACTATCAAAAGTGATGCGTGCAGAAAATTAATAAGTGTTCTTATCTTTAAGTTGGCATTGATCGAAATTTTATTTATATATCGTTAGTAATATTGTTTATTGTTGAAAAAAATTGTAATGCTTTTGTTTCGTCGTAGTTTTTTTCGAAATAATCAAAGTTAATTCAAACTGTGTTAAAAAAATAAATATATGTATGGATTCACGTTCCAATTAACCATAAGCATAATTGGGCATTGTGCGCCACTGAGTCGCATTATGCTCTGTAATTGGAAAACAAGGATACTGTACGTTCCCTCTTAGAGGAATCTCGATGCATGTATAAATAATGCATGTATATGTATATTGTATAAATATATATATCATGGGCACCAATTTGAATGAAGCCGTAATTTATCTCTTGGGTTATGATGGTATTTTTATCAACAAGTCTTAATTACATCTATGGACTTGGTTCTAGCACAGCTAGCATTAAATAATAATTTTTTCTTACAGATAATATTTACATCTGTGACACAACAACACGCGATATGTCAGAACAATTAAAAACAACGCCAGAGCCATGTCAGCGGTGAATGACCACCCATGGACAGGAAATATCCAAACATCCAAAAAAAACTATAAAAATCAAGACATATGCAACGAAAAATTATTGCTAAAGAAAAATACCGATGTAAAAACAAGATGGCTGACAAGATGTCGGATGATAGGGAAAAGGGCGCGAAAATATTTATCATTTTCAAATAAAAAATTTGAATTGTTCCCGCAGAGATCACATTTTAGGGTATCAAGGTCAACATGGACAAAATGGCGGATAACTCCAAAAATGTTGATACCTTTAATGATTTTGAATGTTACCGGACACGCGAACGGGGATGGATGTAAGTATTTTATTACTCATAATTTATGGATTGGTAACAAGCGTTTTTCCCAAAATGTTCCTATGAAGGTTTCATTCATATTCCGTCCAAAATTTTCCAATTTTTTTTTATTGCTGAGGAACAGCAGACAGACTAACAGCCCTCTTATTAAGCAGTTACCATCACCTATTTATGTTTGCGACGCTAGGAGCACCACGAATATGTTGCTGTCCCGTAGGGGTACAGGAACCTGGGTCACTAATGCCGGAACACAACAGAAGGTTATTATGGCGGTATACTTATAGACAACCATCCAGACGGATTTAGGGTTTACCACGTAGCTAGGGTTGTTTTGTCGCCTCTTATGACAACCAACCCTGGCCGCAGGAGTTACTATTCTAACTCCACCCCTGCACGGAGAATATTAAAACTTACTGGACTCCAAGAAGGGCTCATAAAGGCATGGCTAAACTATTCATGCCTATACTAAAGGGTTCCCTTATAAATAAATATAAATAAATAAATATATTGAGACATTCGACACAACGCCATCTAGTCCCAAAGTAAGTTGCATAGCACTTGTATTATGGGTACTAGACAACTCATATACTACATATATACTTTTCTTTTGTAAATAAATACATATTATATATAAACACCCAGACGCTACACGAGAATCAAACCCGTAACCTCCGCAAGCGTACCGAAATTAGATGTGAGTTATGATGACTAGGTATGAGTACATAGCCTATAACATTCCTCAATAAATGGATTTTCGAACACAAAAATAATTTTCAAAATCGGTTCAGTAGATCCAGAGATTACCCCTACAACGTCACAAACACACAAACTTTACCTCTTTATAATATTAATAAATAGTATGCATTAAATTGACATACCTAAATAAAAAGGCGGCAAAATTCTCTTCTGCCCCGGGCGACCGTCACCCACCCATGCTACACCGCTGGATAGAACTATATCCTTTTTATGGGGACAAACTCTGATGATTGACGAGTGCCCTCGATCCGTTGGTATCGAAGGGGATTACGGGAAAAAATACTGACCTCTGCGGCCGGGGTCGGCCTGTCGTAAAAGGCTACAAAAGAACTCACCCTAGCTACATGAATGGCGATTTCATAATGCATATGATTCTATTAGCCTCTTGGCACACTATTTAATATATTTATTCTTTTTTATTTGTTCATAATCATTATGGGCTGTTTATTAATTATGACATCACTGCCACCTGGCGTCGTAACTCCAAAAAGAAATTAAATTCCTTTTTACGCTTTCTATGAACTATCAAAAACGATGATCCATTTAGTCCAAAAGTCAGTCTCTAATTACGCGGTTTAACAGCTTACTGACACTTCAACTTTCTTTCAAGGAGGGTTTAAGTAATATATTATCATGAATCAATTTTTAATGAATGTGTTCCATTAGGGAAACTTCCATAATGTTCATAAAGATAAATAACACTTTATTGTCCATTGCAAAAAAGTAGCTTAAATTAAAAGACCAAATAATAATTGAAATTATTGCACAACGAGTGGCCTTATCGTAAAAAACGATCTCTTCTTATATAAGCACGAGGATCCATCTGGAACATGAGCAGGGGGCAAATACGCTACTTGCTTGGGGCCTTTACTGGACACTTTGGAACCAACAACATGCTCATGAAGATGGGTCTAACCGCGACACCTATGTGCAGGTTGTGTGGGGAACATACAGAACGCATGGAACACCTACTGTGTACATGCGATGCATTGGCCAGGAGGCGAATGAATCTTTTGGGGGTAGGATATCCGACACCGGAAGTCTACAGGCTCATATCTCCATATCTCATTGTTAGGCTCATGAAGCAAATCTTCAATGAGATTGGAGAGGAGTGATTGCTATCTAGGGGAACACAAAAGATCCCATTGGGTCGAAGTGTCCGAGATAACTCTCGGCCCCGAAATAAGATAAGATTTAAAAGCGATCTCTTCTAATTATAAAAGTTACTGAACGATTATTCTATATAGCTTGGTCTACTGTCTCTATGTTTGCCGCCATGTAAATTTTTCGTTCTTTCCTGTTTCAGCCCTAACCAGTCGTATGCTAGCCTCGCTACTTGGCTACCCATCAACATGCACACTTGGTACAGAGGTGCGTTCTTGCACTCTTTCTTTAACTTGTTGGCTCCGAGGTGGCACGAGGGTCCGGGGCTGTGGAGGAAGCTGGCTCTTCTCGTGCTGCGTTGTTCCTGAAAGCCGAGAAGACATTGATAACGGGTCAGTTTGCGTTTAATCTAACGTTTGGATATGTAGTAGAGATAGAAATCTAAAATAATTTATTTTGTGAGAAGACTAAGCTTTATCAAATTTTCAAGCCGTTAAGACCTAAGTAGAAGAAGTTGCCAGACAATTAATGCACTGGTTAAAATAATAGAACGAATAAGAATTGGGCGCTGATATTTTTTTAAATTCCAGTAAACCGTTAAGTTCCAGCTCAATGGTATTCCACTCGGAAAACAATTTAGAGGTTCCGGATTCGAATCCCACAATGGCATGCACTGCTTATGCAGTTTCTTTTCGCCTAACATGCGTATTATAGAATAATTGCCACGTAACGATGATGAGGGAAAATATGGTGAGGTAACCTGCATACATCACCAGTACGTGTAAGCCAATTGGCCTTGGACAAGCGTGATGGGTATACCATCTGTTCCCTAGGGGGAGGCCCGAGCCCAACAGTGGAACGTTAAGGGCTGTCATTATAAACCGTTAACCGTATCTGTTCCGAGTACCAGACTTACAATTAGCCATCTGCTCGTCTGCACCCGCTACCTTCAAAATTCTCCTTCTTTTAATTGCTGTAGACCAGCGGATAGGCTGACGGCCCGCTTAGAATTTAGCAGTTACCGTCGCCTATGGGTGTTTGTAACACCAGTGGCATCGCGAACACACTGCTGTCCCATAACAGGAACTTGGACCACTAATGCCGGAACACAACACAAGGTTATTATTGCGGCATACTTATAGATTAAGGGTGGTTGTCATCCTAACGGGCTTGGAGCCCTAACACGTAGCTAGGCTAGTTTCGTCGCCTATTACGACAAGCCAACCCCGGTCGCAGAGGTCAGTATTCTTTCTCCGCCAATTCTACTAAATGTTGTTGTTCTATACAGTATATCATCGTCAGATTGGACATACCAAGTTTTGCCTCCAACCCTGCTGAATGTTCCCCAGAGAAACGTGGTGCCTGCTAACATTTTCAGAAGACGAGTGGATGATGATGTCACGCAGGTAACATTCTTCTTTTAAAGCTTAGGTTATTTCTGCTATACCTATCCTTTTATAGAACTTAAAAGGTGGTCGCCGAGCGACTTAAACAAGAACTGCGTCACGGAAATGAGTATACTGTGGTGGACGTATGGAGTGACACGGAAGAACCGCGTTAGGAACTCACACGTTCACGGCAGCCTTCATGTCCGTGACATTGTAGACTGCAAATGTAGCACCTGATATGCCACACTTTACGGCATCCGGCTTGCGTGGGGAATAAACGTCTAGCCATGCCTCTTCCTTCAGATATCAGCATGAGAAGAAGATCTAAAAAATGCTGGTTTGACATATACATGTGGTCTCAATATCGGATATGTTGAAGACCTCGTGTATCGAAGAGTAATTTGGTTACAACTTACCGCTAAAATGTTGAGATTTTGGAACGAAGTTCCTTATCGCGCGTTGTGAAAGGGGGCTAGAGGGAAAAAATTCTCACAAAAAGTTGTAACGACACTTTTTGCTATAGTAAGATATACGGCGTGCGCATGTTTCTCTGTCTGTCTCTCTCTCTCTCTCTCTTATAGAAAGCAAGCCAGATATTTTCATTTCTATTTCGCATTGAACAGTGTAGTGTCGCGACGATTATTTTTGTTGAGTGTATACAGGTTTTTTGTACATAATAAATAATAATAATAATGAATCCTGACAGAGTTTCTGCACAAGTTCCGGATATTGCTGATGGAGTTAGGTTAGTTACTGATTAAGTTTATATTACATTATATTTGTTAATAATAAAAAAAATATTATTACAACTAAAAAAAAAAATTTTATTACAATTCCTTCACTAATTAATCGAAAGGAACTTCGTTCCATCCGGGTGTCCCTTGACACCTCTCAAGTTTTTTGTTTCTTCTATTATCTTCTATAAAAACAAAACAGTCTTAGAAAAGCAGTACTATAGATCTGGCCAAGCCGCATACTATAGCTACATAGCTATTTCTTCCTATATCTATGAAATCTCGGATTATGACTTTTCAGATGGACTGTGGTCTTCCTTCAACCAGCATTTTACAAAAGAGGATTATAGGTGGAAGGGAGGCCAGGTTTGCGGAGTTTCCTTGGCAAGCCCACATCCGGATATCAGAGTATCAGTGTGGTGGTGTTTTAGGTTAGTGTCGTTAAAAAAATTTATTCCACTGTAAAACCGGGTGCTTTATAGTTGACAAGAAGGCGCATGCCGTTAGTATACCCACTAAAACCACCCGTGGTCTTCTAATGGTCGGGTCGGTTCTCTCCTTAGAAGAAAAGGATACTAGACACTTGTCCTTAGCAGATCGAAAGTGAACCCTCTGTGTGCCGGTCTCCTCACGGTGTTTCATAAGACGTGGCAATTAACCAAGTCAACCTGACCTGGAACGTACACCCGGCTAGACAATGTACGGGTTTCTAGCACAAAGATTTTCTTTTAAGAATTTGGTTCTACACCCTTCCAAGTCGAGACCCTTTTTTAGCCGGGGAATAGTGCACCTTATCAGTACAACGTCAGAACTCAGGGGTTTGTGGGCATACCCTATTACTGTGACTACTCACTTGGTTAGGAAAAAATGGTGAGGGTCATCACCTAGAACTTTTGTGGTGGATCTTGAACTTCTTATCATTGCTCTGCGACACCTTTGTCCACCTATAGAGATGTCCGGAATAATATTTTCAACACCTTGTAACAAAGCAAGCCAATTTCCATGTATATGCTCGGTGACAGTATCAACAGGCACTGGACTCCAAGATTAGCCCCTTGGATGATGATCATTCATAGTGTCTGAACTTAATCTTCTTCAAAGAGGTCCAATTTTGCGTTAGTGCCCATCCAAAGCTTGTTTTGTTATGCGAAGATATTATCAAAAAAATACAACATATGACTTGATTTTTTCAAAGCAACTGCCCTCAGACCCCTTGGAGGGGGAAAGATCCTATTGCGATACGTTATCTTGTATGTCATACTTCCAGTATCCCAGCGTTACGTGGCAACAGCAGCGCACTGCGTGTCCCGAGCCAGGCCAAGGGACATAGCCGTCTGGTTGGGGGCATTGGATACCAGCGCTGGATTGCATATCGCTAAGAAAATTGGGTAAGTATTAACTATATAAGGAAAGGTAGGTAAGGAGAACTATCTCATATGCGGGAGAAGTTGAAACATTATCTAGCTGTAAGGTGTAAATATAGTTCAAAAACTTGCCAGAATGACACTATACCTTATCCGTTTTACCAAAAAATAAAATGTAAACAAATCGTAAAAAGTGTTTTTTGGATGTCGATTTTACAATAATCAACGTGATATAAAAATTATCATAGCAACTTTTAATTATTTATTAGAAATATCTCCCATATTCTTATTTTTTTATATTACTATTCCTTACTTTTAGAAAACAAATATAAAGTAATTTTATTTTTACAATTATAAATGATAATGCGTATAAAATTTACATATTTACAACATTAATTGTAATAACTAACTTACATTATAAAGAAACTAAAAAGTGTTTCCAAATCTCTTACTGGTTTTATATGCTGGTAATTATAATTGTACTGTTGTCAACGTACTATTGTCGATTGGAAGGAGTGTTTTATTATTACGGTTGGATTATACCCGCCATGTTGTTTTTATTCTAGCTGAACTCGTTGACGCTACATGTAACATCTAAAAACATCTTTGAATGTGCAGTCGGTTGACAAAAAAGTTTGAGAAACATTGGATTGTTTGTTTACATTTTATTTTTTGGTAAAGTGGATAGAGTATAGTGCAACTACAATGGATAAACACTCAGACTTTTGACAAATCGTCGTACGAAACCCGTTTTGCCATGGATTATGATGTTCATCATATCTATGGGTACGGTTCCAATTTTCCAATGGAGAACAAAATAGTATGGTGGTATTCCAATTACAGAGCATAATGCGACTCAGTGGCGCACAATGCCCAATTATGCTTAAGGTTAATTGGAACGTGAATCCATACATATATTTATTTTTTAACACAGTTTGAATTAACTTTGTTTATTTCCAAAAAACTACGACGAAACGAAAGCTTTAAATTTTTTTTCAAAAATAAACAATATTACTAACAATAATATGTAAATAAAATTTCGATCAATGCCAACTTAAAGAAAAAACACTTGTTAATTTTCTGTCACTGACTTGGTATTCGATTGCACGCATCTTTTTTAAGAGTGCTCGATTGTGCGAAGCGTGCTATAGTTGAAACATTCAACGTTGAGCATTATGTCGCATAATGCGCTCTATTGCTGTAATTGGAAAACAGAATATTAGTTTGACGGTACTCGATAGACGTTGAAGTTTAAAATGCGAACTCGAGTGCAACTGACCTTAAACTAAAGGCAAATAACTGTAACTTTTTTAATTCCAGTGTGATTAAGAAGATCTTACATCCACTGTTCCAATTTCGAATAACCCAACCAGATCGGTATGACATCGCACTGCTAAGGCTAGCGAGACCAGTCGCCTACACGAGTCATATCCTCCCCATATGCCTGCCAGATTATGAGATGGATTTAAGAGGACGGTCGGGGGTGATTGCGGGGTGGGGCAAAACTGATACTTCCACAGGGCATACTGGAACTAATTTATTAAGGTCCGCGACTGTGCCTATTTTGAGTAAGTACTTTTTTTTCTGGTAAACTCAATCAGTAGGCTAATCTCTAAGGCCAGGGTTGGCCAGTCGTAAAAAGCGACAAAACAACCCTATGGAGTAGGGCCCTAAGCCCGTCTGGGTGGCAACCACCCTAGGTTTATAAGTATGCCGCCGTATTAACCCTATGTTGTGTTCTGACATTAGTGACACGGGTCCCAGTACTCCTAGAGTCGCAAACGTCCATAAGATGGTTACTGCTTACTATTTAGTGGGCTGTCAGCCTGGCTGATGTTCCTCTGCAATAAAAAAATTATTTATTTAAAAAATAAAAGAATAAGCAGTATATCAATAATTGTCTCTACTACCTTACTTAGTTTATGACTTGTCAAATATTTATTATACCTATATTTATATTTTTTTATTAAGACCGAGACCGAAAACCGAGTACTTGGCATGTAACTCCACAGATCCCACACCCGTACTCATAGATGGCAACACGGTCTAGCGCACGGACAAGTGAAATACCTGGGATCTGTGTTTCATGCGTCTGATGACATCGATTGCGACGTCAAGGCACGCATTGCTGCCGCGTGGGCCAAATGGTGTGAGGTAACTGGTGTCATTTGTGACCCCAAGATGCCAGTAAAGTTGAAGGGACAGGTCTATAAGACCATCATTAGGCCTGTCCTTTTATACGGCTGTGAAGCGTGGCCGGTGTTAGAGCGACACAAGCAAGAACTGCGTGTCTCGGAGATGAACATGCTGCGGTGGATGTGTGGAGTGACGCGGAAGGACCGCGTTAGGAACTCCCGCATTCGCGGCAGTCTTCATGTCCGTGACATTGCGGATAAATTAAAAGAGTGTCAGCTCCGTTGGTACGGCCACATTTTACGGCAACCGGATGCTTACGTGGGCAACAAATGTCTGGCCATGCCGCCTTCGCCGGGCCCCGGCAGGAGGGGTAGACTCAAAAAGTGCTGGCTTGACGTCTTAAAGGGTGATATGCGTGCCAATGGGCTCACTACCAGGGATGCTGAAGATCGTGCAAAGTGGAGAAGAAAAAGTCGGAAACTAAAGGAATATAGTTTCATCAGTCCCAAGCCCGTCTATATGGCACCCGTCGCCTATGGATGTTTAAGACGGTAGGAGCACTGCGAACACGCTGCTGTCCCATAGGCGTACAGACCCTGAGTCACTAATGCCGGAACACAACACAAGATTATTATGGTAGCATGTCCGTGACCGTGACGTGATATTTGTCACCTTCTACGACAGGTCGACCACGGCCGCAGGAGTTAGTTAGTATTCTTACTCGGCCCCTGCATGGAGAGTAATACCGGGTGTGTACTGTACCACTCTCGGGACGGGAAAAAGACCTAACAGGCATTCTGACGTGCGCAACAGATATGTTCATATTTTTTCCTGTTTCAGGTACTGAACAGTGTATAAAATGGCACCAAATCAAGCAGATATCAGTAGAGATACATTCTGAAATGATCTGTGCAGGACATTCCGATGGACATCAAGATGCATGTTTAGGTAATCTCGTTCATTTTTTACGCGCTTTATAACAACTTGACCTGTATGTATATATATCTATGTAAATATATCCCTATATTCGTGTATCTATGTAACTGAATTTTCGCAGTAAATTTTTTTAAACTGATAAATCAAAAATATTCATAATTTTGCATACTTCTTGACTTGAAGACAATACACAAATTTAATAATTTTGTCCCATAGTCCTTATCAGGATCATCAGGATTAAAGCTATTTTTCCTTCTAAAATACGACCAAAAGATGGCGTTAAATTAATAAAAATATCTACCGATTGGGAATTGACAAAAAATAAATTATATTTTATAGTTAATCAAATTAAAAAGTAAAAAATAATTCTTAACATAAGAATAAAATTACTGTCGTGACAATTAATGTCACTGTTCTAAAAGCTTGGGGTGCTTTGTACGATATTTTTCAACTAACTCTGCATTTCGGAATGAAACTAGTAAAAACAAAAATTATAACGATTGATATCGATCAACCCACCCTTTATGCTAATTTTATACATTTTGAAGTTTTACTGTGATGCTATTCAAACTGATGTAGAAAAATGGCAAATTAACTGAGTAGCCATGATGAAACCTTCGATGAAAGTACTTTAACAAAGTTCAAACTTAAAAATTAAAACAAACTTAATATATATATATATATATATATATATATATATATATATATATATATATATATATATATATATACACACATATTTATTTATTTATTTATTTATTTATTTCAGACAGTTACAAAATCATGTCCATAGTGGGTTAGTAAATTATAAGTAAACTTAAAAATCTATTGTTAGTAAACACAAATATAAAATGATCAAAATGTCCATGTCGCGACTGGTGCGTGCAGCTGTACCCAGTGGCGAATCATTGGGCTATCCCACCGATTGCATAAAATTGCCACCATACTGTGAGGGCTATCACGGAACCTAGCTGAGGTAGCTGCGCAACGTTTACGCATGAGGGCCTGAAAGCTGTCAATAGCATTTTCTGCAAACATAATCGATGCACTACAAAAACGAGGCAACCCCAACAAAATCCTGAGGGCGTCGTTATACTGCACTCGCAGGGCATCGATTGCCGCCCGCGTGTACCTCAGCCACAGACTACAGGTGTAGAAGGTTTGGCAATAGGCCTTGAACAAAACCAGCTTGACATCCCGTCCACACCTTGCAAATCTGCGAGCCAACATATTGCATCGGACAGCTAAAGCCCTACGTTCTCTCTCAATATCTAGGTTATCACTTAGATCCTCGATCAGCCAGTGGCCCAGATACTTAAACTGGGAAGTACGTTTAAGAGGAGTATTACCAACATAAACTATTGGCACAGAAGTGCATATCTTGGAGCCAGCCTTGAAAACCAGCAACTCGCTCTTTTTGGCATTATACCTGAGCCCATGAGATTCTGCGTAGCGTTCACAAATACTTATGAGTTGCCTCAGTGCACCGATCGATGGGCTCAGCAGCACCATATCATCAGCGTAGCTAATATTATTGACGCAAACTCCGTCGATGTGACAGCCAATGTAGGCACTGCTGAGCTCCTCAATCAACGCGTTGACGTATAAGTTGAAAAGACATGGTGAGCTGATCCCCCCTTGTCTTACTCCACACTTTAGCCTATACAAATCAGACGTCGCACCAGCCCATTTAACAAAGTTCATCTGATTTTGGTACCAATATCTTAATAATTTTGTGACAGCACTATCTACTTTTGTTTCATTTTTTAGTTTCTCCCATAATATATCATAGGATACCAAATCAAAAGCCCTAGATAAATCTAGAAAACACGCATATATAGGCGTTTTTCTTTGTGTGTAGTATTGAACAGCCTGCTTGACACACATAATGGCAGCCTCCGTCGAAAGTCCTGGTTTAAAGCCAAATTGAGCATCGTGTAGGTTTATACATTTGGCCAAATGTATGTCAATCAAGGTATCCAGCACTTTGGCCATAATAGTAGCTAGAGAAATGGGCCTGTAATTACTAGGGTCCGATATGTCACCTGTACTATTCTTTACTATAGGAACTACAACAGTTTTCATAAGTTCATGTGGCAAGTGAGAGTGGCTCAAACATAAATTAAAAATATGTGCCAAAATTTTTGGTAGTTGCCCACCTGCATGCTTAATGTGTTCAACGCTCAAGCCGTCATGCCCCGGAGATTTTCCGGATACCATCTTCTTGATGACGTTAGCTACATCTTTACTCGTGAAATTCAGTTTAATCTCCTGGGCCACGGCCCGTGCCCCGAACACATACAGCGGTTCAGATATTTTACAGGGTAGCATAGGTTCAATATTAAACTGATTTACAAAAATATTAGCCACCCTCAATGGGTTGCACTCATTAGCAACACTCACAGGTAGGCTCGGCTTGGGATTCAGGTTATTTGTGTGTTTCCAAAAACTTTTAAAGTCTTTTAATCTGTAATTTTCAGCAATAATGTCCATTTTTATTTGTTCTTGTTTATTACGACACCACTTTAATTTGGACTTAAAATCTTTTCTAGTATTACACATATTATCATAAATATTTCCTGAACGTGGGTGGCCATATAGTTTCCACACTTGATATGCCATCCGAGCCTTGCCATGAGCGATTCCAACGTATTTGTTCCATCCAGCTAGTGGCTTAAATGTTTTGTCCATTCTAAAACTACCTGCACTTACGCTTGATGCATCTTTTATAATATTTATTAAGTCATTGTACAGTCTATCTATTAACATATTATGGTTATGATTTTGACAAGTTTTACCTATACAATTATCAAGTTCTGGTGGAAATATAAATTGGCTTAATTTACTGTTACATAAATTTGAATAATGTTTTATTTGGCTTACATTTCTCTCACCCCAAGCAACATGACTACAATATTTATTAGAATTAATTACTATTTCATTAGGTTTCATTAACGTCAACTTACATTCTATTTTAATAGGAAAATGATCAGACCAGTAGGTATCGTATAAAATCTGCGCGCTAATAATGGTACGGCGAGCAGATTCTGTCACAACGCAATGATCAAGCCACCTACGACATGTATGAGCCTCGCTTACAAATGTATATGTGTGAGATGGCAGCAGTTCAACATCCGCACACGACCAACATTGTTCCTTGGAAAACATCATTAGCTCTTTATAAAATAATTCATTTATATGTGCATTAAAATCACCTAACATAAAGACAGTTTGAATATTATTTGTTTCAATTACGGAGTTTATCTCACTTAGACAGCTGGTAAATTCGGTCAGATTCTCACTGCAATTGGTGGGCATATATACTGAGAAAATAAGTATGTCCCGATCTAATAACTTCACTTTAACTGCCACAAGACGTACACTATTACATTTGATGACACTCACAGTTGTAAACATACTTTTCCTCCAGAGTAGCGCAACGCCTCCGTAGGGCCTTCCCCTAAGTGTTCCTATAGATGTATCGACAGCTGAGGTACCAGTGTAAGCGAATTCGCTATGAATATTACCCAGGAAAGGCAAATCATGCGGTAAAAGCCACGTCTCCTGTAATGCAATAACATCTGCCGATACACACAGCTGCCTAATGCAGTCTACAGAAGTCTTCACACATTTGCAATTAAAAGTTATGAAATTTATTGTTTTATCCATTTTTAATATTTATAATATTCTCATTATCCATTGACTTAAACGTATCTCCAGGTTTTCTTAAAAAACTTATAAATCTACGATATGAAATTCCCTCTGGCCAAAAATTTTCATTAAGAAAGAAGTGTTCTTTGTGTTTTGGTATATATATTTTATAACTATTGTACTCCTTGGTTATTTTCATTTGCATTCTTTCTACTTTAACACATAAATTTGACTTTTCCTTTATATACTCCATAATATCTTCTTCACTATACATGATGAGGATATACATGAAACAGTTGAAATTCAGGGCGTTGTTGGGATTGCCGCGCTATTATAGCGTATTGCATTCATGGTCCACAGAATCTGTGGCAGCCCTAACACCATCCTGAATATGATAGCGAACAGGGTACACTATCCATATTTACTAACATAAATTACATTTTGACATATTAATAGTATTTTAGATCTTATACTTGTAATTGTAATGTAAAATTGGATCAATGTAATCTGGAATTAAAATAAATAATAACTGTTAATTTCACAGATTCGGGATGGGAATCGAACCTGTGGCCTCAATTGTTGATGAAATAACTCTTAACTATATTACTATTTAACAGGTGACTCGGGAGGACCTCTAATAGTCCTGGACAACGGAAGGTACTACCTGGTGGGAATAACCTCTGCGGGCTTCGGTTGCGGAGTGGACCACCAACCTGGGATATACCACAATGTTAGGGTGACTGCGCACTGGATTAGGAGCATTATATCGCCGGCTAACTATATCGATTTCCTTTAACAATCATTTTTGACACATAAACATTTGCTTTGAATTTTAAAAAATTGTTCATGTCATTCGAACGCGGGAACATTAGGTTGATCTCCGTTTATTTTATCTCTTGGCTACCACGTAAATAAAAACAATATTATTTTCTAACTCATTTAAAATACTATCAAAAATATTAATTGAAAGGTTAAGGCTACAAGTGCTCATATGACTTATGATTCCTTATCCAAGAAAATCTGTAATGACCACGTACCGACGATGAAGGAAAATATGGTAAGGAAACCTGCGTATCGAGATGTGACCCGCCAATCTTTGATCAATGTGACCACACTATCAGTTCCCTGTAGGGGAAGTCGGATCCCAGCAGTGGGACGTCATGATAATTATTAAAACATCGATAATGTTAATAATAAACAAACTCTTAAAACCTCCAATCGTCAGTCACACGTCCACTTCGTCACTGAATCCAGGCCACCCCAAATCTGCGCCACGAATACAAATCTCTCGCTCTTCTCATCCAGGTCGGACCTAACCTTTGGCAGGCCATCGGTCTATCAAACTCAAACTCAATTTTTTATTCAAAATAAGTTCTTATCTAGAACATTTTTTGAAAGTCAAAATATCAATTGTAAAATAAAGTTATCACCGCTTCACAACGTGACTGTTTACAAGGAGAAGAAGCGGCAATAAACTCCCCAAATACACGTCTAACTTTAATGTACATATATACATTTTTAAATTTCATAGGATTTTTTTTTATCTCATAACAAAGTTCCATCTCAGAATACGTACAAAAAAGAAAATAAATTGTTACACAAAGAAAACAAGATGGTTTACGCTACAGCTTACAAATATAAAATTAATGAAAAATCGAGTTATTACTCAATTAACGATTAATCGAATCGATTAATAGTCCTTCTTTGATAAAAATTAATTGACCGAGGACTTGAATTTGGTTGCGGGCAGGTCAATAATATCCTTCGGCACTTTATTAAAAGAACGTATATCTATGCCCATGAAGGAAGATAATACCTAGTCAGGTCATAAGTATTGTCACACAGTAAAAACTTTTCTTTTAGAATGCTGGCCACAAAAAAGTTTATTGAATTCGAATTTCGAATTGTTCATGAAAATAAAAAAGGCATACTTTTAGAATTTTACTCATTTTTAAATATGGAGTGGACGCTTAAAGAAGACCGTGTTGCAGTTATTGCGTTGCATCGTTGCAGTTACGTGCCAATTCAAATTTTTAACATACTGAAAAATTTGAATATAACCAAAAGATTCGTTTATCGTTCCATCAAACGATACAATGAAGACTCTAGTGTAGATGACAGGTCAAGAAGTGGTCGCCCTCGGTCTGTTAGGACTCCAGCAGTGATAAAAGCTGTGAAGGCACGAATTCAAAGAAATCCCAAACGTAAGCAGAAACTGTTGGCCCTTCAGATGGGGTTAAGCAGAACCACGGTGAAAAGGGTGTTAAATGAAGACTTAGGGCTTCGGGCATATCGAAGAAAAACAGGACATCGTTTGAATGCTCGTCTAATGGACCTGAGACTGAAGAGATGCCGCGCTTTGTTGAAGCGGTACGCGGGAAAAAAATATCGGGAAATTCTTTTTTCGGATGAAAAAATGTTTACCGTAGAAGAGAGCTACAACAAACAAAATGATAAGGTGTACGCACACAGTAGTGAAGAAGCGAGCAACCGTATTCCGCGTGTCCAACGAGGTCATTTTCCATCCTCGCTCATGGTATGGTTGGGAGTTTCTTATTGGGGCTTAACAGAGGTACATTTTTGTGAGAAAGGTGTAAAAACGAATGCTGTTGTGTATCAAAATACAGTCCTGATGAACCTTGTGGAACCTGTTTCTCATACCATGTTCAATAACAGGCACTGGGTATTCCAACAAGATTCGGCGCCAGCTCAAAGAGCGAAGAGCACACAAGACTGGCTGGCGGCGCGTGAAATCGACTTCATCCGGCACGAAGACTGGCCCTCCTCCAGTCCAGATTTGAATCCGTTAGATTACAAGATATGGCAACACTTGGAGGAAAAGGCGTGCTCAAAGCCTCATCCCAATTTGGAGTCACTCAAGACATCCTTGATTAAGGCAGCCGCCGATATTGACATGGACCTCGTTCGTGCTGCGATAGACGACTGGCCGCGCAGATTGAAGGCCTGTATTCAAAATCACGGAGGTCATTTTGAATAAACTTTAATGTCATAAGAATCTATGTTTTGTTAAGTTCATTTTGGTATATGAATGGTTACATAATGAATAAACTTGTTACAATTATTTTACATTAAACATGTGACAGAATTTATGACCTGACTAGGTACATTTTTAGCCTAAAAGATGGTTTATTTAGCAAGATGTATCGGTCACTTTGGTTCTTTTACCTAATTATGGATTTTATCCATAAGAGAAACACCCAACATAGCTCGCTCAATAGCTGAGTGACTTGAAATTTATGACTTATACCGACTTCTTTCTCGTTTTCGCTCTTTAGGTCTATACTGTTAAATTGCTCGAAGACTTTAGTCTTCAAATACTGGGGAATGGTCCATGAGAAAGTTCTAGTAATAGTTTTAATAATAACAGCCGTAAAGGGTTAAAAATAATTTTAAGTAATCTATTTACTTTTCTTGTTATAAATCGTAATTCGATTTGATCTCTTTTTGTTTAAATTATAAAATTGTGATTTAAAAAGTATTTATTAAACATTGTTAAATACATTTGTTTTTTATTTCGTGTGATTTTTCGTCAGTCTATAGACTAAAATTAAGGCTACTTCATCTCATATAGCTTCCTGTTGTGAGTATACATATAGTCAAAGAAAGAGCCCCATTAGATTTTTCTCGAGATTTTTGGGTCTAACTAAATTTATATTTTATTTATTTAACTTATTTTATAAATAAATACACTGTGTCAACTCACACAACCCCATCTGGTATCAAAATAAGCAGAAGAGCGTCTGCGTTACGGTTATTTATTATTGCCGTGGAACACCAGACAGGCTGGCGCCCCAATTGTACTCGTTTACGAACACGACGCTGTTCGTTAACGAGTACCTGGGTCATTGATACAAGAACACAACAGAAGGTTATTATGGCGGCATACTTATAGTCCAGAGATTACCAACTGAACGGGCTTGAAGCCCTTCCACTTAGTGTTGTGTTGTCACCTTCTAAGACAGGCCGACCCCGGCGCAGGTGTCAGTATTATTACTCCGCCCCGCGTAAGGGTTACTATACAACTGACTACTCTTATATTCTTTTGTATATAAATACTAGCTGACCCGGCAAACGTTGTTCTGCCATAAAAATAATAAAATGTCAAAAAATAAAAAATAAATTTAGGGGTGGACTACCCCTAACATTTAGGGGGATGAAAAATAGATGTTGGCCAATTCTCATAGATACCGGATAAGCACAAAAAATTTCATCAAAATCGGTCAAGCCGTTTCGGAGGAGTATGGCAACGAAAACTGTGACACGAGAATTTTATATATTAGAAGATGTAGGTTGGCAGCTCAATTAAACGCTTAAGTAGTTAGTATATTTATTTGGATGAGAAATATGCTTATTTAAATAGTTAAAGCAATAAATAATTTTTGACTTGTGGATGACAATGTACGTCAAGCTTGAAGGCACCAAGTGGTGTATTCACGTGCCTCGTGGTTTTGGATCTCTGACATGCCAGGCACGAGCGTATCCATTCTGGGCAGTGTCGCCTAACTCCGGGCCACACAAATCTGGCGGAGACCAGTTTGAAAAAAAATACATACATAAATACATACATAAACAGCCAGAACAAGAACACGTGACATTCACAGGCGTTCCAACGTGTTAAAGCCTTTGTGCTACGTCACAAAGTTACGTTAATTACGTAAAGTTACGTTATGTTGATTTTGCTTCAATTTATTTGTTTATCTTAAGCATATTTTTGACAAGATGCTAAAAATGCGAGTGAATGAGTACAAAGTAATAATAGGAGAGTCCACGACACTAAGCCTAGTTCGATAAGACTACCAGATGATATGCTTATAAGATATGCCGATTTAATTTGTTTATACAATCAAAGACACGTAAAATTATTCGTACGTGATTGTAGCACGCGTACATCATTCAGTACAAATCAAAAGAAACCGGCCTGTCTTAGAAGGTGACAACACAACACTAAGTGGAAGGGCTTCAAGCCCGTTCAGTTGACAACCTCTGGACTATAAATATGCCGCCATAATGACCTTCTGTTGTGTTCTAGTATCAAATTGGTAACAAAACTGAATTGAAACGCCGAATGCAGCTGCGTGGAGGGCGACCTTCAATCGCTGCAGCAACCACTTTCTCCACTGTTTCGAAAATGCAGCAGTGGTTTTTATTACACTGAAATTGATGATCCTTCGGATGAGCTTGGGATTTTTGAGGAGATCGATCATACTAGATACCTAGGTATAAGGCGTCGCTTATCATGCTTGTAAAAGTTATTAAATAAAACTAACTTGAACGTTAATTACCGAACGTTATTTCAATTTCACTTATCAATTATATTTCTTACACTGTCCATTTTTGAGTATTACGCCGTCTTTTATGATATTCTGTCGTTAGTTTTTATATCCCGTCGACAGGTGTCTCCCCTTCTGCCATTACTTGCCAATAACCAAAATTAAATATCTAACAAAATATTTATTATAGAAACGGAAACAATTCCGCTAGTTAATATCTATAGCAAAATTGTGATATTATAATATTAAATTTAAAATGTGAACATATGATTATTTAAGATTAATTATTGTATTATTTCTATTTTTATAAGTATTTTGTGTTAATTTTGATTATTGCGTTTTTAAACATTTACAAACTTCCGGTTAGTTTATGTTAAGGAACACCTACCTACATTTAGGTTATTTAAAAATGACATCATAAATTTAAGGAATATCAATATCAGAATATTTAAGTTAAACTTGAATCTAACATGCTGCTGCCACTGATTAGGCCAATCAGGGGGGCTTGCAGACTATAAGATAATGCAGTGGCATTATCTTATAGTTCTATCCCTCCCCTGGTTCGATGAACAAACAAAACTTGGGAGTCTAATCGTACTAGAAAACAGATTTTATAATTTTTTTTATAGCGTTGCCAGGTTTCTTGTATTACAGCATGGCTATTTCGTGTACCCAGTTAACGACATGACTATATCGCATATCGCATGCTTAATCATAAACTGACCTAACTCAAAAAACCTGTTTTTTGGGAAATCGCAAAAAACGTTTTGTCATTTAGTACTTATCCCATATATTGACTTATAACTTAAGACGACACTAAGTGCTAGCGACCTTGAGCGAGTGGGAGGAGTTTGAGCTAGTGAGAGTAACACGCGCGGGGCCCCCCCGCAACCCGCATTGAAAATTCGCAGGCGACGTAATTGTATATTTTAGAGAAGTTCGTTGGGTAACCATACGTTACAGATTATGAAGACTATCTAATAATCATGAAATTTTTAACCGCTTATTTAATATTAGTTAGGATTATTGTTTCATGTTCTGTATCTTATATCATTCCCTGTGGTAGGATATAATATAATATAGGTATTTTAATAAACGGAAAATATAATTATATCAAACGAACACAGGTTTTCTGTCTACAGGTTTTGTAACTATAAATAAAAAAGTGAATTAGGTATTTATAGGATTTTATTTAAAACTCCTCGAAATTTAATACTTTCACAGCAACTATACTGTCTTCTTTTTCAGCCGTCACTGCTCGTTTTTTTATTAGTTTGTTTTTATTTTCTTTTTCCTCTTCCTTTTTCCTTTTGCGTCCGTGCATGGCACTAACTATATAAGAGGGGTCCCTAATTACCATATTCCTCGTATATCTAGGATCAACCAGTTCGGGAAGCATACAATCTGTATAAAACTTAATTAAATTATTTTTCATTTTAGTGTCCCAAAAAGCGTCATCCTTGTAAATTAGTTCTATTTTTACAGGAAAGTTTTCACCAGACCAAATACCAAGCATACATTTATCTTTTCCTGTTATATGCAGCTGTCCTTGTATTTGATACCACCAATTATGTTCTTTGTTTATTATGTAATTACCGTTTACCAGTTTTTTATAAAACAATATTTTTTTTTCATGGATGGCTTTATCTAGTCCTAGTTTGTAAGCTGTGAGTGGACATTTTATTTCTAAAATGGTGTTTTTATTAATAATACCGTCCGGTGATGCGCCGAGGAAGGGTATTTCTTCATCAAGAAAAAGTCCACACGGTTCTATTTTAATATTTTCTTGTTTCGACAATTGTTCTTTCGCAAAATTTTCGTTGTCTTGTCCATGTTTTATAGACTTAATGTGTCCTCTAGACTCTTTATATAAAAGATCTTTAACTAAATTGCAGCAACTTATGTCATTGCGTCTTTTTATAACACGTCCAAAGTTGGAAGCGGTCAAAATCCGTCTTCGTAGTTCTAGCCACTCACTAGAACCACTTTGTAATATAGTCTTCCTTTCTATTTGTTCTCTTTGTTTGGCAGTTTCCGCCAAATTTGCTAAAAATATTTTTTTTGATTCCTCTAATATATCATCATCCATATCCGGTCTTGAACATTGCTCACCATAGTTTTTATTACTTTCTGTGTAGTGTTCATGTAATCTCTTCTTTATTCTATGATAATTTTTTGTTAAATGTAGGCGTTTTTGTTTACGTATTTCCATCTTTTTTAATTCACCATTTGGACTCCTGCCCGTGATTGATTTTTGCAACGACGATAAGGGTTTATGGGTATTAAATGATAAAGCAGCTGCATTACAACGCATATAGTATTGGTACTTCTGGGAAAAATTTACCCGCTTACCCCCTACAAATTTTGCAACAATACTATGGAAGCGCTCCACAGTGTTGCTGTCAACGTCTTCAATCAAGCTTCTTGCATGAGCAGCTATATGTGTCAATACAAATTTTATTCTATGCCACAAACTGTTTGTGAAAATATCTCTGTCTATGTTGTCATCTTCTCCCATTTTCGAGCAAAAATATGTCTTACAATTAGTATGAACTCCAAATGCATGTTCTGCGGCTAACATGATATCATTATGTAAACTAGTGACATTGCCAGAATTTTTATAATTTCTTACAGCGGTTACTATTACCTTTCTTATTGACAGTATTCTTTGTTTTGTTATATATTTTCTGTATTTAATTAAATATTTCGTGTCAGTGATAAGAGCTTGTAACTTATTGCAAAGGTTTCTTAACAGGTGGTTGCGGCATTCGATTTTTTCAATTGTTATATTTTCATATGGTCTTGACTGTAACAATTTTGCATAAGTATTTGCATCACCATCTGATATTAACCTTGAATATATTAAATTATGCATTTCTATGCTGTTCTTGAATCCTTCTACCAAGATCGTGGATTCCATTCCAGTTGAAGGACCTGAAAATAAAGTAATAATTATTCCAACCATAAAATTTTAGTTTCTTTATTATTATTACAACATATTTAATATTCTGAATTTACCAGAATAATTTTTATAGCAAGCATGCTTCTTAGGTGTGACATTTTTCTTGGCAGCTTGGGCGCATATGCAGCAGTATTTATTTTTCACTGCCATATAAATAATATTTCCAGTTCTTTTCCCAATTATCGCAGCTGCGCCTGATAGGGATGAGTAATTTTTTTTATAAGATCTTTTTCCCCAACATCCATCTGCAATAACGTCAATATATGGAATGCCATTTTCAGTAACTCTACCGTCTTCCAAAGCCATTTGACGTTCTTCATTAGCGGCTTCATTCATAGAATTCAAAGCTTCTTTTTCCCAAACTTTGTTAATTGTTCCCATTCTTTTATTAAATAACTCATAGGATATATGAGGCAAGTCCATTGCTGCCAATAATTCATTAAGCTGTGTATAGCCACAACCTATAGCCACTGCACCCGCAACTGTATTAATGTTTAAGTCAATTTCAGGATCATTGCAACAAATGACAAAAGTTTCGTTACACATGTTGCATTTTAGTTTTAGTTTAGAAACAAGGCCCAGTTTTCTTTCAGATATAATTTCTACAGATTTCAAACCACAGTCTATATTACCATGTGAAGATATTTCTTGAAGCTCTTTAAAAAAATGTTTAATATTTAATATTCGCATTCCATTTACTATTTCTTGATTATTTCTGAAAAGGAAATATACATAATAAGAATTTTGCAATATTAAACAGAATAAGGCCTTTAACATTTGTTTTGTAATATCTTTTATTGTTCACATTCTTTGCTATCACTCACGGGTTCTGCAATATTATATTGAAAATTTTCCCCTTTTTTATTAATTTTATTTATCGAGAGTTTTACTATATAAATCTTTATATTGACAGACTATCCTGACATCATAGAAATAATAATACGTTTACCTGACCGAATTTGACTTCTCGTTTTCAATATTCATTTGAAAGCTTTCTTCCTGCTCAGGAAATATCGTTTCGGTTACTTGAGAACTGCAACAGTTATAGTAATTAATATAAGTTAATAGAATTAGGTTTCAAATATGCTAAAATCAGAATATTGAATTAGATATGCATTTACTTGTCAACAATCTTGTTCTCATTTTCATTGTTAATATGGGAAGATCCTTTAATCACTCCAAGCGTTTCCGTAAATTCAGACCTACAATATAAATGTATTTATATTTAGTTATACAGTGACAATAGTAATAGCATTCAAGTATTTTTAAAACTCGAATCCGGACTGTCCCAACTACGATGTAGTATTGTCATACTACACTACAATACACACCTCGTCTCTGTCTCGTCATTGACGTCGCGATTATCTTTGTTATTATGTAATCTCCTAAAAAGAAAATAATGTCACTTAGTAAAATAAATAATAATAATATATGTAACAATTAAATATTATGATTAATTTATCTGGTCCAATTTACATCAATGTGCTAGTATACACAAATGATAATTATGATTGAGAACACGTTACTTACCTTAGTAATATATTTTTTGCGAGCGTTTGGCGTTTCTTTTTTAGTAATCTAGATTTACCAGCCATTTTAGCGCGAAACTTATAATAGAGTTAAATCGTTTAGTGATTGCTCCGAGCGTCAACGTCTACCCGTGACAGTGGTCAGCGATGCACTGCCGCCCGTCGCCCGCAAGGGCTCCTGCTAACCCGAGCATAAAGATTATTCGAAAAAGCATAATTGTATATTATTCTTTTACTTTGAAATAAAAAGTCGTATATTAAAAGATGGGTAATTAAATTGTGTTTAAGATGGTGAAGGTTTCATAAAAATACGCTTGATAGTTTTTACGTGATTCTCAGATTTTTATCTGCGTTAGACCTAACTTTACAAATTAATTACACTATGTAATATAAACATAATCTAAAATATTCACATATTAAGTTATTGAGAAAATGCTCAAATTTAACATGTATTTTTTCCAATTCATTAACACCACTCGTTTAGATGTGATCTTCAGAATAAAATCATTAAAAGTCTCTTGTCGTCGCCTTAAATAGCGGTAACTCAGTGTGGGAAAGAGATATCGAAATAAATCTTAGTTTGGCCGATAGAGGGCGTCGATACAATGCTGCCCGTTATATTATCTCACTTTAGACCTAAATCGTAATCGGTCAGTTTATGATTAAGCATGCGATATATCATCTGGTAGTAGAACTAGGTTTAGAGTTATGGGTAACGTGACCATTTTTTTTCGTGTCAACGCGGGACGCCTATAGAATTTCGTATATAAATAAATACATATATAGGATACGTCAGTGTAAGATGTATATTTTAAATGCAAAATAAAAATTATGGTTTAAAAAATGAATTGAAATAATTTATTATGGTATCTTACCCTCACTGACATCTTAATTCTTACACCAACTTGCCCTAAAAATAATATTTATAAATAATTTTGCAACAAAAAACTACTTTGCTACAGCGAAATTAGAGTTACTTTAGTATGTATTTTGAAATACAATAAGGAGTTGGGATAAGTAAGTATTCGGTAAGTTTCTAATCGGGAGATGACGTCGGGGTGCCACTACTGTGGCGTGGGCGACGAGGAGGACACGGTGAACCACACTGTCGCCGTGTGCCCTGCATGGCGCGAGGAGCGCCGCGCCCTCGTCGCCCAAATCGGCGTGGACCTGTCGCTCCCGGCCCTGGTTCTGTCCATGGTCGGGGGCGATCCTGGATGGACGGCCGTCGCCTCCTTCTGCGAGACAGTCATGTCCGCAAAGGAGGCGGCGGAGCGGGAGCGGGAGTTGACCACCACACTCCCCTCCCGCCAACGCAGGCCACGCCGGCGGCGCCGGAGGGTCAGTAACGACCTCCGGCCGCCGTAAAAAGCGGCCGCGGGCGGCCCCTCGGGGGAGGACCCGCCGCCCGCACTATTGCCGCGAGGGTGAGGGCTGCGTGCTGTCCGCGGCCCCCCTCAACTCCTAGAGTTGTTAGGAGAGCGCCGGGGGGACGAAACCCTGACCCCCTGGCGCCAACACTTTAGAAGGGGCCCGCCTCAAGAGAAAGGGCGGGCCGGCGCCGGCCCGGGCCACGAGATCGGCAGGCCATATATCCGTGGGCCCGGGCGTAGGCGATAGGAGAACAGCGGGGTTTTTTAGTGGGTAGTCGGATGGCCAATCATCTTTTCTGGAGTCCCACATATCCCTCGGTCCCCCCGGGCCGGGGGAACCCGTCAAGAGAGGTTTTTCCCCGAGACCAAAAAAAAAATCGGTAAGTTTCTAATAAACACATGCACAACAGATAAATGAACTATCATTTTTCGTCTATCCCGTTCTCGAATGTCAGTCGCTCGCTCTCGCTTGTTCCTGACTGTCAACCAGCGTCTAGGCTGCGCTGCCGTATTTCGCGATATTAATGTAGGCAAGTAGTTAAGTAGGTATAAAGGTTTATTCGTAAAAGCGGGACATTTTTGCTCTCGTTGGGGACAGCGGAACTGACAGCCTGAAAGCGGGACGTATGGTCACGTTAGTTATGGGCTCTTACAAGGGGAAGACTAAAGAATGGATGGATTACGTAAAAGATGATATGGCGAAAAAGGTGTGAATGTTAAGATGACGACTAGTAGAGGAGAATGGAAGGAGAGAACATATTGACCCCACATAGTTTTGGATAAGTATGATTTCGTAACGCAAGCATTAGAACAGGCAAACATTCCTTGGGCTACTCACGTTTGGTAGCTGTATGAGTGAGACGTGAAATGAAACACAATGAGACCCTCCGACACTCACCATACAGACATTTAGCTATAAAATATTTTTATACGACAAATTTATATATTATGAGTCAGGACGAATACAATCTACACAAACGGTGGCCAAAATTAAAAACTAAATTGAAATGTAATTTATCTATATAATATATAAAAGGAACCTCATCCTTTGAGGAACCATCACATTAAAACTACTGAACAAACTGGGATGGGACTGCGATTATTCGACGCGGAATTTTTTGTGGATGGTTTAAAACTTTTTTGATTCCGTTGAACCTTTCTCATTTTTTTTTAATTTAATTTTCTGTTATTCGCCCAGCGAAGCGGTTGGGAACAACTAGTATTGAATAAAATAAATCGTATACACTAGCGCCACTAGAAACGGTAACTGTAAGTTAATAAGTTTGTTTTAGAATACAACTGATTTTATAAAAAGAGAAATCCCTACTCACGCGCAGGTTAGATTTTACACATTGAACTTTTTTTTGCCGTAACAACGGATTTAATATTTTTGAAGTTATGCTTCTTTTGACGCGTTTGGAAAACATATGAGGGTAATTTTTAGATACGCGTGCACCGACAGCCAAAAAGCGACATGTTGAAGTTAGCTGATGTCTATCTCTCAAGTTTCCATGAAAACTTGTTGGTTCATGGCTATTACTATATTCAAAGTAATTTCTCAAATATTTATAAATCTACAACACGTGTTTTATATCAGTGGAGATAAAATTAATAATAAATGAATAGAAGTATAAATTTTATCAAAATAACTACACAAAAAGTGTTAGTTTTTAAATAAAATGATAAACTGTTAAACAATTATGTGATTAGTGTGTATCTGCCATTTATCATGACCAACGGGGTAGAGTATATAATAGGACTCCATGCATTTTGATTACAATGCCCCATAATTGACAAGGTCACACGTCGCTTATATGCCCACTAAAACCACGCCAGTGTTCTGGGCTGACGTCCAGGTGGTGGGATATGTTGAAAGTACATGTGTAGAAGTACCGGACACTGCATTTTTATGCTTTTAGTAAAATAACAAAAGAAGTAGTAATACATCTGCCATATATGGCAGATGGCCTTACGTTATGGTGTTGGCCTTACTGTTATTTCCAAGATCACATGGCCAGTTTTTATCCGTGGCCCCGCACGGAGGTATAATACTGACCTCTGCGGCCGGGGTCAGCCTATCGTAAAAGGCCACTAAACAACCCAAGCTAGATCGTAGGCTCCAAGCCCGTTTGAATGGCAACCACTCCTGATTCTTAAATTTGCTCCCATAATTACCTTGTGTTGTGTTCCGGTATAAGTAACCAGGTACAAGTACCTTTACACGGATAGCAGCATGTTAGCGATGTCCCTGGCATTGCAAACATCCATAGACGTCGGTCACTGCTAAATTTTAAGTGGGCTGCCAGTTTGTCTGCTGTCCTACAGCAACATAAAAGGATGTTTTTAAGTAATTTACAGAATATCCGCCATCATTGTCCAAGGTGAATTACCGAGTTACTCATGATTGCCTTCACTACCATTACGTGGAGTTAACGTGGAATTTAAAAAAAATTGGTCCTCAAGTGTAATGCTAGTAAACTGCTAGGCTACAATATTCCTCATTGTATTAATTTTACACCAAAATTAGACGTTTTTAAAACCGCTTCATACATACTAGCCTTAGTATAACGTTAAATTAAACCGGTTCTCTTTCAAACAATGAACTTAAAAACTTTATACGAACGGAATATAGTATAAAATCGTTTAACACAATTTCAAAAAACTGATGAATTAAGAAATTAACTTTTATACTCATAAAAATAAGGTAGATTTTTGTGGACAAATATTTCGTTAGTAAACGTGTTTCAAATGTCAAATATTATCAGTCGACCACCAAGTCTCGGGTACTTCGGGACTTTAGAATAGTTGTAATAATAATTATTAATAATAAGGAAAAAGTTGTTAGTGATATAATAGTGTTATTACAGTGTTATATTACAGACAATATGGAATTGTGTTTAAGAAGTTTGTTATTTGTTTTTTGGATGACGGTGGCGAGCGGCCAAACCTTGGGTGGTAAGTGAAAGGTCCGAGATTCGATTACAAAACGAAATTACGTCAAACTGGAGCTCGGTTTGACCTTTGTTAAAAATGGCCTCGGTGGGAAAAGTGAATAATGGCAGTACATCCCAGTTGTGCAATTCATACAGAGCCAGAGTGCTTGTGTTATGATTATGGGTACTAAACTACTGAGACTATATTTTTTAAATAAATCTTCTGTGCTCGAGGTCTTCTTTCCGATTTTTTCTTCTCCATTTCCCACGGTCTTCCACATCCCTGGTAGTGAGTCTGGCACGTATCAACCTTCACGACGTTAAGCCTCTTCTTGCGTCCACCACTATAAATAACTCCATAAGTTAGAAAATGCTCCTATATTCTTGTGGCTCATTACTCAAAAGATGGTAATGATATGGAAGGATGCATGTTGACCAACGAGATTAGCTAAACAAAGACTGACATCTTTCAGTTTTCATCTTTCAGTATGTGTGCAGGGCTGTCTTTATCCAGGGGTTCAAGGAGTGAGGGTGCACCCGGAAGCAAAGTCCTAGAGTGCACGCAAGCTGAGCGCTAGAAATGTGGATATTTTATTAAACTTAACTCATTAAAATTACATTGCGACTGCGTGTTCTTTAAAACTTTTTCTATTGCCGAAGAATAGCAGACAGGGTGATGCCCACTTAAGTAATAAGTTAGTACGCAACCATCGCCTATGAATTTTCGCGACGCTAAAGGCACTGTAAACACGCTACTGTCCACTTAGGAGTACAGGAACCTGGGTCACTAATGCAAGAACACAACACAAGGTTATTATAGCGGCATACTTATAGACCTGGAGTGATTATACAGTTGTGTTCAGCCCTACCACGTAGCTAGTGTTATTTTGCCGTCTTTTACGACAGGCCGACCCGGGCCGCAGGGGTTAGTATTCTTACTCCGCCCCTGCACGGAGAAAGACTCAATAAACACTGAGTATACCTAGAAATATGCGCCTTTCACTTTGAGACGTTATCATATAATATTAACATAAATAACACAATAAGCGGCAATGTTAAATTGTTATTTCATTCTTTCTTTTAATTAATGACATCGTTAGGTAATTATTAGGTATATTACTGATATTATAACTTTCATTGAAATGATCAAATTTTAAATCAATATAATGAAATTATTTTTAATATTTTTTTGTTTTTTTTTTAATTGTTGTAGGACAGCAGACTGGCTGACGGGCCGCTTAGAATTTAGTAGTTACCATCGCCTATGGGTGTTTGCAATGCCAGTGGCATCGCGAACACGCTGCTGTCCCATAAGGATACAGGAAATTGGGTCACAAATTCCGGAACACAACACAAGGTTATTATGGTGACATACTTAAGACGAAAGGTGGTAGCCATCCAGACGGGCTTGAGGCCCTACCACGTAGCTATGGTGGGTTGTTTTGTCGCCTTTTACGACAGGCCGACCCGAGCCGCAGAGGTTAGTCAAAATCGCTGCAGCCATTTCAGAGATTAGCTGGAACAAACAGACAGACAGACAGACAAAAATTGTAAATAAAAAATGTTGTTTTGGTATATGTACCGTGTATACGTCCGAATGCACTTAGTAAAAAGCGGTTATTTTAATATTACAAACAGACCCTCCAATTTTATTTATTTGTATATATTAAACAAAACTCAACTATATTTTATTGCAATAAAGTCGCAATTCGAATAGATATGTATATATATGAATAGATTCAATGCAATCATTCTAAAATTACATTAAAGAATACTTCAATAAGTCTTAAGCCATTATTAATAAGGTTAGTATTACTGGAGCAAACAAAACGTATCACATCTTCGCGACGCTAATATTGCGTTTCATTCGTAAAAATTTTACCCTCATGCGCGCAAAGAAGTTTCACTTCAAAAATGAGTATGAAAACAACATTAATAGTGTCATCTTAAAAGATATTACTTTAAACCACCTCGCTAACCTTCAAAGCTAAATTTAAAAGCGGTTTCAATCTAGTATGCATATTACGTTTTTAAAGAGAAATATTCCATATTCTGTTTGAAGCCACCATTTTGTTACATTTGATGCCTTTAGAGCCCTTTCGTTTCTGAGTAAGGACTATCTATCCTGCTTTTCCTGTTCAGAAAGGCATACTATAAATTACTAGGAATCAATTCTAGAAAATGTCAAAAGGTGGCGTTTGAGTAGTCCCAATTTAAACTGAAAAATTACTCTTCCTGACATCTATCGGCGAATAATAATACTGTTTTTTTTAATTGCTTTAACGACACAACAACACTAAAGCTATTCCAGCAGATGGCGTTGTTAAGTAACACGAAGTCAATGAGTGTTTGCTTTGAGGTTAGACTAAGAAAATCAATTGTTAATTTCCAAAAAACACAATTTATAAAAAAAATACCGAGCAAAGCTCAGTCGTCCGGATATTAAAATAAATAATATGGCACAATTCACACACCACCGTCTAGTTCCAAAATACTATAAGCACTTGTGTTATGAGAACTATTAGATAACTTTTCTCATTTTCTTTCGTAAATAAATGCATATTATACATAAACACCCAAACGCTGGACGGGAATCAAACCCGTGACCTCCGCAAGCATTTACAAAAGAAAAATGTATAATATGTAGTATATCAGTTGTCTATTATCCATAAAGTTGCATAGCATAAGTGCTATGCAACTAGTTCAAATAAATGTTTATTTATTTACAGTCTTCACACCAGCAATTGAATCTGAACCTAATATATACTCCGTGCAAAGGAGTATGAATGCTGAACCCTACAGCCGAAAGCGGCTTGTCGTAAAAGGCGACAAAACAACCCTATTTAGGCCTTGGTTGATTATCACTGTTTCTAAGATGCCGCCATAATAACCCCGTGTTGTTTTCTGGCATGAGTGAGCCAGGTTCCCGTACCCGATGGCAGCGTGTCATTGCCCTGGCGTCGCAAACATCCATAAGCCACACTAGCTGCTTATTATTAGAGTCTGTCTGCCATTCCTCCACAATAATTTTACCCCAGTTTCGAAACTTTAAGTGACACTCGTCACGCTCGAGGTACCTTTCTGGTCGGGTGAAAACAAAACTATTGTTTAAACGATCTTAATAATAATTTGGGGCCAGGGAAAGGTTTCTAAAGTAACAAGAACAAAACGATACTGAAAGCTTAGAAAAATATATAATACTAGCTGTGCCCGCGACTCCGTCCGCGTGGAATAGTGACTTTAAGCAGCATTTTTTTGGATATATGAGGTCAACTTAAATTGGAAATTCAACCTACTAAGCCTAAGCTGAACCCTATTTCATATGATTGTTGATATAAATCTGAGGTCAACTTAAATTGGAATATAAAATTTCTGAAACTTATCATTTTTAACAAAAAAACTATTTATTTTTTCTAAAATAAAAATAGCCTAAGTTACTCCTTGGTACATCAGCTATCTGCCAGTGAAAGTCCTGTCTAAATCGGTGCAGCCATTTCAGAGATTAGCCGGAACAAACAGACAGACAGACAGACGAAAATTGTAAAAAATGTTGTTTTGGTATATGTACCGTGTATAAATCCGAATGCACTTAGTAAAAAGCGATTATTTTAATATTACAAACAGACCCTCAAATTTTATTTATTTGTATAGATGTATAGATTGCGCTCCATGCAGGGTCAGAGTAATAATACTAACCTCTGTAAAAGGCGGCAAAAAAAGCTACGTAAAGCCATGAGCCCATCCGGATGGCAAACACCATTGGTCAGTGTGCCGCCATAATAACTTTGTGTTGTGTAACACAACTTGTATTCCGGCATTAGTGACCCAATGCCCGAAGGGACAGCAACGTGTTCACGGTGCCCTTAGCGTCGCAAACATCCATAGGCGACGGTAACCGCTTACTATTAGGCGGGCCGTCAGCCTGCCTGCTATTCTTCAGAAGTAATATATTTACATATATAAAAAACAGACCGTAACCTGTTTTTACTGGGCAAAGTCATAGAGGGTATGGACAGTATAGTCACCACACTTGTATAAGACTGATTAGCGGGTTTCACATACCGATGATCTCGGTATGCAGGTTTCTTCAGGATGTTTTCCTTTACCGTCCTCACTTTAGGTGAGAAAAACTGGCTAAGTGGAGCATGCCATTGTGGGATTCAAAGCCAAGACCTGTACGTTAGTCTCCGAGCGTGAAACAGTTTCGCTACCATGTATATATTGGTATGTTATATATCGTCGGCTTAATTATCTGAATGCGTAACTCCATTTGCATAAACTTTGCAGAAGCAAGTAAGAACTTTATTTTTGTTATGCACTTTTTTATACTAACCTTAGCTACGCGGTAGGGCCCCAAGCCCGTCTGGATGGCGACCACCTTTGGTCTTAAGTATGCCACCATAATAACCTTGTGTTGTATTCCGGCATTAGTGACCCAAATTCTGTACCCTTATGGGACAGAAGCGTTTTCGCGATGCCACTGGCGTTGCAAACACCCTTAGCGACAGTAACTGCTAAATTCTAAGCGAGCCGTATGCTGCGGGAATTATTTTACTCATAACACTGTCACTCATAACAAACTAGCCATATTTTTGTATAATAAAATTCTCGTGTCACAGTTTTCGTTGCCATACTCCTCCGAAACGGCTTGACTGATTTTGATGAAATTTTTTGTGCTTATCCGGTATCTATGAGAATCGGCCAACATCTATTTTTCATCCCCCTAAATGTTAGGGGTGACCCACCCCCAAAATTTTTTTTTTAATTTTTTGACATTTTATTATTTATATGGCAGAACAACGTTTGCCGGGTCAGCTAGTTTTTGTATAATATAACATACGAAGTAATCCAATAGATAGGCTTCAAAATACTTCACTAGCCATCAAGTCAAATATATAAAAGTCTTATTTCAATATTTTGTGGAGTTACGCGTTCTGATAATTAAGCTGATAAATACATATACTAAGGCAGATAAGTCAGGCGGGTGTACTGACCGTTGTTTCTAGAAGGAAGCCTGTACCCAGCAGTGTGACGTCATACACTGTTATTATTATATTTATTTATTCATTTTATGTTCTTCTTCCTGCCCTTACCGCACATTAAATGGGGTCGGCACAACATGTTCTCTCCTTCCACTCCCCTCTGTTAGCCGTCTTCTCAACATTCACACCCTTTTTTGCTATAATCCATCCATTTTTTGGTCTACCTCTACTCCTGTATCCATCCACTCCCATTTCTATCATTTTCCTTGTTATATGGCATTCTTCCCTGCGCATTACATGGCCAAACCACGCTAGTCTGTTTTTAGTTTTTCAATAACTGGCGCTACTTTACTTGTTTTATATTTATTGTTTAAAAATATCCTAAATATTTATGGAAAATTAATTGATGTATATATTTTGTGTAATAATAATAACAACCCCACCCACAACATCCCACTGTTATACATACGGTTACTCACGATGTTTTCTTTCATCTTCGGTACATGGCCATTATGCAATACGCACAAAGGAGAGACAAACTTCAAATCCAGGACCACTGGTCTCCGAATACACCACTGACTTACTAGATACCAGATATGTATCTTTATATCTGCAGCTGGGGTTGGCCTGTCGTAAAAGGCGACCAAACAACCCACCCTAGCTACGTGGTAGGGCCTCAAGCCCTGGACTGTGTCTGGACGGCAACCACCTTTGGTCTTAAGTATGCCGCCATAATAACCTTGTGTTGTGTTCCGGCATTAGTGACCCAATTTCCTGTATCCTTATGGGACAGCAGCGTGTTCGCGAAGCCACTGGCGTTGCAAACACCCATAGGCGACGGTAACTGCTAAATTCTAAGCGGACCGTCAGCCTGTCTGCTGGCCTACAGCATTGAAAAAATGTATTTTGTTTTTTCTTAAGCAAATAAATAATCTTCTACTTTCGTATTGATATTTGAAATATTTTTAAAACCCTAATCCGACCCTGAACATCCAACAATTACTTCCGGATTCAATAGCCTCCAAATGTCAAGTTTACATGCTAAGGCTTCGTATGCGCCTTTCAAAAACGTAACTACGAGCTTCCTGTGTAAAGCCTAATTAATAATTCGGTTACAAAAAATACCTAAAAAATTAATTTTAGAATGTGAAACAAACCTCTTGGAATGGGAAAGAGAATTTTTAACTATGAGTATAAATTTAATTCGCCATCTGCAGCTACATTTATAGCATTGTAGCTGCATCAGCGCCGTAGCGTGGGGTGGCGTGGGTGACGGCCACGCGGGGCGGACGACAATTTTGCCGCCCTTTTATTCAGGTACTAGCTTTGGCCCGCGACTTCGTCCGCGTAGAATAGTTACTTTGGGATAACGCTAAATTTTACCCGCGACATCATTTACGTAGAAGGTGAAAATATTTTTGAATAATAGAATGTTAAGGAGCTTTTTTAGGTACAAAAATCACGCTTTTTAACCGACTTCAAAAGAGGAGGTTATTAATTCGACCACCATTTTTTTATCTATGTATTATTCTGTGCCACCGCGCACCGGCCAGCCGGCGCCTTGTACATTATTATTGCACGCTTGATCATTATTTTGCTGCGATATTATTTTAAAACTGCGATATCTTCTAAGATACTCATTAAAATTATATGATGTAAAGGGCAAATTTATTTTAAACTAAATACTTGTAATAACGTATTTATTTAAATAAAGATTAATATCATCTTTATAAAAACACCTTCACAAATAATGCTTTATTTTAGAACAAATTTGGTTAGCATAAAAAAGGTTATAGGAAGCCAACCTTAAAAGATAGACATATGCTGCCGCGGACTTTTTTTAGAACTTTTAAAGGGGAATAATTCTGTCATACATTATTTTAGCAAAACTTTAACTGTTTCCGCAGCGCACGCAGCAGAAGGTCTCAAAAGGAAAAAAAACCCGATTTTTAAACATTATTTATTGGTGCTCCGCTCGTATTGGTCTTAGCATGATATTATATAGCCTTCCTCAATAAATGGGCTATCTAACACTGAAAAAAATTTTCAAAACAGACCAGTAGTTCCTGAGATTAGCGCGTTCAACCAAACAAACAAAGTCTTCAGCTTTATAATATTAATATAGATTTCAATTTAATATATATACGCTTGGAATGATACATCGCAATGATATATCTGAAAAGCAATAAATCAATATATTAAAGCCTAAAAATATCGATATTTATCGATATCGACAATTCGCCGATATCAATATATATCAATATCGAAATATCGAAAAACCCGTCCAAATTAAAATACCCACAAAATCGGGCAAATGCTGTAACGGCAACACTGACTGCCTAAAAAATTTATTCTGTTCTCTACTAGAAAACAAATAACAATAAGCTTTTGAAAAAAGAAGAAATATCGATATATCGGCTTACTATACCGATATATCAATATCGATCTAATTCGATATATATATCGATATTCTTAAAACTCTTGCATCCTTAGTAACAATATATGTACATTGACCCCAAATTCATATCAACTAATTGATAGCACTTATAATTAAGTGCCCTGATATGTTGTAATTAAACTAGTGCGGTCAATAAAGCTATTGTACACACTTTAAAAAATGTCTTCTTTCCTAAAGGAGTCGTAAAAGGCAACATTATTATTTTTTCTCTAATTACTAAGGCTGTTGTTGTCTCAGACGACTCGACAGCGACTACGGATGTCAAAGCATTCCAAACCCGTGGGAGCGGGGTCAATCAGCCGTGGCAGCATGCTCAGGGACGCGCCTCCTGTGAGGTTCGTTGCCGGCACGACCGCACCATAGGGAACAATTGAGAACCGCCACGAATGGCAAGAGTTTTTTATTGGGATCATGTCGACTTCACCGGTGAAGCCGCTCCTATTCTAATCTACTACTGTTTCGGAATGTGTATAGATATCCCCAGATGGGGGAGTAGAAACGACAAAAGAAATTCCCCCGAGCAAGGTGATGTTGTCATTGAAACAGCAAATTATACCGCGATTGAAAATTAAGGTGCTGCCGTCTAATTATTTATTGAATAAACTAAACAAAAAATAACATTTTGCTAAAATCAAACGTTGTTTTTAAAACGTTATTGACTTCCGTCTACCGTTTCATCCCGGTTGTATTTTACAACTGTATAGCAAGACACATAAATACAATTTACATGTATATACAAACCTTTTTCTCCATGCAGGGGCGGAGTAAGAATACCAACCTCTGCGGCCGGGGTCGGCCTGTCGTAAAAAGCGACAAAACAACCCACCCCAGCTACGTGGTAGGGCCGCAAGCCCGTCTGGATGGCGGCCACCTTTGGTCTTAGAGGAGGTATGCCGCTATAATAACCTTGTGTTGTGTTCCGGCATTAGAGACCTAAGTTCCTGTACCCTTATGGGACAGCAGCGTGTTCGCGATGCCACTGGCGTTGCAAACACCCATAGGCGACGGTATCTGTTAAATTCTAAGCGGGCCGTCAGCCTGTCTGCTGTCCTACAGCAATAAAAAAAAGTTTTCGACTTATGAAGGATTTGGTTTAATGAGATTTTGTAAGGAAACATTCAACTCGTAGATAAGATTTATTCCAACTAGTTTTGAGTTGGAGAGGTGATAAATAAAAATCCTTGTTATAAGACAATTCATTATCAGTATATTGTCAGTTTTCAAATAATCGAGTTGTAAAGGTCGTAAAGCCAGACATTGCTATATTCTAGATACAGAGGTCAATTTATATTTTTGAGTTATTGAGTGAAAATAAGTTTTTATGCGGCCGGCCGGGGTTGGGCTGTCGTAAAAGACGACAAAACAACCCACCCCAGCTACGTGGTAGGGCCTCAAGCCCGTCTGGATGGTGACCAGCTTTGGTCTTAATTATGCCTCCACAGTAACCTTGTGTTGTGTTCCGGCATTAATGACCCAAGTTCCTGTACCCTTATGGGACAACAACATGCCACTGGCGTTACAAACAGCTTGTCTGCTGTCCTACAGCAATAAAAAAAATACTGAATTTGCTTATAGGGATCCACTAATTATTTAGACTTATAGACGATTCAGATTTAGAATAACAGAGGTTTGAGGGTTGAAGGGAAGGGATCACGTTTTTTTGAATTTGGGAGGTTTCGACTTAAAGAGGTTCTGTTTATGTTTACTGTTCAACCTTTTTATGTAATTCCAGGACCGATGCACGGTAAAGCGGTCGTGTGCTACGTGGCATCCTGGGCTGCTTACCGTCCGGGAGCAGGCCAGTTCAACCTTGAGGACCTGGAGCCTTCTCTATGCACCCACATAGTATACTCCTTCGCGGGACTTGACGAGAAGTCTAACAGTATTAAGAGTTTGGGTATGTACCATTGAAACAGCACACTTTAGTATCAAATGAATATATTCTTTTCATTCTCGAGGTACAGCAGACAGGCTGATGGAACAGTAAGCAGTTACCATCGTCTATGGATGATTGCGACGCTAGAGACACCGCGAACACGCTGTTGTCCCATAGGGGTGCAGGAACCTGGGCAATACAGTGGAATCCGTTTATAATGATATCGATGTCAGCTAGTAAGACTCACATAACGCCGTCTAGACCCAAAATAAGTAACATGGCACTTGTGTTATGGGTAATAGATAACTAAATTATTATAATATACTTTATATTGTAAATAAATACATGTTATAGATAAACACCCAGACGAGAGACGGGAATTGAACCCGTGACCTCCGCAAGTGTGCTGAGGTGCGTCAGCCGTTACATTAAAAAGTACTTATGTACTTTTCTTTGTAGATAAAAACGTATTACTAGCTGGCCCGTCAAACGTTGTTCTACAATATAAAACAAAAGTAGTGGACCGAATTGTGAATCTAAACCATTTTCAAATCCACTCAAACACTAACAAAAAAATTGCATCAAAATATATATATGTATATATATATATATATATATATATATATATATATATATATATATATATATATATATATATATATATATATATATATATATATAAATATATATATATATATATATATATATATATATATATATATATATAATTGAACCGTAAGCTGATGACGATGACGGTCCGAACTGTAAAAGCCGTTGCACCATGGAGTCAATCAGCATATAATAATAATTTACCCTTTTTCAGACCCATGGCAAGATCTGGAAAGAGATTACGGCAAAAAAGGCTATAGAAGAGTGGTAGCCCTTAAAGAGAGGTACCCCCACCTCAAGGTCACAATTGCAATAGGAGGATGGAATGAAGGCTCACCCAAGTACTCCCAAATGGCCTCCGAACCTGATTCCAGAAAGACCTTCATAACTAGCGTAATGCTATTTTTGGAGTAAGTAATTAAATAGTATGAAACCTTTCGTGACCTGAATAAGTAACCCAAAAAAAAGATGACTAACAGAGGAAAGTGACATATAGTGGAGAATGACACATAGTTGGAATAAAGGCAGGAAGAAGAATAATAGGTAACCTGGTCTAGCAAGTCGGTCACGTTTTTTATTGCTGTAGGACAGCAGACAGGCTGACGGCCCGCTTAGAATTTAGCAGTTACCGTCGCATATGGGTGTTTGCAATATCAGTGGCATCGCGAATACGCTGCTGTCGCATAAGGGGTTAAGGCAACTTGGATCACTAATGCCGGAACACAACAAAAGTTTATTATGGCGGTATACTTAAGACCAAAGGTGGTTGCCATCCAGATACCACGTAGCTAGGGTGGGTTGTTTTGTCGCCTTTTACGACAGGCTGACCCCGGCCGCAGAGGTTAGTATTCTTTCTCCGCCTCTAAAAAAACTTTGGTTCTCTTACCGATATTCTCATATCAGATTGTCCATAAGAGAGGTTTTCTATTGCAGAGGAACAGCAGACAGGCTGACGGGCCACTTAATAATAAGCAGTTACCGCTGCCTATGGATGTTTGCTACGCTAGGGGCAAAGTAATAGCAGAGTAATGCCAAAAGGCGATCCTGCGAAGCCCCCTCTAAGGCCAAGAGTGACGACCGGGGTTTTTAGTGGGTAGGACCGGCGGCCTTGGCCCCCGGTCCACCCGAGGGAAGTAGGCAGCCCCCTCGGGAGGTAATCCCACATACCCCTTCCTCCGGAGGCCGGTGGAAACTGTAACAGTTTTCCGCGGTGTAAAAAAAAAAAGGGCACCGCGAACACGCTGCTGTCAAAGTCAAAATTTTTTATTTTAAATAGGCCTGAGTGACAAGCACTTTTAAAATGTCAAAAGCTAGATGTCTGTTCCAAAAGTGAATCCTATGGAGAAGAACAGACAAGAAACTCCATGGATGTATTTTGTACAAACATATATTATAAATATGAAGTATATAAAAACATAATTATAGAACACGAAATTGATATATTATTTGTCAGTAGGCCGAGGAAATGCAAGCGTTTAATAGGATACATCTGAGAATAACCTAGATGTACATTAAAAAAATATATATATAAAAAAAAAAAAAATCTTTAAAAAAATCATTGCCGTATGCAGGAGGGGACCGAAGACCAAGCATTTTTATCGTCCATATATTGTTTCGTGCTATAATATGCTTTGGAGAGTAGAGTGCGTTTCACTATCTCTTTAAACTTTTTGACGGGTAACTCACTAATGTGGGATGGGATTTTATTATAGAATCTAATACTATTTCCAATAAAACTTTTACTAGTTCTGCTAAGTCTAAATCCCGGTACCATAAGTTTGTGTTTATTGCGAGTATTTAGGCTGTGGACGTCACTATTCTTGAAATAGAGCAAGATGTTTTTGCGAATATACATGATGTTCGTGAGAATATATAATGATGGTAGCGTAAGAATATTTATCTTCTTGAATAATTCTCGGAGTGAATCACGACCGCCTAGGTTATAAATGGCGCGAACAGCTCTTTTTTGAAGAATAAATATAGTTTCGACATCTGCCGCAGACCCCCATAATAAAATGCCATAAGACATAATACTATGAAAATATGCAAAATACACTAGCCTAGCAGTCTCAATATCAGTCAACTGTCTTATTCGTCTAACGGCATAAGCTGCTGAACTCAATTTACTTGCAAGAGCCTGTATATGGGGCCCCCATTGCAATTTAGAGTCTACCGTAATTCCTAGGAAAACAGTTGACGGAACGAGGTCCAGCAATTTACCATCTAGATTAATAGTGGAGTCTATTTGTGTAACGTTAGGTGTTGTAAATTTAATACATTTGGTTTTACCTGAATTCAGAAGAAGATTGTTAGCAGAAAACCATTTAGCTATAGCATCCAAAATGGCGTTAGGTTGCACGAGATCCCTATCCTTTCTATTTACTTTAAAAATAAGTGATGTATCGTCAGCAAATAAGACTATGTTCGCCATAGACTCATTCACTACGTATGGGAGGTCGTTTATGTATACTAAAAATAGGAACGGGCCCAAAATTGAGCCTTGTAGTACGCCCATCTTTACTTGAGAGCCTTTAGAAATAATATTTCCTAAGGCCACTTTTTGTTCGCGGTTTGACAAGTATGAATTCAGAAGGTCAAGAGATCTACCTCGAATACCATATAGCTTTAACTTTAAAATGAGTGTCTGATGATCTACACAGTCCGTATAAGGATACTGTAACCTGAGTCACTAATGCCGGAACACAACACATGCTATTATGGCCTAGCTGGGGTCGTTTTTTCGTCAATTATGACAGGCGATATCCGGCCACTTAAGACTTATCAAACCAACATGGCAAAGCTAGCCTTAGTCTGGCAGATCATTAAAAAGAAAGGTATCATTAATAAGAATTTATTTTATTAAAATTAAAAATATTTATAAAGAAGAGTCTGTTGTTTGACCTACCAATCCCGAAAGAAACACTCACAGCTGGTTTATTTACTGCTAATGAGCTAGCATGGAGATCTCGTCGAAATGTCATGGCCTTCTCGATGGCAAACATCACCAGCTAACTTGTACTTGATTAGTTTTTCCTTTCTATTTTTCCAGTAAATACAGCTTCGATGGTTTGGACCTAGATTGGGAGTATCCCACAAAAAGGGGGGGTACTCCTCAGGACAGAGCAAACTTCGTATCTTTAGTAAAGGTATACTAACTCTAATCGTTCTACATGGCATATGATCCCAAAATACTGGTTAAATTGAAGGGACAGGTCTATAAGACCATCATTAGGCCTGTCCTTTTATACGGATGTGAAGCGTGGCCGGTGCTGGAGCAACACAAGCAGGCACTGCGAGTCACGGAGATGAATATGCTGCAGTGGATGTGTAGAGTAACGCGGAAGTACCGCGTTAGGAACTCTCGAATTCGCGGCAGCCTTCGTGTCCGTGACATTGCGGATAAATTGCAGGAGTGTCGTCTTCACTGGTATGGTCACGTTTTACAGCAACCGGCTACTTATGGGGAACAAATGTTGACCATGCCGCCACCGCTGGGCCCCGGCAGGAGGGGTAGGTCCAAAAAGTGCTGGCTTGACGTCGTAGGGATTGATATGGGTACCAATGGACTGACCACCAGAGATGCCGAAGATCGTGCGAAGTGGAAAAGAAAAAATCGGAAAGCGGACCCCGGGCGCCCAAGCAAGAGTTTGGGTTGCAACCGGGATTTAACGCCAAGATGGTGATGATTCTACATGGCATATCTGCAACTAGCTTATTCTGGTCTGATCGTTATCCTTTATACGGCATTCTTCTCTTTCTTCGCCTTATCTGTATTTCATGCGTTTGGTGACAAACAATTGTGAAGTCAAAACATGCTTTGTATCATTTGTAACCCTGAGATGTCGGTCAAATTGAAGGGACAGGTCTATAACACCATTAGGCCTGTCTTTTTATACAGCTGTGAAATGGTGGTGGAGCACTCCGTAACCCACAGTTCCTTCTTGTGTTACTTGATAAATATGTTGGATGTATGGACTGACGAAGAAGGACTGCGTTAGGAACTCCTGCATCCAAAACAGCTTTCATATCCGAGACATTGCAGGAGTGTCGCCTTCGCTGGTATGGCTACGTTTTACGGCAACCGGCTTCTTAGATAGGAAACAAAAGCCATGGTGTTTCCCCCGGGCCCCGACAAAAGGGGAAGATCCAAAAATGCTGGCTTAACGTCGCAAAGGGTGATGTACATGCAAATTGACTCACCACCAGGATGTTCAGCATCTCTGGTGGTGAACAGGACCGTATGAAGAAATAGTCTGAAAGTAGATCCCGAACACTGAAGGGGAAGTTTGGACTGCATGCCTGATGGACCACGCTAGTTTGTTACTTTTTATTTATCAATTTGATCTTACTGCATTGACGATTAATAGGGGATTAAATTGATATACTGTATTCCAGGAGTTAAAAGAAGCCTTCGAGCCGAAAGGTTACATCCTGACAGCTGCATTAGGAGCAGGCAAACCGACTATGGAGACAGCATACGACCTTGCGAAACTTAGCAGATATTTGGACCTTATTCACATGATGTGCTATGATTACCACGGAACTTGGGATGGTGTTATTGGGGCCAATGCACCATTAACGGGATCTGATTCTGAAGATTTCTTGAGCGTGGTGAGTTGAACACACCCCTTAGATAGGTTCCATTTCCCACATGAGTTTTTGGGACTTGACCTTCGCAGATCAATGACGTATAGTCGTCTGCGTCTTCCCACAGGGGCAGAGTGGTGTCCAGGGTTTTAGTGGGTATGCCGCAGCGACCAGCCTAGCAATATTTTGTAACCCAGAAAACCATGTTGGTTTCTCCACTAAATTCCAATGCGACAAATAAGGTTTCTATAAGACATGAATTGTTTCTAAACCCGATTCCTTGCCTTTTCTATCACAAATTTTATCCCAAAGTTACCGGTACTACATAATGCAAACCGCGTGATCTACATCGTATGTTTACGGTCGTGGAGCAGCAGACAGGCTAACGGCACACATACTAGTACCTATACCATCGCCTATGGATGTTTGCGACGCCAGAGGCAATAAATAACACGCTGTCACCCACGTAACGAAAGTGGAACCTAGGGTTTCACATGCCGGAACACAACACAAGGTTATTTTGGTGACATATTTAGGGACCAACGATGGTTGCTATCCAAACGAGTTTTAAGCCTTACCACCAAGCTGAGGTGGCTTTGTCCTCTTTTACGACAACAGCAGGGGTCAGTATCCTTACTGCGCCCCTACGCGGAGAAAATATTGAGATCATACCCTTAGAGGAACCCTTGGCTCTGATGCTTAGTCTATCAAAGAGCTTACGGATGTGAATATTTCTTGTAAAGCCAAGAGATACATGAAAATGCTGACATATCAAGGCATAATTTTCAACGAAACTTGCCACTTTTTTTCATTAGTAAGAGAGTTTAAGCATGCTTTCTTCAACAGACCCTGGCTTGGGTAGACCCAAGAAATATATCAGTATTGATAAATTTTTTATCGCTGTAGGACAGCAGACAAGCTGAAGGCCCACTTAGAGTTTAGCAGTTACCATCGCCTATGGATGTTTGCAACGCTAGTGGTATCGTGAACACGCTGCTGTCCCATAAGGGTACAGGAACTTGGGTCACTAATACCGGTATTTCGGTATATAACTTGGTGTTGTATTCAACACCAAGTTATATGGCGGCATACTTAAGACCAAAGGTGGTCGCCATCTAGACGGGCTTGGGGCCCTACCACGTAGTTTCTTGGTATATGATATCAATCATGATTTCATCTCAGATTAATTACCTTCTTTCAGGAATATACCATCAAATACATGTTAGAACATGGAGTAAGCCCATACAAACTAGTTATGGGTCTACCCATGTACGGAAGGACGTTCCTGCTCCAAAACCCTGATGAAAAGAGGATACAGTTCGGGAGAACCTTGGTGCAGAGTACAGGTTTCAGGGGTCCCTTTACTGGCGAGGATGGATTCATGGGCTACAACGAGGTAATCGCAATTAGTGACTACTGGTTTGTCGGTTAGAATGCTATGGAGCCATTATTGATGGTCTGGGTTGGATTTCGGATATTATATAACCGAAAAGTATTAATCCTTATTCAACCTCATTACTAGTCTATTACGCCCGCTCCGCTGGGCGATTAACAGGCAAAATTTAAAAAAAAATGAGAAAGGGTAGGTAGGGTCTTCGTAAAAATAAAAAAAAACAATAAAAAGTATCTTAAGTCACTTCTAATACCTCCAAGAATATGTGTACAAAGTTTCACGATGATCGGTTAAGTAGTTTTCGCGTGAAAGCGTAACAAACAAACTTACTTTCACATTTATAATATTAAGTATGTTAAGTAAATATTATAAAACAGGCGTATTTAGTTGCGTTGCCAGGATGTCGTGAAAAATTCTTACGAGATTTTCTTTAATACAGAAGAAATAAATATTCTGAAATAATTCCCGCAGCGCCATCTAGTGTAAGTAGCAGAGTGCATGTGTTATAGACACCAGACAATTAACTAATTATGTAAATTATACTACGCCTTTGTAAATAATACGAGTACATATGGGAGCGTTCAATTATTACGTAAGGCGATTTTAGGTGATTTTTGATTTTATTGATTTTTCACTTTAAGCGAAGTCATTATTATCATTATATTCGACTTTGCAAAGAAGTTTATATGAAAACCAAACTTCGCTGTATAATTATTTCATATTAAGCTCTTGGTCAATATAGGCACAACCTTACTCGGAACAGGAATCAGAATGGAGTTATTCAAAACAGGCGTTATAAAATTTGTTTGAAGCCGGCAGTGCGTTAGGCTCTGGTGTTGCAAACGTTCATAGCTTTGCACTCCTTTATGAACAGTCGGAAGGTGTCCAACAAGGCTCGTCTGGCTGTGCATGAGGGTGTGTTGGTTCCGACACTCATACACGGAGGTGAAAGTTGGGTATGGCAGAAGAAACATGAAAGCAGAATAAATGCAGTTGAAATGAGAGCGTTAAGAAGTATAATAGGAGTTAAACTGAGTGACACGATAAGAAATAGTGAGATAAGGAAACGTTGTGGTCTAAAAGAAGATGTAGTGACAAAAATTGAGAAAGGTATGCTGAGATGGTTTGGCCACGTTGAGAGAATGAATGAAGAATGATTGACGAAAAAAGTATATAAGGTGAGTGTGAATGGAAGTGTTGAAAGGGGTAGATCTAGGAGGACGTTTCGAGACCAGATCAGGGATGTCTTGAAAAAAGGCCAGGTCAAGAGCACCCTAAAACGAAGGGCATATATGAAGGGAATAATGAAAGTGGACGAAGCGAAACAAGTATGTAAGGATCGTAGTAAGTGGAAAGAAGTGGTCTCTGCCTACCCCTACGGGAAAGAGGCGTGATTATATGTATGTATGTTTAAAGTATATTAGTTATCTAGTACCCATAACACAAGTGCTATGCTTTGAGACTAGATGGCGCTGTGTGAAGTGTCATATTATTTATTATTATTTCCATAATTTGTATACACAATATTAACCAGATATGTATGGAAATTACAAACGCCACTTCATCATGGAGCCACCACTGGCACAAGCAGTCATCCACCCCCTATTTGAGGGATGAAGGTCGCGTCATAGCATATGATAATCCCAGATCCATCGCTTTGAAAGTCAGGTAAGATATTTTAAAAAATCATCATCATCATCTTAGCGTTGTTTGCACCGGTTGCACCCCAAACTCTCGTTTCAGCGCCCGGGATCCGCTTTCAGACTTTTACTTCTCCATTTGGCACGATCTTCGGCATCTCCGGTGGTCAGTCCATTGGCACGCATATCAACCCTAGCGACGTCAAGCCAGCACTTTTTGGGTCGTCCCCTCCTGCCGGGGCCAGGCGGAGGCGGCATTTGTTCCCCACGTAAGCAGCAGGTTGCCGTAAAACGTGGCCATACCAGCGAAGACGACACTCCTGCAATTTATCCGAAGATAGTTTATAAAATACAGGGTATGAAATAATAACCTTAAAGTACGAGTAACTTAAGTAATTATTAATATTTATTTTATTTACATAAACGAATATAAAGAAAATTATATAAATGAAACGATGCTACTGAATAGAATTATCCGGAGAAAGAATATTAACTAACCTCCGAGGCCGGGGTCGATCTGTTGAAAAGGAAAAATCACACCACCTACGAGGTAGGGCCTCAAGCCCGTTTGGCGACCACCTTTGGTCTTAAGTATACCGCCATAATAACCTAGTATTGTGTTCCGGCATTAGTGACCCAAGTTCCTGTACACTTATAGCATAGTAGCGTGTTCGCAAAGCCACTGGCGTAACAAAATTAATTTCTAAGCAGTCGTCAGCCTGTCTGCTGTCCTATAGCAATAAAAAAATCTAAGTTTTATTTCTTAAATAAATAACCACCCTTAAATATGTAAAACATACTGAGACATATCACGCATCGCCATCTAGTCCCAAACTAAGTTGCATAGCATTTGAGTTATGGGTACTAGATCACTGATATACTACATATATACTTTATAATTTTTAAATAAATATATATTATACATAAACACCCAGACGCTGGACGGGATTCGAACCTGTGCCTTCGCAAGCATACAGACATGCGTTAGCCGTTTTAACAAGAGGTCGTCAACCCATATCTAAAAAAATGATTGCGATATCTTATTTTAATATAAAGTTATGAAAGTTTTAAGAAACAACGGTTCGATATGTGTTTCCTTGCCGCGGAGAAGTGGGGCAAGCAGTGTAGCGCAAGTCGCGGGTATCAGCTAGTAAATGATATTACTTACCAAATAATTTTGAACTCAAATCAATTCAAATGTAATTTATTCATGAGAAGTTACAAATTAAACATTAACTACTCAGTACGAAATTAGACATAGCCTGTATTTTGGAAATCGGTTTATATAGTCGCAAATAATAAGTAAAAAAATGTATAATATACATAGACAAAAATATATAAATTGCCATTAATAAATTTTGAATGGAATAAGGATAGTTCTACTGATAATATTACGAAATTAAACATCTACTATTAAAAAGTGTATGGGTGTGTGTGTGTTGTTTGGGTGTGTGTGTGCGTGAGTGTCTTGTATTATATTTTCTGCATTTTTTATAATTTAGGGTAATTAGCCTTAGACATCTTTTAGCCTCTTCTGCAGACTTATTTTTAATAAAAGTAACACTAATAGTTTTTTCATTGCTGTAGGACAGCAGACAGGCTGACAGCCCGCTTAGAATTTAGTAGTTACCGTCGCCTATGGATGTTTGCAACGCCAATGGCATCGCGAACACGCTGCTGTCCCATAAGGGTACAGGAACTTGGTTTACTAATGCCGGAACACAACACACGGTTACTATGGCGGCATACTTAAGACCAAAGATGGTCGCCATCCAGACGGGCTTGAGGCCCTACCACGTAGCTAGGGTGGGTTGTTTTGTCGGCTTTTACGACAGGCCGACCCCGGCCGCAGAGGTTAGTATTCTTTCTCCACCCCTGCACGGATAGAAAATATATAAATAGTTGAGGATTTCAATACTGTAAGATATTACATTTTTATATCACATCCACTGTGGATGCACGCCATTCTGGTGGGTTTTTGAACTGTAATTTACAGCGTACAGCTGATCGGGTCCGCGGATCCACCTTAACTCTAGCTTCCATAATATATACGAATAATTGTCAAAATATCACGGTCACTGTCACAGTGACAGTGACATTTTGAACTCTCCCATGGCCCTTGTTATGGGCAAATGTGCGACATAGAACGGGATATCCGAGAGTGATATATGTTAACCAATGTTGCGAGCCAATGAGGCAATTAAATAACAGAGTTAGGTTTTCTTCTTTTATCCAATTACTATATATATTATAAAACTAGCTGTGCCCGCGACTCCGTCCGCGTGGAATAGTAACTTTGGGCAGCATTTTTTGGATATATCTTATGGTTTATTTTGGGTTACAAAGCCTATAAACCCTAAAATATAAATAAATGAAATATACAAACTGCGTTCGAAACTACAAGTCTAGCCCACGCTGAACCCTATTTTATTTGATGATATAAATCTGAGGTCAACCTAAATTGGTTAATAAAAATCCGAAACTGATCACTTTTAACTAAAACCATTTTTTTTCTAAAATAAAAGTAGCCTATGTTACTCCTTGTTACATCAGCTATCTGCCAGTGAAAGTCCCGTCAAAATCGGTCCAGCCGTTTCAGAGATTAGCCGGAACAAACAGACAGACAGACAGACAGACGGACAGACAGACAGACAGACAAAAATTGTAAAAAATGTTGTTTTGGTATATGTACCGTGTATACATCCAAATGCACTTAGTAAAAAGGGGTTATTTTAATATTACAAACAGACCCTCCAATTTTATTTATTTGTATAGATAAAGACCACTTCTTCTTAAACTTATCCTATATTACCATATATGAAATCTGAATAACATATTTCATATTCCCTCCTTCCACTCTCCTCTGTTAGCCGGTATCTCAACATTCACAACTATTTTCGCCATATCACCTACGCAATCCATTCACCTTTTTAAACTACATCTCCTTTTCATCCTAGGGACTATGTGGTAATGTCGGCCTCACCGTTCTAATCCTACGGCATCACCTTTGTGCTGCTAGCGGAAATGTGATGGCCAAAGGCGGACGAAACCGCATACCGACTAAAATCCAGGTCGTTAAATAACCTTAAATGGGGGGTCATAGGATCGACTTTTTTTTCATTGCTCTGGGACTAATCTACCGCCCTTACAGTAACCATTTACCTTCATTCCTAACGTTTGCCTTAATTGTAATAGATTATTAAATTAAAAAGTAATATTTAAATTTAAAGTTAGTTTTTAAGTGCTTGGCCAGACTGAACACGCGGGCGCGGGGCGGTCGCGGCGCGGCATTCTTAAACATATCGCACCTTTGGTAGTACAAAGTCAAACAATTATTGGTAGTCAAAGTTAAATGTACTTTTACTGATTTTACAGGAGAGCCTTTTTAAGATTTTTTTACATTCAATACCGTATTCTTATGCTATATATTATTTTGAAATCATTAAGAATAATAATTAAGAATAATGATTTCAAAATAGTATATAGCAGAAGAATACGTTATTGAACGTAAATAAATCTTAAAATGGCACTCCTATAAAATCACTAAAAGTACATTTAAGACCTTGTACTACCAAAGGTGCGATATGAAACCTTATTTGAGTGTCCGTAGTGGGCACGCGGGTGGTTTCATATGTTTAAGTAGCCGCGCCGCGCCCGCCCCGCGCCCGCTTGTACAGTCTGGCCAAGCCTAAGTATTTTAATCTACTCTTATGATAAAAATAAAAACATGCCTTCCAAATATTGAATTATTAATATATTTTTTTTTCAGAATGGCGATAAAATACAACCTTGGGGGTCTTATGGTGTGGAGTATAGACACTGATGACTTCAAAGGTGTGTGCAGCAGCGAGTCAAACGCGTTTGTGGACTTCGAAGAGAGTTACCACAACATCGTGAGCGATCCTGTTCTCAAAGAGGCCCTGAAGACCTTGAACTTGCCTGATGGTAGGTTTTGTATCCCATAAGTGGTTGGCATCCTTGTCATCCAAAAGAGCCAAATATAGAGAAAAAAATTAAAACGTATTCAGAGGCAATTTTTTAACATATATGCTTTACTTTATTAGGAGATATTATCAGGGAAATAATTATAGATTAACATGCAGTGCCTAGACTAACATTTCACAAAAGAGCCGAGGCAGTCAGAGCATGCAACTCGCAAGCTGCGTGTTGCCTACCACTGTCCTATAGCATTAGAAGCTTTCAATTCTCCTGAAGCATGACAAGTCCACATTTCTTCGTATCTTTCTGCTTCGATTCTGTTCCTTGATTCCTTTTCCAGGCCCAAGAAGTACAAGATATGCATTAATGCTTAGAGGAATACTTGTTTTTACCCGGCTTATTAACTTGACCTGTATATATCTATGAAATCGGACTCGATTTTTACCCACTTTTACCGATCAAAAAGAAACAAAAATATGCATACATAAATTTAATAATGTTGTCCCATAGTCCTTATCAGGATCATCAGGATTAACGCTTTATTTTCCTTCTGCTGGAAGATGGCGTTAAATTAATAAAAACATTACCAATTGGGAATTGACAACAAATAAATTATAGTTTAAAAAAACTTAAAAACACGCTTTTATAATCAAACTAAAAAGTATAAAATTATTCTTAACATAAGAATAAAATAACTAGACGAGGAGGACACGGTGGAGCACACCATCGCCGAGCGCAAGGAGCGCCGCGCCACGGCGCGGACCTGTCGCTCCGGGCCCTGGTTCTGTCCATGGTCGGAGGTGATACTGGATGGACGGCCGTCGCCTCCTTTTGCGAGGCAGTCATGTCCGCAAAAGAGGCGGCGGAGTGGGAGCGGGAGTCAACCAACACACTCCCCTTCCGCCAACGCAGGCTACGTCGTCGGCGCCGGAGGGTATCCAACGACCTCTGACCGCCGTAGAATGCGGCCGCGGACGGCCTCTCGGGGGAGGATCCGCTGCCCGCACTATGGCCGCGAGTGCTAGGGAGAGCGCCTGGGGACGAAACCCTGACCCCCGGGTACTAAACACATGGAAGAGGCCCGCCCTGATACAAAGATCGGGCTGCCGCTGGTCCAGGCTACGAGACTGGCAGGCCACATATCTGTAGGCCTGGGCGTAAGCGATAGGAGAACAGCGGGGTTTTTTAATGGCTAGTCGGATGGCCGAACATCTTTCCCGGAGTCCCATATATCCCTCGGTCCCCCCGGGCCGTGGGAATCCGTCAAGAGAATTTATTTACACGAGACCAAAAGAAAAAAGAATTGAATTACTAACGAGAAAATTAATGTCACTGTTTTAAAAGCGTGGGATGCTTTGAACGATATATTTAAAGTAGCTGCATTTCGGAATGAAACTAACAAAAAATTATAACGATTGATACTATCGAACACCCCACGCTTTTTAGAATAGTGACATTAATTTTCTTGCCCGTAACTTTGTTCTTATGTTAAAAATTACTTTTTACTTTTTATTTGATTTACTATAAAAGCGTATTTTTTTTGTTTTTTAAACTATAATTTATTTTTTTATTATATAGTTTCCTATGCCTTGGACTAGTTATTGAAGTTTTATATTATTATGTAAGACAGAAATATGTATCTACTGGAGTTTTATTATTAGTTTTATCAAGCTTTTTATCAAGCTTGACTAATAAAGAGTTGCATTTATTCATTCAGTAACATCCTAATATAGTTTCTAAGTAAACTAAGTGTTTACGTGGTCTACAAGCAGTCTTTAGAAAATGAAATCGAATCTAGAACATCAATGAATTTGGAGCATTCTCTAATCACTCGAGCAAAGAATTATAACTCATGGTACACTTGTTTTACAATAAAATTTCAGAGACCCGAAGTCTCCGTAAGGGTACTTCATACGTAATATCAAATGAGAACCTGAAATTCCGACCACCAACTCCTCAGTACACCAACTATGGACTAATGGAGACGATAAACAACGCAGCTTTAGTAGCGATAGAAGAAAAGAGAATTTTAGATGAAATGGAGAGAATCACGAGGGATAATGAGATTCCTGAAGACGATGGCGAGAAAAAGGGAAGCGCAGCACGAGTAGATGCTAGTCTTATTGCTGTTTTCTTAGGAGTTTTGTTAATTTAATGTTAAATAAACTTCGTTAGGAACATTCATCTTTTATTTCTCTTCTTAAGTAGCTAAGAGCTGCTCTCCATACAGGGATGGAGTCAGAATACTAACTTTTGCTAGCTAGGTGATTGGGCACCAGGCCCGTCTGGATAATAACTACCCCGTCTCTAAGTATGCCGTCATAATAACCTTTTGTTGTGTTTCATTAGTGGCCCAGGTTCCTGTACTCTATGGGATAGCAGCGTATTCGCGGTACCCTTAGCGTCGCAAACATCCATAGGCGACAGTAACTGCTTACTACTAAGTGGGCCGCCATCCTGGCTGTCGTTCCTCAACAATAAAAAAAGAATTAAGGAAATTAATGTTTTATTTTTCTTAAATAGATAGAATTTGCTACCTAATCTGCAAGGTATGATGCTACAAGGGTAACAGGCTGCTTATTGGAGAATGGAAGAAGTGTGTTGCTCCCATATGATGAACGCATAAAAAAATAAAAAGTATATAAGTAAAGAGTTGTACATATTCTTGTAATCTTAAAGTAACAAGTGTGTTACCATACTAAATAAGTGTAAGAATGTAAAAATAAACACGCGATTGGACCGTAAGTCTCTTTTACTTCATCACTATTCATATGGTAAACCACTTTGTTTACAAAAACAAAATTAACGCGTATAAAATCTAGGTTTTAGTAGTTCTGATAATAAATGACCGCCATTAAAGTGTTAAACAGTCTATAATCTATGGAAATAATCTATGGAAGGAAAAATCTGCCACAATCGCACTAGTGTAGCTATAGGATATGCTTTGAATTGAGCTGCAGATGGCGAATTGAAGTATACGTCAAACATTATCTATCCCACTCTTATTAGAGTTATGATTTTTGGTGTTTTGTGATTGTAACGCCATCTTAATTGACAGATATTTTTCAAACTAATAGATGTTTTACCTTCATTCTACCCACCATAAAATAATCAAAGAATATTAAAAAATTTACAATCTCCTTGCATGAAGTTTGCATATCGTCGTGATCGTAGAATAACGTCGGATTTGAAAAAAATCCAAAATTCACTTTTTACCATATTTGGATACTACATTGTCTAAATATTATTGCTACCTAAAAAAAATTACATGTATTTTAGATTTCAAATTAAGCAGTCGGTAAACTGACGGATATGATAGATTCTCATAGTAAAATGACGCTTGTGTATTTTTAAAATGGCTGTCCTGTAAAGTTTAATATGTCAGATCCGTCACTATTCTACGACTACGACGAATGTCTGATTAAAAATTTAATTTACAAATCTTCTAGTAGTGATCCACAGCGTACGTTGTAAAAATGGTCGCATACCTGAAAAAATAACATTATATCAGCACAAAACTCATTACAGATAGCGTGGGTGTATATAAGATCCGAGTCGTAGGTAATAATAATCTTCTTCCTCCTGCCCTTATCCCACATTATATGGGGTCGGCACATGTTCTCTCCTTCCACTCTCCTCTGTTAGATGTCATCCCAACATTCACACCCTTTTTGCTATATCATCTTTTACGCAATCCATCCATCTTTTTTGGTCTAGTAGAGACTCCTGTATCCATGCACTCTCATTTCTATCATTTTCCTAGTTATATGGCATTCTTCCCTGCGCATTACATGGCCAAACCACGCTAGTATAATAATTTTAACTTTTTCAATAACTAGTGCTAATATCACACTTCCTCTAATATAAAAACCAGTTGTGAGAAAACCAGTTGGCCACGCCGTTACCATAGACGCGACGCTTCACCAGAGAGAATTAAAAATAAGATAAAAAATACGCTTTAATGATAAATCGATTATATTCCTATACTAGCTGTACCCGCGACTCCGTCCGCGTGGAATAGTGACTTTAGGCAGCATTTTTTGGATATATGAGGTCAAATTAAATTCAACCCACTAAGTCCAGCCTAAGCTGAACCCTGTTTCATATGATTGATGATATAAATCTGAGGTGAACTTAAATTGGATTCTAAAATTTCCGAAACTTATCATTTTTAATAAAAACCATTTTTTTTTCTAAAATAAAAATAGCATAAGTTACTCCTTGGTACATCAGCTATCTGCCAGTGAAAGTCCCGTCAAAATCGGTGCAGCCATTTCAGAGATTAGCCGGAACAAACAGACAGACAGACAGACAGACAAAAATTGTAAAAAATGTTATTTTGGTATATGTACCGTGTATACGTCCGAATGCACTTATAAAAAGCGGTTATTTTAATATTATAAACAGACCCTCCAATTTTATTTATTTGTATAGATATAGATTAAGATGTAAGTAAATCTTAATCTATATCTAAAATATAAATTTCACTTTTTAGTTCGATTTATCATTAAAACGTGTTTTTAGTTTTTTTTAACTATATTTTCTGAAACTACGTCCGAAACGGTACGCATGCGCAGACCGCGCGCTTGCCGTATCTCTCGCTCTCACGTAAAGGATATGCAAGAAAATTATTAATCCTGGCGATCATAATAAGGATAATGAGGTAAATCGAATTAAATTTTCATCGGTCCTATTGGACTTGGGTATGCCTAGAACAGAATCGAGTTCAAAGGATTCGATTACAAATAAACATACGTATATATGAAACTAATAAAAGCGTGCTAAAAATCAATTCACTTTTGAGATAGACAATATTTTAACGACAAGCGCACGCCGTCATATAGTATATAAAATAATTATATATTAAATTTTAAATTGTGATCTCCTGACCAAAAATATTAACAAATCCACCCCGATTAATGGATGAAATGGAAAATTTATACCAACAAAAGAAACTAGAGTAAAAGAAGAAAGGCATTCTCATTTTTTTAGTCTAGTTTGTAGAGGGCAGAAGAATTAAGAACTGTGTCTAAAGGTCTCCGTCGAAATGCGTTAAATTAAGGTGGCGCCACAATCGCATTAGTATAATATTTTTAGGTTATATTTAACAAATAATTTGATTTTGAGTTTACACCTGGCTACGAAAAGACTGTGGCCAAGTGTACCACAGCTTGCAATATTTTTCAAGCTATATATCGATTGCTTTGAACTGGAATACAATTTTTCTTCAAAATTATAAGTAACTAGTTATTTAAAAAAGTAACCTATGTCCTTCTCCAAAGTCCAATCTATGACTATACCGAAATTCATCAAAATTGGTTCAACGGTTTAGGCGTGAAAGCGTAACAAAAAGAAAACAAACAAACTCACTTTCGCATTTATAATATTTGTTAGCATATCATCATACCTCAAGCTATAAAAAGAAATGGTCTTTTACTTATTGTTTTTATTTATTTCGTCAAAATATTTTATAACATATAATATATAAATCAAACAATTTAAACGCAGAAAAAAACATTGAACGAATTTGAATAATTATTTCGTATGATATTCCAAATTTCCATAACGAAAAATGTCGTCATTTTCATTACTGTAGTACTTCGTATATAACGAAATCTTTCGTCATAGCCAGTTAACAAGTTAATAACCAGTGACTGAAGTTATTTTAAATTTTAAATTAATTATTTATACTGCAATGAAACATACGTGGAGTCTAATTTTTATAGGCACCCTGGCAAGTGTTCAGTTATTAATAAATTCATGATAAAAATAGGTTTTGTTAATACAGTCCATGAACATAGTAATTTAGCAGCCGTATCTTAGACTATCATTTCTTTCTCTCTCTCTCTTTCTCTCTCATGCGTGTGTGCGTGCGTGCGTGTGTGTTTGTGTAGTAGTATGTACTGTGTTAGATGGTGTGTTAGTCGTTAGTCCCCCAAATTGTACTTACTTGAAATTGTTCATTGAATAAGGTGCCGTTGGAGCATAAATCTGTGCTGACCAAATGCTGACGCCAACAGAAATGATAAGCCTGTGAAACCAAATGAAAGTAGAAAGATTTTTTTTTATATTACGTACTTCTGGAATTAACTTATAACATAACAATAAAAATATACATAAAAACATAACAATAAATACTAGCTGACCCGGCAAACATGGGTCTGCTATATATTTAAAAAAATTATAATGGACCAAATTCCATCGTTATGGTCCAATACATCCATCGTTGAAGATTTAACAGTATTGGTATTGTTTGAGCGTATTGCTCCTAATATTGTAACAGGCGCTTTATTTGTATTTTATTAACTCCTAATTCACCCCCTTTAAATTTCATTTTAAAAACAAAAAGTAGCCTATGTTCTTTTCCAAGATGTATGTGTATGTAATACCGAAATTCGTGTTAGCGGTGCCTCTGGCGGCGCAAACATCCATAGGCGACGACAACTGCTTACTAGTGGATCCATTTTATGGGCCGTTAGCCTGTCTGCTATCCCAAAGACTATAAAAAGACATATTGGAATCATATTATGTAATTATATTAAAGATTTACCTGACATCCACTTTCCACGTCAGCGTAATAGCCCCGAGGTCTACCTTCGCAACTGAACCGGGTTCTAGGAGCCTTCTCGAAAACTGGATGCAGAGGTGGATCGTGAGGTAGATGCAATACGTGGTAGTAATCGTATGGATGTTGACTTAAAGAGACAGCTACGCCTAAAGCAATTGTTTTATTATAAGAGGTTGATCCAGTATGAGTGAAAGAGGTGTAATAGTTGTGTAAGAGACGGATGTATCGTTGTTACCCGAGTGGGTTTAGAGTTTCAACGCGGCACTAATAAAGTGCGCGGGAAAATTTTGTTACTGTGTCAAGTATATCACAGACTCCGTGAAGACATTATTTAATGAGGAAATAATTGAGGTGTGTAGTTGCAAAACCCGCTGTAACAATATATATGGAAACTCTTAAATTGTACTAAATCCATGCTGATTTAGTTATATTTTATTCGAAAGACAAAATAAATGGTTCATCATCTCAGCCGAAAGACGCCCACTGCTGGAGAAAGGCCTCCCCCAAAGATCTCCATAACGATCGGTCCTAAGCTGCCCTCGTCCAAACTATTCCGGCGATCTTGACCAGATCATCGGTCCATCTTGTGGAGGGCCTACCAACATTGCGTCTTCCAGTACGCGGTCGCCATTCGAGGACTTTTCTGCCCCAACGGCCATCTGTCCTTAGCGCTATGTGCCCAGTCCACTGCCACTTCAGTTTTGCAATCATCCGGGCTATGTCGGTGACTTTGGTTCTCCTGCGAATCTCCTCATTTCTGATTCGATCTCGCAGGGAAACTCCGAGCATAGCCCTCTCCATTGCCCTCTGAGCGACCATGAGCTTTCTCGTAAAGCCATCAGTAAGTCATCACTGGCAACACACATTGGTTAAAAACCTTCGTCTTGAGACACTGCGGTATTTGGGACGAAAAGATTTTACGGATCTTACGGAAATAAATGGTTGAATATAGTATTTTAGAGACATTTTTAAAATAAAAAGATAGCTATGTAGATAGTTTAGAACGCTTTCTAACGATACTCGTACATATTTTATCCATGCAGGGGCGGAGAAAGAAAACTAACCTCTGCGGCCGAGGTCGGCCTGTCATAAAAGGCGACAAAACAACCGACTCTAGCTACGTGGTAGGGCCTCAAGCCCGTCTGGATAGCGACCACCTTTGGTCTTAAGTATACCGCCATAATAACCTTGTGTTGAGTTCCGGCATTACTGACCCTAGTTTCTCTACCCTTATGGGACAGCAGCGTGTTCGAGATACCACTGGCGTTGCAAACAGCCACAGGTGATGGTAACTGCTAAATTCTAAGCGGGACGTCAGCCTGTCTGCTGTCCTACAGCAATAAAAAAATATATTTATATATATTGTCATTTTGTTAAAAAACGTTTTAGCGGGCTTCGCTACAACACACTCTCTGTGCAGGGGCGGAATAAGAATACTAACCCAGGGGGCTGGGGTCGGCCTGTCGTAAAAGGCGACAAAACAACCCTACTAGGGTCCCAAGCCCATCTGAATGGCAACCACCCTTGGTTAATAAGTATGCCGCCATAATAGCCTTGTGTCCCGGCATTAGTGTCCCAGGTTCCAATGCCCCTTTTGCGGACAGCAGCTTGTTCGAGGTGCTAGTGTCGCAAACATCCATAGGCGACGGTAACTGCTTACTATTAAGTGGGCCGTCAGCCTTTCTGCAGTTACACAGAAATTAAAAAAAAACACGTCTCATATAAAAGAAGATAAATAGGTAAATACAACGTTCAAGCTATGTCGCGAGAAGTATTATTATTATAGAAGTATTTTAATCACACTCACCAAGCAAAACAAATCCTAATATTTTAAACATTTTTAATAATAAAGTTACTAAAATAAATAATTATTAAATATTTACTAATATAATATACGTGCGCATACGTTTTATGCGCACGCGTCGCGATTAAGCGCACTTGCCGTAATAAGTAATATGATTTGAAATTAGAATGCAATAACTATTGATCTATGGATCGGATTATGCGTGAATAAATGTTTTACCAAGCTTTTATTAGTTTCACCTATATGTTTGTTTAACCGACTTCTTTGAACTCGATTTTGATTCACTTTAAACGGTCAAAATTTCAAAGTCAAAGTTTATATATATATATATATATATATATATATATATATATATATATATATATATATATATATATATATATATATATATATATATACTAGCTGACCCGGCAAACGTTGTTCTGCCATATAAATAATAAAATGTCAAAAAATTAAAAAAAATTTTGGGGGTGGGTCACCCCTAACATTTAGAGGGATGAAAAATAGATGTTGGCCAATTCTCATAGATACCGGATAAGCACAAAAAATTTCATCAAAATCGGTCAACCGTTTCGGAGGAGTATGGCAACGAAAACTGTGACACGAGAATTTTATATATTAGATATATATATATATATATATATATATATATATATATATATATATATATATATATATATATATATATATATATATATATATATATATATATATATATATATATATATATATATACCTAGTCAGGTCATAAGTATTGTCACACAGTAAAAACTTTTCTTTTAGAATGCTGGCCACAAAAAAGTTTATTGAATTCGAATCTCGAATTGTTCATGAAAATAAAAATGTATACTTTTAGAATTTTACTCATTTTTTAAATATGGAGTGGACGCTTAAAGAAGACCGTGTTGCAGTTATTGCGTTGCATCGTTGCGGTTACGCGCCAATTCAAATTTTTAACATACTGAAAAAATTTGCATATAGCAAAAAGATTCATTTATCGTACCATCAAACGATACAATGAAGACTCTAGTGTAGATGACAGGTCAAGAAGTGGTCGCCCTCGGTCTGTTAGGACTCCAGCAGTGATAAAAGCTGTGAAGGCATGAATTCAAAGAAATCCCAAACGTAAGCAGAAACTGTTGGCCCTTCAGATGGGGTTAAGCAGAACCACGGTGAAAAGGGTGTTAAATGAAGACTTAGGGCTTCGGGCATATCGAAGAAAAACAGGACATCGTTTGAGTGCTCGTCTAATGGACCTGAGACTGAAGAGATGCCGCGCTTTGTTGAAGCGGTACGCGGGAAAAAAATATCGGGAAATTCTTTTTTCGGATGAAAAAATGTTTACCGTAGAAGAGAGCTACAACAAACAAAATGATAAGGTGTACGCACACAGTAGTGAAGAAGCGAGCAACCGTATTCCGCGTGTCCAACGAGGTCATTTTCCATCCTCGCTCATGGTATGGTTGGGAGTTTCTTATTGGGGCTTAACAGAGGTACATTTTTGTGAGAAAGGTGTAAAAACGAATGCTGTTGTGTATCAAAATACAGTCCTGACGAACCTTGTGGAACCTGTTTCTCATACCATGTTCAATAACAGGCACTGGGTATTCCAACAAGATTCGGCGCCAGCTCATAGAGCGAAGAGCACACAAGACTGGCTGGCGGCGCGTGAAATCGACTTCATCCGGCACGAAGACTGGCCCTCCTCCAGTCCAGATTTGAATCCGTTAGATTACAAGATATGGCAACACTTGGAGGAAAAGGCGTGTTCAAAGCCTCATCCCAATTTGGAGTCACTCAAGACATCCTTGATTAAGGCAGCCGCCGATATTGACATGGACCTCGTTCGTGCTGCGATAGAGGACTGGCCGCGCAGATTGAAGGCTTGTATTCAAAATCACGGAGGTCATTTTGAATAAACTTTAATGTCATAAGAATCTATGTTTTGTTAAGTTCATTTTGGTATATAAATGGTTACATAATGAATAAACTTGTTACAATTATTTTACATTAAACATGTGACAGAATTTATGACCTGACTAGGTATATATACCTAGTCAGGTCATAAATTCTGTCACATGTTTAATGTAAAATAATTGTAACAAGTTTATTCATTATGTAACCATTCATATACCAAAATGAACTTAACAAAACATAGATTCTTATGACATTAAAGTTTATTCAAAATGACCTCCGTGATTTTGAATACAGGCCTTCAATCTGCGCGGCCAGTCGTCTATCGCAGCACGAACGAGGTCCATGTCAATATCGGCGGCTGCCTTAATCAAGGATGTCTTGAGTGACTCCAAATTGGGATGAGGCTTTGAGCACGCCTTTTCCTCCAAGTGTTGCCATATCTTGTTATCTAACGGATTCAAATCTGGACTGGAGGAGGGCCAGTCTTCGTGCCGGATGAAGTCGATTTCACGCGCCGCCAGCCAGTCTTGTGTGCTCTTCGCTCTATGAGCTGGCGCCGAATCTTGTTGGAATACCCAGTGCCTGTTATTGAACATGGTATGAGAAACAGGTTCCACAAGGTTCGTCAGGACTGTATTTTGATACACAACAGCATTCGTTTTTACACCTTTCTCACAAAAATGTACCTCTGTTAAGCCCCAATAAGAAACTCCCAACCATACCATGAGCGAGGATGGAAAATGACCTCGTAGGACACGCGGAATACGGTTGCTCGCTTCTTCACTACTGTGTGCGTACACCTTATCATTTTCTTTGTTGTAGCTCTCTTCTACGGTAAACATTTTTTCATCCGAAAAAAGAATTTCCCGATATTTTTTTCTCGCGTACCGCTTCAACAAAGCGCGGCATCTCTTCAGTCTCAGGTCCATTAGACGAGCATTCAAACGATGTCCTGTTTTTCTTCGATATGCCCGAAGCCCTAAGTCTTCATTTAACACTCTTTTCACCGTGGTTCTGCTTAACCCCATCTGAAGGGCCAACAGTTTCTGCTTACGTTTGGGATTTCTTTGAATTCGTGCCTTCACAGCTTTTATCACTGCTGGAGTCCTAACAGACCGAGGGCGACCACTTCTTGACCTGTCATCTACACTAGAGTCTTCATTGTATCGTTTGATGGTACGATAAACGAATCTTTTGGTTATATTCAAATTTTTCAGTATGTTAAAAATTTGAATTGGCGCGTAACTGCAACGATGCAACGCACTAACTGCAACACGGTCTTCTTTAAGCGTCCACTCCATATTTAAAAATGAGTAAAATTCTAAAAGTATACCTTTTTTATTTTCATGAACAATTCGAAATTCGAATTCAATAAACTTTTTTGTGGCCAGCATTCTAAAAGAAAAGTTTTTACTGTGTGACAATACTTATGACCTGACTAGGTATATATATATATATATATATATATATATATATATATATATATATATATATATATATATATATACCTAGTCAGGTCATAAATTCTGTCACATGTTTAATGTAAAATAATTGTAACAAGTTTATTCATTATGTAACCATTTATATACCAAAATGAACTTAACAAAACATAGATTCTTATGACATTAAAGTTTATTCAAAATGACCTGCGTGATTTTGAATACAAGCCTTCAATCTGCGCGGCCAGTCCTCTATCGCAGCACGAACGAGGTCCATGTCAATATCGGCGGCTGCCTTAATCAAGGATGTCTTGAGTGACTCCAAATTGGGATGAGGCTTTGAACACGCCTTTTCCTCCAAGTGTTGCCATATCTTGTAATCTAACGGATTCAAATCTGGACTGGAGGAGGGCCAGTCTTCGTGCCGGATGAAGTCGATTTCACGCGCCGCCAGCCAGTCTTGTGTGCTCTTCGCTCTATGAGCTGGCGCCGAATCTTGTTGGAATACCCAGTGCCTGTTATTGAACATGGTATGAGAAACAGGTTCCACAAGGTTCGTCAGGACTGTATTTTGATACACAACAGCATTCGTTTTTACACCTTTCTCACAAAAATGTACCTCTGTTAAGCCCCAATAAGAAACTCCCAACCATACCATGAGCGAGGATGGAAAATGACCTCGTTGGACACGCGGAATACGGTTGCTCGCTTCTTCACTACTGTGTGCGTACACCTTATCATTTTGTTTGTTGTAGCTCTCTTCTACGGTAAACATTTTTTCATCCGAAAAAAGAATTTCCCGATATTTTTTTCCCGCGTACCGCTTCAACAAAGCGCGGCATCTCTTCAGTCTCAGGTCCATTAGACAAGCATTCAAACGATGTCCTGTTTTTCTTCGATATGCCCGAAGCCCTAAGTCTTCATTTAACACCCTTTTCACCGTGGTTCTGCTTAACCCCATCTGAAGGACCAACAGTTTCTGCTTACGTTTGGGATTTCTTTGAATTCGTGCCTTCACAGCTTTTATCACTGCTGGAGTCCTAACAGACCGAGGGCGACCACTTCTTGACCTGTCATCTACACTAGAGTCTTCATTGTATCGTTTGATGGTACGATAAATGAATCTTTTGGTTATATTCAAATTTTTCAGTATGTTAAAAATTTGAATTGGCGCGTAACCGCAACGATGCAACGCAATAACTACAACACGGTCTTCTTTAAGCGTCCACTCCATATTTAAAAAATGAGTAAAATTCTAAAAGTATACATTTTTATTTTCATGAACAATTCGAGATTCGAATTCAATAAACTTTTTTGTGGCCAGCATTCTAAAAGAAAAGTTTTTACTGTGTGACAATACTTATGACCTGACTAGGTATATATTTGAACATGTCAGCATTTTTTTAAATCCTGGCAATCCTAATCAGGATAGTGAGATAATCTTATCGAATTTATTGTCATCAGTCCTTAGTACGTCTACAGCGTTTAAATGAAATGTGACCGTTTAAAGTGGGTCACTATCGAGTTCAAAAGAGTCTGTTATAACCAAACAAACCGATATGCCGACAAACAAATATACACACAGGTGAAACTAATAAAAACATGTTAAAAAGGATATAATGACATATTAATAAAAATATTTTATATTAAAAACAAATAAAAAGATACGTAGGTACCTACAATTAACCTGGAATCTATAAATGACCTTAAAATAGTTTTTAAGGCGATAGGAGAACAGCGGGGTTTTTTATTGGGTAGTCGGATGGCCATACATCTTTCCCGGAGTCCCACATATCCCTCGGTCCCCCCGGGCCGGGGGAATCCGTCAAGAGAGGTTTTTCCCCGAGACCAAAAAAAAAAGTTTTTTTACCGTTTGATACCAAATGGCAGCACTGTCGTATTAGATCGCGCAATAGTTTCCAAATCATGCTTCACTAGTCATTCCCGCCCGCTTCGATGGTCGAATAGCAGAAAAACAAACAGAACAAAAAAAATTTCGTGAGATGCTATTTTTTTGGTCTAAAACTATTTTTTTTTTCTAAAATAAAAGTAGTTAAAGTAGCCTATGTTACTCCAAGTTACATTAGCTATCAGCCAGTGAAAGTCACGTCAAAATAGGTCCAGCCATTTCAGAGATTAGCCGAAACAAACAGACAGACAAAAATATTTATTTATTTATTTATTTAATTTTTCTTTTTTATATTATTTTTAATTAGTATGTCTTACATAACACTTTTCAATGAATCCTAACATAAGTAATGTGTCGTTTTTTCGCGTATGCGGACTTTTAAGGTCACTCCGCGACCGGCCTTGCCTCGCATGCCGAACATACCATATCCGATAACCATTGAAACCATGGACGCAAAGACCTCTTAAGGGATATTTACGAGACCTCAAACTAAAAAATCCGCTGAATAGATTTTTTGAAATTATTTCTTCTCTAGCTTTTTTATTGCTGATGGTAATCAGTACTGGCTGACGGCCCACATATTAGCAGATACCGTCGCTCGTGGCTGTTATAGGAGTAATAGCTTACGCTCGTACATTGTTATAAGATTTAAAAATCCTATACTACAAAAATATAAATATATTAAAATTAGACGTATAGTTTCTTTTCGCTACTTGGCCTTATAACAGCCAACGTGAAGTGTACTCTAGTTCATCTTGCAAATGATAATTATAAATACATATTTGACAAAAAATCTAAGTCAGAACTTATTTTGAATAAAAAAATTGAGTTGAATTGAGTTTGACTTGGAAAGCGTCTTTAGCACTTTTTTGAAGTGAAACTTCTTTGCGCGCATGAGGGTAAAATTTTTACGGATGAAACTCAAATTAGCGTCACGAAGATGTGAAACGTTTTTTACTTACATTTTTAAACTCGTGATATCTTTCGAATGGAATGTCCGAATCTAATAATTCAAAAAGCTATATAAAGAAGCAGTCTTGAATATGAATTTTCGTGCGTTTATTTGTGTGTGTGAACAACTTTGAATTATTTAATGTATATATTAAGCATAATTCTAAAAATAATTTAACTTTCTACGTTTCTCTTCCAAATAAACGTAAGTATAGTGGATACTATTCCTCGCGTAATCAATTTCTTCTAAAGAAATCTCGCATTTTTTAACTATATTCAGATATAAAAAATTGGTATAAATAAGTCATGTAGTGTAGGCAGTGGCGTACTGGCGTAGCGTAGGGGGGGCGGCAGGGACGGTCCGCCCCGGGTGGCACTTTTTAGGGGGCGGCAAAATTTCACAATAAATAGTAATAATATATTGTAAATATTTTTACCATATTTTTTCCGCACCTACGATTCGGACCGATTGAAATGAGCGGCAATTTATTCGTGTCGAAAAGTTCTTTAGAATTATTGTATATTGTTTTATAAATTGAAATACTTACGTAAGAGAGCGTCAAAGTTTTCTTCCGCCCCGGGCGGCTAATACCCACGCTACGCTACTGAGTGTAGGTACATTCCTCTCGGGGGAGTTTCTTTCGCCGTTTCTTCTCCCCCAGGTATACACATTCCGAAAGGAATTGTGGTTTCGAAGAGGAGCAGCTTCATCGGCGAAGACGACATCACCCCAAAAAGAATTGCTTGCCATTCGTGGCTGTTCTCGCCTATTCCCCATGCAGCTGCCGCGGCTTATCGACCCCGCTTCCACAGAGTCGGAATGCCTTTTTCGCCCCAAGTCGTCTGAGACCATAGCAGCCTTCGATTTACACAAAATTATTATTCCCGTAACTGCTTACTATTAGGTATTTTCTATGTGATAGGGCCTCAAACCCGTCTGGATGGCCTGACGCCTGGCTGATAACCTTGTGTTGTGTTCCGGCATTAGTTACCCAAGTTCCTGCACTCTTAAAACACAGCAGTGTATTCGCGATGCCACTGGCGTTGCATTTGCACCCATAGGCGACGATAACTGCTAAATTCTAAGCGGGCCGTCAGCCTATCTGCTGTCCTACAACAATAAAAAAAATGTACCATCAGTCTGCCTACTCAGCTGTAACTATTTTTATTATTTTGGTTTAACTGTAAACTAATTTTTTTTCGAGCTTGAAATTTTTTAACTTATAACCTTATTAGCCTTAACAAATCCAGGACTTGACACATCACGAATATAACGTGATAAATCTTAAATGTAACTTGTCCTTGACTTTACACGTTTCCAATCTTCCGGCATGACTTCATTTAAACCACCTCCGAGAAACTAAAATGGTTAATGACAAGTCCGTGACGCGGTTATCGCATGTCGAAACTACTTCAGAAATGGAGTTTCGATTCGCTTCCCGATTCTGGGTGTTCGTGTAACATATGTTTATATGGCTCAGGAACAGTAGACAGCCCACTTAACAGTATTCAGTTACCGTCCCCTATATATATGCGACGCTAGGAGCGCCATCAAGGACCGCGTTAGGAACGCATTCGCGGCAGTCTTCATGTCCGTGATATTGCGGATAAATTGCAGGAGTGTCGGCTCCGTTGGTACGGCCACTTTTTACGACACCCGCATGCTTACGTGGGAAACAAATGTCTGGCCATGTCGTCTCCGCCGGGCCCCGGCAGGAGGGGTAGACCCAAAAAGTGCTGGCTTGATGTCGTAAAGGGTGATATGCGTGCCAATGGGCTCACTACCAGGGATGCTGAAGACCGTGCGAAGTGGAGTAGAAAAAATTGGAAAGCGGACCCCGGGCACCGAAACGGAAGTTTAGGTTGCAACCGGGATACAACGCTTGGATGATGATGATGATGAGGAGCGCCGTCAACACGCTGTCTGTAGAATACAGGAACCTGAGTCACTAATGTCGGATCACAAGGTTATTATTATTATTGCTGCATACTTATAGATTAAGGGTGGTTGCCATCCTGACGAGATTGTGGCCCTATCAGGTACCTAGGATTGTTTCGTCGGCTATTACGACAAGCCGACCACAGCCGCAAAGGTCATTATTCTTTCTCTGCCCCTGAACGGATAAAACTTTATTTATGAAGGTAAATATATGAGGACGTTGAATAAGATTTCATTATTTGTTAATAGATGGCAGTAGTAGAACTCAGAAAATGGAATTTTGAATAGCAAAACTCATACAAGGAAGTAGGTACTCGTTCTAACCTTAAAGTTTTAGATCAATACGTGTGGCGCCATGATCTAGTTTGTTACATGAAAGAGTCCATTCTAATTTCAAAACTTAACGTTTGATATCTAAAATTTTAAATATCAAATATGGAATGCTCGTATTCGGCCTTTGTGGGACACGAGGGTCAACGTGCGCCCGCGCACCACATTCACTAAAGGAGAGGACACATTTCTACGTACTTTACTGCTTGAGATTTTTAAAACTAAACAAAAAAAAGGCAAACGGCCTGATAGCAGGTAGTCACCGTCGTCTATGGACGTTTGCAACACTGTACACATTGTCAACGAGCTGCCGGCTTCAAAGAAATTTTATAACGCCTTTTTTGAAAAATCCATATCATACTGGGCTTGTCACCCCCTCGAATTTGAAGAGGCACACAAAAGCGGGCCGGCATCCTTCGGGGCCCCGGTCTGACTAACCCGTCGCGTCCCGTGGCCTCGATACTTAGGGCGTGTGAAGGAACACCAGGGTGGTTTTAGAGGGTATACCAGCGACGTGCGTCCCCCAGCCTAGAAAATGCAGCGCATTGCACGAGGAGTCCCACACTACCCCGCCGCCCATTCCCACGCAGCGGGGTGTGCGCCATGCATTTCCCTCCCAAAAAAAAAAATAAGCTCATGCAGTTGATATGATAATGTTTGTTTACCACTGTAGGTTAGCAGGTCAAATAAATGCTTAATTAGTTCGTACATTTTATACTTTTAATAAATATAGAAATATACTTATTTAAATAATTAAAACAATAAATAAATTTGACTTATAGATGACAATGTACTTCAAATCGGACGAGTAATATTTATTTTGTCGTAATATCGAAAAGCATTTGGTAAAACCTTTTTGTAAAATATTAGATATAATTAACATACATTAACGTTACACTACACCACTGATAAATGTGTATCGCCCCTAAATGTCGGTCATTTTGACATATGAATAGATCATTAGCATAGATCCAATAAATCATTGTTCATAATGCATTGTCCATCGATTAGAGATAGTAAACGTTTTGTTTGACATTACAAAGGATTTGTTATTCTAATAATAATGCCGACTTGTTGATATTTTTTAACAATACAATATATATTTATATATATACAATCTTTAATTTATTCCCTTCGAAGTTTCATATTGAATTAAATGACAAATAAGGACATTTTCTTATAGTTGTGGCAAATTTTATTTCGATTAGTATTTGGTATTATGTATTTATTTTTGATGTTTATTGAAGTATGATGTTATTAGGAATGTTGTTTTAATTTTAATCTTTATTAATTTATAATTGTATAAAAATATGGATTCAATTATACTTTTACAAATGTTAAACTAAAACAACCCCGATTTCTGTTGTCAATCTCCACCGCCAGTGGGTGAACGAGAGGGACGACTGCGCTTCCAATCCCTCTCTTCTCGACGTAGGCCTCCATTATTTCCCACCATCTATCTCTACTTTCAGATATCCTCATGCAATGTAGATTTCTGTTTGACAACATTTCTCATCTTTTCTTTCATCTAACAACACAGTCATCTTCATCATCTTTGCGTTAAATCCCGGTTGCAGCCCAAACTTCGGCGCCCGGGGTCCGCTTTCCGACTTTTTCTTCTCCACTTCGCACGATCTTCAGCATCCCTGGTAGTGAGCCCATTGGCACGCTATACGACGTCATCACCATATCACCCTTTACGACGTCAAGCCAGCACTTTTTGGGTCTACCCCTCCTGCCGGGGCCCGGCGGAGGCGGTATGGCCAGATATTTGTTTCCCACGTAAGCATCCGGTTGCCGTACCAACGGAGCCGACACTCTTGTAATTTATCCGCAATGTCACGGACATGAAGACAGCCGCGAATGTGGGAGTTCCTAACGTGGTCCTTCCGTGTCACTCCACACATCCACCGCAGCATATTCATCTCCGTGACACGCAGTTCTTGCTTGTGTCGCTCTAACACCGGCCACGCTACACAGCCGTATAAAAGGACAGGCCTGATGGTCTTATAGACCTGTCCCTTCAATTTTACCGGCATTTTGGGATCAGAAATGACACCAGTTACCTCACGCCATTTGGCCCACGCGACAGCAATGCGTGCCTTGACGTAGCAATCGATGTCACCAGACGCATGAAATACAGATTCCAGGTATTTGACTTGGTCCGTGCGCTCAACCGTGTTGCCGCCTATGCGTACGGGTGTGGGATTTGTGGAGTTACTGGCCAAGTACTCGGTCTTGTTGTATGTAACAACACAGTAAGGGACAATTTTTTTTTTTTGTTCAAGTGGAGTCTTGTGAACATGATTCAAACTATATTAATAAAAAATACTGTGTCTTGAAATTGAGCAACCGTACAAATGAAATAAAAATATTAAGATACTTTGCAAGGTGTCTTTCAATGTCTTTAATATTAATAAACATTAATTCCAGTTTAACAAGCTCCACTTAATTAATTAACTTGACTAATTATGCAACCACACGTTACGGTTGGTGACAACTTGAAAAATTGCAATCCGTGCAAATTTACAGACGCCATTTGACCATTTGTAATCTTTAAACAAATCTCGAACGGGTTTTTAAATTTTGGATTGTGTCAGCGACATTATATTATATTTAATAGAAAATAAAGGTTCCTTATGTAAATTTGAGAAACCAAAACTATTGGATATCCGAAATAAACTTATATCCCAAATATATAAGATTCTTTGTTAATATAATATAATAATTAAATTATAATTAAATAATATAGAGCTCAGAAAACGGTTATGTATTTAAATTAATATGCAGCCAAGTTTCGATAACGTTTTTAAGGCATTTTAGTGGAAAAATCTTAAAAAAATATTGAAATATCGTATTTTGTCTCGAATTTTTAAATTTGGACCGATAAATTATTGTTGATTTGTTATTGGTGAGATGGTTTGGCCATGTTGAGAGAATGAATGAAGAACGATTGACGAAAAAAGTGTATATGGCGAGTGTGAATGGAAGTGTTGGAAGGAGTAGACCTAGGCGGACGTTTCGAGACCAGATCAGGGACGTCTTGAAAAAAGGCCAGGTCAAGAGTACCCTAAACCGAAGGGCATGTATGAAGGGAATAATGAAAGTGGACGAAGCGAAACAAGTATGTAAGGATCGTAGCAAGTGGAAAGAAGTGGTCTCTGCCTACCCCTACGGGAAAGAGGCGTGATTATATGTATGTATGTATATATTTATTATGCTTTAGATACTTTTTTTTAAATTTTTGTTGTTGCATTTCTGACTTATTTTGAAAAAGCTAAAAACATTATAACTCAAAAATGGTTCACTTTTGCATAAAGCATATGGGAGTCAAATGATCGCAAATAGTCATTCCTGTCACCTCTTAAACGCGATTACCTCGAATTACCAATAACTCTGTATATTTGTAGGTTATAGAAATATTTTATGGCACAAATGTAAAAGAATACTGAATCAACCAAGTTCATATTAACACGTGGATCAGTAAGTCCCGGGACTAATTAATAAAAACACATTTTTGGTAAAACTCGACTTTATTCATCAACATAGTCTCCTTCAAAAGCACCACAATCAGTCCAACGCTTTTCTAACATTTCAATACCTTTACAGTAGAACGATTTATCTTTGGCCTCGAAATAAGCGTTCGTTTCGGCGATAACTTCCTCATTAGAGTAGAATCTCTTTCCTTGGAGCATTTTTTGAAGTCTGCAAACAGGTAGTAGTCTGGAGGCTAGATCCGGTGAATATGGTGGGTGCGGAAGCAATTCGAAGCCCAATTCATGTAATTTCGACATGGTAGCGAGCGACTTGTGCATTGTCTTGATGAAAGATCACTTTTTTCTTCTTCATTTGGAGCGATTTCGTACTAGAAACGCATCAATTGTCCAATGTAACGTTCGCTATTGATAGTTTTACCTTTTTCAAGATAGTCGATGAACAAAATTCCATGAGCATCCCAAAATACTGAATGCCATAACTTTACCGGCCCACATTTGCGTTTTTGTCCGCTTTGGACGATTCTAACCGACTGCAGTCCACTCGGCTGACGATTGCTTTGACTCCGGGGTGTAGTGATGGATCCAGGTTTCGTCCATTGTCACATACAGAGACAAAAAAACCGGTTTATTTCGGTGAAACAGCTCCAAACAGCGCTCGAAATCAACGACACTTTGTCGTTTTTGATCCACCGTGAGGAAACGCGGCACCCACTTTGATAACAGCTTCCTCATAGACAAATGTTCCTGCAAAATAGCATACATACTGCCGTATGATATCTTTAAGGTGTCAGCTACCTCACGCAATTTTAATTTACGGTTTTCAAAAACGATTTGGTGGACTTTTTTGATGGTTTCCGGTGTAACTACATCATTTGGCCGGCCGGAGCGTTCAGCATCTTCAGTGTCTGTACGACCACGTTTAAACTCAACATACCACCGACAAATGGTGGTTTTTGATGGAGCAAAGTCCCCGTAGCACTTTTCAAGCCATTGCTGAGCTTGCACTGTTTTTTTTTTTTCATCAAAAAGCAATGATTAATCAACACACGAAATGTTTTCGAATCCATTGTTTTGAGAATATCAAGACTAACGTCACCTAAATCACTGTAACTCGTGGACCAAACATCAGAATATCATGAAATTTTAACAGGTATCTTTTGAAACTTATTATACTCGTGAAGAATCATACGAAACTTTTGTTGGTAATGCCATCTATGCGTCAGTCCCGAGACTTATTGATCCAGGTGTTAGCAGCCTCGCAAACATCCACAGCATAGCATTTTATTTCTGACTTTTCTTATCTACTTCAAACAGTGTTGGGCAGCCCTTTATTAGTGAATCTATTAGCACACGTCACTCTTTACTTACAAGTTTAAACCAGCACTTTGGACTGTGACTACAGCTGCCATGCCAGGCCTAACCAATGCAATAATCTGCCGCGGATTGGTTTGCTGGAAAATTTGCTTTAACATTGTAATCGATATCTCTAGTCCTTCAAATATGTAGGTAGATTCTAAATAGGTACTTAATCTGATCCTTACACCAGAATTTTTTCTACTTATTTGCAAAATACATATATAGATAACATCTGCCAAGTTCTTGTTCATAAAAGAACAAATTTATGATATTTTTTTACTTGAGATTTAGTGCTGACTCAGAGTTCACGTAATAGGTAGATTTAAAATAAAAGTTGATAGTAAAAACAAAGTTGTATAAACTGAATTCTGTGCCTACTATTTTATTTGATACAAAAAAACATTTTAAGGTCACGTCACTACACGCTTATCGTAACGTGATAGGTATTATCCCGGGACGGGGACGGGATGTGCATCGTTCATAACGTGAATGTGGTCTTAAAACATAAGAACAGTGATAGTAAACATGCTAGTGTTGGATCATATAACTCGCAATGTTTAATTTTTCTACTGAAGGATTGGGAATAATTGCTATAGCCTTAGATGAAGATGCTGTAAAAAAGTGGAATATGGTTTACTGTACACCCTACGTGGCCTAAATGAGAGGAAAAAGTCAATACTATACTCTTTATAAGGACCTCTTAGATAGTGAAATTCAATTTTATATGTATTTCCGAATGACAAAAGAATCTTTTGCTATATTAGAAGAAAAAGTATCGCCATAAATACAGAAACAGGATACATTCATGAAAAAAGCTATTACTCCTCAGATCACCTGGCTGTTTGTTTAAGGTGAGATATATAAGATAACAAACTTCTGCTTCGCAACAAGCATTTGGAATAGGCAAAAAATTCGAAATGTTTTTCAATTCTACCGACGTGTAGGTACAAGCCTACCAGTAGGTGTGCGATACTTAACATAGCCTCTCCGATTTCTAAGAGTTCGCGCGCGATCTGTACTTACAGATACATAACCTAGTACTGCATAACCTAGTAATATATACTATTTTTGTTTACGTTTAGAACTTATATTTACTGGTAACAGAAATAAATACTTAGTAACTATAATAAATCGTGTTTTTGTTTAAAGTAAATCTTACTATAGTTATCGAGCTTCCAATCATGGGCGGACAATTTTTTGTCATACATAGTTTTTATACTTAGAACTTAAGTATTTAGGATCCCCGAGTTTATACAGGACTAGATGTAAACGAATCAGTTCAATTATTCTTGCACAATTCATGATGAATGATGCACGACACAAAATAATATATCACAACACTACGCTGCCTCAAGACGTCCTGTGTAGTGTGCAAGACGTCCTGTGTAGTAGACCTGTGTCGGTCAATCATTTTCCATGACCCGGGTCGATCGTGAACGATTCGTATAGTGATCGGGTTAAAAAGATTCGGTCATTTCGGTCCCAGTTCGTATGTGTCTGTATCATAAAAATGACCGAAGGATTGCGTAATCGATCTCGTTCTCACGTTAGAACGAGAACAGGGACGCAATAGGGACTATGCGTAAGACTCCAAAAAGGGCAGATTTTTTTTCGTAATCTTTATTGCTATAAAAACGTAACTATACAATTATTTTTAAGATTTATTATCATTTAATAGTAAAATTTTATTATCAAAAAGTGGCTGTTTAAAATGATTTAAATACAATAAATACAGATGATTTACAGGATCATTGTACATGGTATAAAGTGTTTCTGCCATATACCAGTGTTTATCGCGCCTGGCAACTTCAAACAGGAATTTCAATTCCACCCATTGCTCTAGCAAAGGGATTTATCCCAAATGAAAATAATGACGTATGCATTAATGTAATTTTTCATGATTAAACTTTTATTTTATAATTATTTTATATGCTAAAGAAATATGCTATATGCTAAACAACATGAAAATATGCTAAATTGGCACCAGTGGTCACAGGTCAATAGTCAGAGTCACCGATGCAACTGATTGATTTATTCTCAAAAATTCAAAATCTAAATTAGCTCCCGCGATTGATAAATCGCGTGCGACCCGAGAGATCCCGCGCGATACGGTTTATTTTGGATACAACCATACAAGGCACAACAAACAACAAGATAGAAAGAGTGCACTGTGTGACTAGGATTGTATGTATGTACTTAAACGAAAGAGATAGAATATATTTTAATTGTTACGTCATTGTGTGATTGGATGCACGAAATAATCGATGAAATAAGCAACACGCTACGGTAATGCTCCACAAATAAAGTCCAATTTCGTTTGTGATGTCACCTGGTGATCGAATCTATGGACGACCGAATCGATTAAATAAGCAACACGCTACGGTAATGCTCCACAAATAAAGTCCAATTTCGTTTGTGATGTCACTTGGTGATCGAATCTATGGAAGACCGAATCGATAAAATAAGCAACAAGCTACGGTAATGCTCCACAAATAAAGTCCAATTTCGTTTGTGATGTCACCTGGTGATCGAATCTATGGACGACCGAATCTTTCAGAGATCCTTGACTCGGTCATTCACGTATGGGTCGTGATTGGCTTAAAAAGATTCTGTCAATCGCGATCGACACAGGACTACTGTGTAGTGTACACATTTACACAACGTAATCAAGGATGGGGCGAAACACGTGCCATGCGGGACGGGTAAAACATCATCGCGAACGATATTTTTTCACGTCCCGTCCTGCCCCGTCTCATCCCGTCCTTGTTCTCGTTGTGTGTATATTTTGCTACTATATTTTTATATGTAACGATGTTAAAAAATCGTTCTGTCCCATCCAGCACGAGAAAAATCCGTTGTGTATGCAGCGACCTTAAATTGACATTTCAGAAATTCAGAGCATAATAATGACACTGACACTGGCAGAAGACAGAACAGTCAGAACATACATTGAACAGAAATGTGTTGAAAAACAAAAACATTGACTATATCGTTGTAATGTAAAAATGCCTCTAATTATAATTTGTGGTACTCCAGTAAGTGGAAAAACAACAAGAGCAAAAGAGCTGAAATATTTCTTTGAAAATAAACATCAAAAGAATGTAGAAATAATAAGTGAAGAGGACGCAATTAAAAAGTTAGGTTACGAGAAAAATTCCACATATTTAGACTCCCAAAAGGAGAAACGAGTACGTGGTTACTTGAAATCAGAAGTTTTAAGGCTTATTGGAAAGGATAATGTTGTCATTTTAGATGGCAGTAACTATATTAAAGGTATGACTTCGTTTAACCACCAATTCTTACACGAGACCAGTTGCATATGCTTCAGGCTAGAGATACATTATGCCTCTCTCATTCTCTGGTTGAAGTTGAAGAAGATGTAGTCAAAACGTGGACACTGACATTGATGCTGGTCCATTGGATATATCTCTTATGTATACGATCAGAGATTGAGAAAATTTATCAAAGAACTAACTTTAGTTACTTAACCAACATATGCAAGCAGTGGCAGTAGGCTGGACACAACTGTTATCAGACTAATGCGTTATGGAGCTAATCATACTTAAAATTGAGCATAGTTTGTTATCCGTGCAGGGGCAGAGAAAGAATACTAACCTCTGTGGTCCGGGTCAACCTGTCGTAAAAGGTGACAAAACAACACCCAAGCTACGTAATAGAGCCTCAAGCCCGTCTGGATGGCGACCACCTTTGGTCTTAAGTATGCCGCCATAATAACCTTGTGTTGTGTTCCGGCATTAGTGTTCAAGTTACTGTACCCTTATGGGATAGCAGTGTGTTCGCGATGCCACTGGTGTTGTAAACACCTATAGCCGACAGTAACTGCTAAATCCTAAGCAATAAAAAAGAAATCTCATAGCTAGATCAGGAAGGTGAGGAAGATATGTGGTTCAAACTTATTTCTAACTGTAGACAAGGATTTTCTTTTGAAGAGCAAAGTTGATATGTATCTTGTCTCTAAATATTAATTCTTTTACTATTACTAGACCAAACTTTGTACAGACTAAGATTTTCTAATTCTGGTGTATTTCCCCTTTTCTGGCCTATTTCTACCTCAAGTTTTATTTATCTGCATCAAACATCTTAAAAGTACAGTCAAAACCTGGTATAACAACATCAAAAGGACTATTGTAACCGATAGTCATAACAACCGGTGATGTTTTCATTATATGGCATTCAACTAGACCTTTGATACTGGTCTATATAATCAGTATGTTGTTCTAAACTATGTATGTTTAAAAGGTTTTAACTGTATCTCTATATATCAAAATTTCTAAATTTAGACCAGAAAAACTAATTGGTTCTTGTAGATGTATTTGGTGCTGATTATTGGAACAAAACCCACCCTAAATTATCCCAGAGAATATCTAATGATGGCTAATAGTCGATTGTAGATAAATTTGTGGAAAAAAATGTAGCAAAATATCAAAGATATATGCCTTAGTTGCTACATTTGCTTCTTATATTTTAACTGTTTATACACTAGAAGTTTTGACGATTAGATGATACCCAAAATTTTATACATTCTTTAAGATTTTTGTATGTTTTTATATATTTTTTTATGTATTAGGTACTTTTCAGGATATATTTTGACCGTGTAAATGATAAAATGACTACTGAACAGTTAAAATGTCAAGTAAATAAATAAATATATTGTGACAATTCACACAGCCCTATCTAGTCCCAAACTAGGTAGCATAGCACTTGTGTTATGGGTACTAGACAACTGATATACTACTTATATACTTTTTTTGTAAATAAATACATAGACACCCAGATGCGAGATGGGAATCAAACACGTGACCTCCGCAAGCATACCAAAATTAAAATGTCAGTGCTTGAAAAATATTTACTACATTTTAATATTATTTCAGGCTATAGATATGAGTTGTACTGTGCCTCAAAAGCTTCAAAATCGACACAGTGTACAGTGTATACCATAAGAAACCATGAGGAGGCATGGGCATCAAATCAGAGAAGGATAAATAATGACACTGAAGAAAATGCCAGTGAAGCTTATACTGAAGAAGTTTTTAATGCGTTAACTAAATTTAGGTACATAATATAGTAAACTGTTCAAAGTTTTTCAGGATTTTTGTAATATGATATTCCAAATTTCCATGACAAAATATTTCATCAAACTATTTTCAAATTATTTAATGCAAAATTATATCATAATAATAAACTGTGCAAAATTAGCTTATACATTTTTAATTTTATCAAGTTATTTCTCTAAGGGAATAGTGTATTCCTTTGAGAAATAGTGTTTATTAAACATAGATTTCTTCTTCCTGGTGATCAAATCTATATAATCTACTTGTGTAGCTTGTATAGCTCAACTGTCGCTTAATTTCTTTCAGATTTGAAGAGCCAAACTCAAATAACAGATGGGACAGTCCCCTCTTCACAATACAACCATCAGATGAATTAAATCTAGATGATATATACAAAGTATTGTTTGAGAAAAAGCCACCTCCACCTAATATGAGTACACAGAATGTAAGTAATTTTTTACCGATGCAGTAATCATCACAATTTGACTATGACTAGTATTGTTTATCTGTGTGGTAAAAACATATTGTGCCAGAATTTTGACATTATTAGTTAGATGTTCTATCAAATTCTCGCAAAGCACATAATAAGAACAAGTTTTTGTTGAAGCAGAAGTATACAGTAATAATTCACACCTTTGTGTTATTGGTACTAAAATGATGATATACTACTTATATACTTTTATAATTAAATATATTTTTATGAATCCGTGGTGGATGATTTAAAAAAAATGGCAGGCAGAGCGACAGCTTCCGCACGCGACGACGACTGAGCGAAAAAGAGGGCCCTGGCACCTACTTATGGCGCTTTATAGAAGCGATCGGCCTGTCTCTCACTCGTCTGCACTGCACACTCCGAAGGCGACTCTCATTAGTTGCTTATATTCGAGAAGTGATTCTCATTGGTTGTCCAAACATTAGATTCTGATTGTTCATTTATACTTCGGAAGTGTTACACTCCGGAAGTGATGGAAACTCTCTTTGGTTGTTTTAAATATTAGTCAGTGTTGCCAATAAGATAATTTTGAGTTTGATATTCCTAACAATATATTATACATAAACGCTCACAAGTTTGAAGAATCAAACGTTGCTATGTTCTACGAGATACAAAGGTCCAATTTATTTTCTCGAGTCATGGCCTTAAATAAGTACTTTTCTTCCTCCTGTCCTTATCCCACATTATATGGAGTCGACACATGTTGTTCTCTCCTTCCACACTCCTCTGTTAGCAATCATACCAACATTCACTCTTTTTTGCCATATCATCATTTACATAATCCATCCATCTTTTTTGGTCTGTCTCTACTCCTGACTCTCATTTCTATCATTTTCCTTGATATATGGCATTCTTCACTGCGCATTACATGGCCAAACCACGCTAGTCTATTACTTTTAAGTTTTTCAATAACTGGTACTATTTTCACACTTCCTCTAATATACTCATTTCTAATTTTATCCATTTTCGTAACTCCACACATCCACCTCAGCATTCTCATCTCTGCAACATGTAACACCCTTTCGTCCCTCCCCTTTGTGGCCCAGCATTCCGGTCCATACAATACGATAGGCCTTATTACGGATTTATAAATTTTACCTTTGAGTTCTGAATTTCCTTATAGGAACTCACTAATTATTTTGACTTAGTGTCCAGATTTTGAGCAATAGGTTTAAGGGGTTGAAACGACACATTTTTTCGAATTTGGGAGATTTTTGACTTATCTAGGTTCTACTTTATGTTTTAAGTTAATATGATAATGATGTTTTTTTTAATAAAGTATCTAAAATCCCGTATAACAGTGTTAACTTTTATGCCATTGAGATCGTCAAATTTATTTTTCATTATATATTTACTATATATATATATTATTTCCAGCCCCCACTGACGTCAACGAATTTCCTCTACGAACTGGACAAAGTGACTCAATCTATATCAAAACACATCCTAGAATGCAAGCAGCTTGGAGCGTCTGAAATTAAATTCCCAGAATACCCAGATTGTAGTCTTCAAGGATTCACTGAATATGTAACACCGCAGAAGTTGTTGCATTTAAGAAGGCAATTCCTGACGTATGCGAAGATGAACCATTCCAATGCAGGAACTGATAAATTGGGAAGGTTTTATATACAGTATCTTAATAAAACTTTGTCAAATTGATTATAAATTGTTTTTTTGTTACTGTGGAACAGTATATACGGCCTATATAATAATAATAACAGTTAGGCTAGGCTCCAACAGTAGTGGTCAGATATTATCGATAGTGCCATCGGAAATTTAAGTTATACACAGGATAGAAAAGATTTTAGTATTTTCAATAATATTAATAAAGAAAAAACTAGAAAGTACTCTACGATTTAAAAATTGAATAAATTCATTAAAAAAGTCAAATCCAATCATAAAGATAAATGAGTCCAATCAAATCCAAAATAAATCAATCGAGCAATGATTTGTTGTAAAAACTTAAAACGTGTTATCAAAATTTTTAAGCTTCAAGCGATTTCTTTTTGAGAAATTATGTCCCTGCCGCTGAAAATACTCGTTCAGAAGACACAGAGGTAGCTGATGAGCAACAAAATTTCTGAACTGCTTTCCATAATCCTTCTATAAACAACATATTCACTTTTTTGCCAAAATAATGATGGATTCTCAGTTACATTTATTCGTAGATGTTCTAAATACTCACGTATACCCACTTTTAATTGCGTCCGTTAGCGTGGAAATATTTGTCGACGATTGTTAATTTACTGTAAGAAAACTAAATATCCCATGACTGAACTTATCCATTTGACTATATTTTTTGGATTCTACTTTTTGAGCTGTCTCTGTAAGTCTCATCAATTTGTGTACAAGTCGATACGGTCTCCGTAGTGGGGCGAGGAATCAATTGGTTGGAATATGGCACACCGTCTATTTTAAAATACATGGTATTATTATAGCCTTTCGATATTCTGCTGTACGGTTAAACGTCGTTCAGACAAGTTATTCTCAGTAATCAGTTGGGTGCCTTCCATCGACGGAGAACAGTACTTCGGAATATTTTATTTTCCACTCATATAAAAGATGTTGCAAATGGGATAGGTCCCGTTCTAAACTTTCATAACATTTTTAGCGTAAATAGATAAAGCTTATTATTCCAAGCTGTTGATAATATTGGAATTTGTTCAGAATGTTGAATTCGAAAGCTAACGTCAAAGCCGTACTGTTCTTCGCGCTGCACACCTGACATTGGCACTTGTTCATACGACCACAAAGATCAATAAATTATAAATTTAACGATTAGAGCAATTTCTGTACAATTATTATAAAATTTAACACCATAAAAAAATAATGTGGCTATTTGTCTTTATTAACTTTCCGTTTGCAAAAAATAACTGTATTTATGATTTCATACATGAAAACTGGAGGAGGAGGGATCTTCTCATATACTACGGATGGTCACCAGATAAGGGGGTTGGGGGTTAAATTGACAAAAATCACGTAGTTTGGGTACTCCCTTGGTCTTCGAATAGATTAAAATAAAACAACATAATAAATACGATAACTGTTTTTGTATTGGTATGCCTATATACACCCGATGAGTTCCGGTGGCCCGGGGGGAGGGAGGGCCGACACACGTTTGCAAGTGACTTAACCTAAACCAGAATTACGACGAATAGAAGTGCTTACATAGTCAGCTCCTGCAAACATAATTTATTATTAATAATCAAATATTTATAATTCCAACTTCATTGTATACATAGCGTCACGAGTTTTGAGCGCTCGACAAAAGTAGTGGGGGACTGACGCATGTGTACACTCACGCTCATAATTATTACCACGCAGACGTGCGGACGATACGCACGAGTGGCAAGCGACTGATAAACCAATATGGCGCCGGCGCTGACCATCTCACCCCACCAAACAGACCCAAAAAATGACAACTGCGCATTCAAGGAAAGCGCTCAAAACTCGTGACGGTATGTATACTTTATTGCTTCGGCCAACAGACAGGTTGACGGCCCGCTTAATAATAGTAAGCAGTTACGTATATTTGCGATGCCAGGGGCGCCGTTAACACGCTACCGTCCACGTAAAGGTGAACCACCCAGATGCAAGAGACGGGAATCGAACCCGTAACCCCACTTGGGACATTATGGGCTGTTATTATAATGATTTTAATTTTAATGTTTTTATTTTTGCCACTGTGGTGTCCTAAATGTTTACACATTTTTGTGTTTCACCAACAAGTGTCTAATCTTAGCGTTAAATCCTGGTTGCAATCCCAACTCCCACTTCGGTGTCCAGGATCTACTTTTCGACTTCTTTTCTCCACATCGCACGGTCTTCGGCATCCCTGATAGTAAATCCATTGGCACGCATATCACCCTTTACATCAAGCCAGTACTTTTCGGATATACCCCTCCTGCAGAGGCCTAGCGAAGGCTGCATGGCCAGACATATGTTCCCCACATGCGTTAAGCTTTCTTTATTGTAGATACCAAGGTTTTGGCGGGGCCTCTTGCACCCTGTGCATGATGTGTATCTATCTCACCATGATCGCATTGACGATATCCGACTCGTTGTTGCGGAGAGCGCGCACCGCCCTCGCCCGCGAGACGTTCGCCTGCGACATCACTATCTCCACATCCTTCTCGTCCACTCCGGTTTCGTCTACCCCCTCTTCGTCCTCCTCTTCCGCAATTGGAGCCACCGTCTGGAATAGATTATGTTTAAGTTATTATATTTCTTTCAAAGAATGATGATTTCTTTCTATTCTTAAACAATTCTTTTGAGAAAGAGAAATAAAAACATATGATGATTTTAATAATTAATATCTTATATACATAACTTTAATTTCTTGTTATATATGTAATTATATATATTTTAGTGCGTGTGTGTGTTTATACATTATTATATTTACATTATTATTATATATTATATTTAAATTTGATTTTATAGTTTCGTCAGAGTTTATGTGCACAACCCTGCCTCTTTATTCTTTCCAATCTCCAACATTAGGTTTGCTGGAAGAAAACTCTTTTAGGGTTAAGCACGCCTATGTACATGTCTCATATCTTAAATTTTATGTGTGTAATCAATGTTGTGTACAAAGAATAAATAAAAATAAATAAATAAAAAAAGAGAACTATGTGTTCTATTTAATTGTTTGATCGTTATCGCGGTTCCAGATTTCAAGTCTAAACAAACCAAGCGGCGCTATCGCGCTGTCATTTCAGTAAGAGCCTGTATCTCTGCGCGTAAGCAAATATTTTGTCGACGTAACGAAAGTGTGTCTTTTAAAGCATGAATAGCGTTTTTAAATAGTTTCATAAAAAAAAAAATTACGCATTGAAAATACCTAATCATGTTGAGTGATGATAATATTTGGATGGACTTGCTACTACGTGAACGCAATTAAAGGCAGTGTGCAGTAATAGGAAGACCGGAATAAAGCGTTCCAACCTTATCTGTACTCGATGCAAAAATGCCACTATATTATGGCATTTGCGCGGAAAAACACAGATGTTAAACTTTTTTTTATATAATTTTACTTCAACTTTTTTTTTCATTTAACACTGATATATTTATTAATTGCCTTAAATATAAGTTTTCGTTAATTCTCTATCTGTAAAAAGTTAAAAGAAATATTTAAATCAATTTAAAATTGCAATTTTGAATTTTCAGTAAAAACACTTTTTTTTTATTTTGAAATATCCAAATTATATAGCACTTTTGGAATGTATGAGGATTTTGATGGATAGCTTTCAAACGGTTAAAGACACATATTGTATATAACATAACATATCCAAAAAAAACACTATTTACAAACAATGCCTTTAATAGTTTGCTTAATACTTAATTATAAATATGGATATGGACTTACCGTTCCCGTAGCAGTGGCATCGGTACCGGCTACGGCAGTCTCAGGCGCCTTGAACCTCTCAGCAGCGGCCATCGTGGCCTGCTGAGACAGATCCTCAATCTTGGCCTCGCCGAAAACAATGTATGTGTCTGAATGCGGATTCTTGTAAACATCTGGTGAGTTTATTACGAAAAGAATGTTCTTTGATTTGCGAATCGTTACTCTGTTCACACCTTGTACCTGGAATAAAAAAAAATTACATGACGGCGCGCTTGCTTGTCATTGAAATATAGTCAAACTCGAAAACGCGATAGCGGCACGGCGAAGCGGTTCTCTCACTTTTTGAGCGTTTTTTTTTTAATAAAGATAGGCGTACGTTTGACCGCAATCTCACCTGATGGTAAGCGACGATGCGGTCGACGGTGTAGCACGCTTACCTATATATAAGAAACCTGTTCACTCTCCTCTTGAAGACCAGACGCCGTCTGTGTTTCCCGAACATTATAAAGTTCGGGAAACACAGACGCCGGCAAAGAATTCCACTCTTTGGCGGTTCGCATGATGAATGTGGAGAATGTGGTTTAATTTGGACAATATTATTACCTACGCCTCTGACCCGATATAGGGCCACGGTGTTTACAATTAGTTCTGGTAAAGGCCTTCCTGTATATGTAAATATGTAGGAATATTTCACATACTACATTTAATCCTAAAGTACAGTAATCAACAATAGATTACATATTGCCGCATTATAGGATAATTGAATATTAATTTAATTTCATGCAATAATAAAAATAACACAATTCGTAAAGTTATGCAAAATAGATTATGAACTGTTGTAGAAATCATAAATTTCAGAGTACAAAAATATAACGTGGGATATCACCCGCATGTCATTCCCCAATGGATGTAAAAACATGTTATAGCACTTGTATTATATGTACTATTCTACACTTATCTTCCAAAGTATTCAGTTTTTTTTTCTCGACTTTATTTTTTTCCCTCACGTCTTTTTTTCATTAAATTTATAAGGTTTTATTGTTTCGTCACAGTTTTTGCACTTTACGTTCACAACATTACATCACTTTTTAATGCACGAAAAGGCGTCAAGAGAGCAAACTCCATGCCACAATAAAATGCCCACAACATAAAACGACACAAGCTTAAATTTTAACCTATCTACCTACTATTATGATCATATTTTAAAATTATATCATTGTTATTCAATAAGCTATGCTTAAAAATTCAATTCGTCTTTGCAAATATATATTGCGCGCATGTGAGCGGCTGGAAGACAAGACACATGCGAGAACATTAGGGTATATGAACAGCAAGAGGATATGCGGCGTGGAGTGCGTTGCCAGCTACAGGGGAGTCCACACCGGCACACTGCTCATGAAGAAAGTGAAGATCAGAATACCCTCCTTGAAATTGAGAGATAGCAAATCAACTGAGCCAATGGGTGACCTTCAACCCTCTTCCTACCATGTCAGCTGTGGAGGTACATTCAGTGTGTCTTCAACTGATAATAACCCTGTGGAAAACTGGAGGCAAGGTCCATCACAGGAAACTAAAGCTGAGGAAGATTGGAGAAAACGACCTCTAAATAATTTGCGGTCTTCATATTGGTGGCAGACATCTGAGGCGTCCAATTCTTTCCAGGACACAAAATACCATAAACCGTGCGTTAATCCCTCAGATTTCAGAATTTGGGAGACGGTTGACAGCAGTCACGCAAAAGGATTGAAATTTAAAGTGATGTCATACAATGTTCTCGCACAGTACTTATTGGACTGTCATCCATATTTGTATGCTGAGTGCACTCCGGGGAACCTTAAATGGAAAGTGAGGGCGGCCAGGTTGTTTGACGAAATCATTAATTTATCGCCGGATATCCTATGCTTGCAAGAAGTCCAGGCTTCGCACCTGAGCAGTTTCTATTCCAAATTTGAACAGATGGGCTACATTGGTATCTTTAAACAGAAAACTGGACAAATACAAGATGGATGCGCTATTTACTTTAAACAGGCACTGTTCAAATTACAGGATCATGTTAGCGTGGAATATCACCAGCCCACTATGCCGATTCTGAACCGAGACAATATAGGGTTGATAGTAAAGCTACTTCCATCTCATTACCCTGGTTCGCCGATAGTGGTCGCGACTACGCACTTGCTGTACAATCCTAAACGGACGGATGTTAGGCTGGCGCAGATGCAGGTGTTCCTCGCTGAAATCGACAGATTCGCTTACTTCAATGGCGGGGACACACGTGGCCATTTTCCCATCATATTGACGGGAGATTTCAATTCAACGCCCGAAAGTGCTGTAATATATTTATTGGATCAAGGGTATGCGAGTGTGACGCCGTTTCGGTACAATTCAGACTGGAAGAGGATAGGTGTGACCGACAACTGTCAACATTTCTCCGTGTATTTGAACAGACAGTGGGGGCTGAATACTGATTACAGTAATTTAAAGATATACAATTCGGAACACAGCGAATCCTTACCAGACTCCGGATGTGGTTACAATCATTCGGCTATACCTCTTGAGTTTGGCCGGATGTTCAACTCCGGGATCATTCAACACTCGTTACTACTTAAGTCGGTATACGGCAAGTACAAGCTGGACGGCACTCAAGAGGCATCCACCTTCCATGATTACTGGGTTACCGTAGATTATATGTATTTTAGCCGTAAGGGCAACCTTCGTTTAGTGGAGCGTCTCCGCTTACCATCAGTGCCTGAATGCGAGCTGTTGGGCCGCCTGCCGAACAGTGTATACGGTTCGGACCACCTTGCCCTTGCCGCCACATTTGAACTTACTCCAACAAATTTGCCATATAAAGCAGAACAATAAAACAAATCACCTCCCTAGATCTATTTCAACAATAGAACGCGGTTATATCTATAAACGCGAGTGCCATGTCTTGGTGACTCCTGATTGGTCAGACCCACATATAACTTGGGTAGTTTCAAGTGAACCAAAGATTGAAAAATGGTTGTAGCAGTGAAATTTATTGTTTATAAATCACAGTTATTCAAAATTTCCTGAGATCATTAGGTTAGTTGAAACAACAAACATGGCATTCATAGTTTGTATATATTCTGTACAATAAAGGCTTTACTAGTACTCTTTTATTATTTTCATAAAATTACTGATGAAGCGAATCTCAGCCACTTTCTACGGCGGCCGGAGGTCGTTGCTTGCCCTCCGGCGCCGACGACGTGATCTGCGTTGGCGGGAGGGGAGTGTGGTGGTCGACTCCCGCTCCCGCTCCGCTGCCTTTTTAGCGGACATGACTGCCTCGTAAAAGGAGGCGACGGCCGTCCATCCAAGATCGCCCCCGACTATGGACAGAACTAGGGCCGGGAGCGACAGGTCCGCGTCGATTTGGGAAACGAGGGCGCGGCTGTCTTCGCGCCATGCTCTACGCAGGGTACACGGCGACAGTGTAGTCTAACCGTATCCTCCTCGTTGCCTTTCCAAGCATTCGACCAGGACGGGCCTCACCGCTTCGATGGTGACGAGGCCCGCGCTGGGGTGCGCGAGGCGCTCCTTCCACTCCAAACTAAGCCACAAGTATGACACGATAACATGTGCCGACCCCATATAATGTGGGATAAGGGCAGGAGGAAAGAAGTCTTTTTTTTATTTTAACACTTAGTTTCTACGCTCTATATTATAAAGCTTCGCTTCTTTCGGGTGTCCCTAGCACTGTTATTTTTTTATATCCTTCAAGTAGTACAAATATGAAAATAATTTGAATCCTGCAATTCTTGTATATAGTTCGTCTATTATAATGTACAAGGTTTTAACATAAAATTACGAAATCACTCGGAAAGCATTATTATCTGTATGTTGATGAGAAGTACATTCAGTTATTTGTACACCACTACTCTCATTCTTATATTATACGAAAGTAACTATTGGTTGATGGTAACTAAAATATGATACAAAAGTTTTTGATTGAATTTTTTCATTAAATCTAGTAAATACTGCATCTATAGTTGTTCCTGTTTTAGTTGTCGAACAATTTGGATTTATTCATATAACATTATTCATCCTTAAATTAAATCTTTTTGAAAAGAAATCAACCAATGGCTTAGACTTTTCATCTTTAAAATTGTAATTAAAATCTCCACTTAAAATAATTGGCATTGTATGTTGATTACTTCCCGTAAATTTTGTTCCATATTCTAAATAAATCATTAGTGATCTTGCAATTAAATTTATAATATCTTTAACGCCATGTCCAGAATTGACTTCACAATAATTGTTTTGCTTCTATTTAATGGTATATTTTAAGTACAATTTCTCTTTTTAATCGGCACAAGTGTCCTGCTAAGATTCAATGCATCTCTATCTAACTGCACTTTTTAACTTTAATTTTTTCCAACTTTATCTTCAACGAATTCTAACCAAACTATTATTTTCATCTTATTCAATGTATACTATTCTATTCTTGTTAATTTTGGCTCCAACGCTTTGGGCATTGATTTTGCCAATGTCGGCGTAAGAGAAGATTTGACCAGTGTTTATATTTACCCATAGAACCATTTGATAAACAGTCGTTAACGTCTATGTTTGTTGTAATCTTCTGCTGTAATATTGCTGTTGTAATCTTGTTCTAAACTTAATAATGACGAAAACAATTTCATAAGGTGAAGGCCACGCACAGTGAGGTGGGGAGGTAACTGCCGCGCGCGCGCCGCAGCTCGTGTAACGACACTAAATCTGAGGCTCTCGTGTAACTTGTAAAATCTGACGCTTAGCACGAAATCCGACGCTTAGCACCTATATGCGAGCGGCCCGAACGTCTGTATAGAAGCTTGGCTTCAAAATCTGGAGTTTAGCAGATAGACAAATGCACCCCCCAATAGCAAGTGATCACCATCACCTACAGACTTTTGCAACACCAGAGGTATTGTCTTGGGGATTGAGGGTATATGGAACTTTGAAGGTAGGTGACGAATATATTAATTCAGACAATCTTCACTTTAATATATGATAAGTTTTTTTTATTGCTGTGAAAGGGCTGATAGGCTGACGGCCCACTTATAGTAGAGTTTCCATCACCTAAGGACTATGATGCCAGGGAAACTGGAACCTGGGTCACTTAAAGCGGGAAACAACACGAGATTATTATGGCGGCATTCTTAGAGATTAGCGGCTGTTGCCAGGATAGGTCTCAAGCCCTCCCACCTAGTTTTGCCTCCTTTATGAAAGGCCGCCCCGTGATGCAAGGGGTGAGTATTATATCTGTCCCTGTGTGGAAAATTGTCCTTCATCATCTTGGCGTTGGCATTCTCTACTTCGCAAGATCTTTGGCATCTCTGGTGGTTAGTCCATTACATGGAAAATAGTACTAAATACTTTTTAGTAACTTCATACAAGTATATCATTATCAAAATTTTACATAGATCTTTATTGTGGTTGTAATATCTATATGTACACAATGACCTTGAAATGTGGTTTAGACTTGTGAAATTTCTGATAACAGGGTGTCAATTTGGTAATCTACGTCTTATATAATGGGCTATGTGAAGAGACTGTGGGCCCACTACTACAACTGGATAACAGCTACCCTTGATCCTATATATGCCATCATAATAATCTTGAACTCTTTACTGGAGTAAGTAACGTGTTAAGATGGCAGCATGTTAGCCGTACCTCTGGCATCTCAAACAAACACAGGCGATGGTGACCACTTGCTATTAAGTGAGCCCTGAGTCTGATGTTCCACACCAATAAAACTATTCACACTTCCCTTACCCATAACTTTCAGACAGCACACAGATTGACGGCGTACTTAAAAGTAATCATTTACCGCCGAATGTTAGTAATGCCAGGGACATGAGCAAACTGGTTATACCCTTTTTTATAGTGTAACGCGGAAGACGAGTTTACTCCTTCTGTTGCTTGAAGTGGTAAGGTGCAGGAAACTTGTAAAGGGGCTCTAAACAGGTGGGGGGGTCCTGTGTTATTTATTGTCAACGGTACCCGATATATCTACCTGCCGATACATTGAGTTTAAGACGGAACATATAGAAGGAAAATGCCCAACTAAATAGTGTCAACACAGTGCATGAAGAAATGGGAACCTGCTAACTCATACCAGAACACAAAAAAAAAGAGAAGGACATCACTCTTCTCATAAATTAAGATCTGCTACATACTACACTTATATATAATAAGTTGATTCAAATACTCACTGGCTTCAGTCCTAATTTGCTCATAATCTTCCTAGCCTTCTTTTCACCGCGAGACTGTTTGGCCTTTGACACAATGTCGATGCCAGCAATTGGGTTTGAAATTCCACCAGCTCCTGGTGCACCTAGAAGAATATTTTTCATTGTATTATTATTTTTCTCGTCTTTTAGTGGGAGATACTGGCACAAAGAGGAGGCCTTTGCCAACAGGTACTAAGAAATTAAACTTAATCTAAGTTATGGAAGTAGGAAATTACATAATTCCAATTACAAGCTTTTTATTATAGAATTTAAATCTCACCAGCATCTTCAAGTTCTGGTATAGTATCATCAGAATCACTGTCTGATGATGCAGTCTCCTCCTTGCGTTTCTCTGTCATGGATGCAGTGGCCTTATCAAGTTCGGTCAGTTCTGGCATGATGTTGTGTGGACTAGACGACAGTGTCCTGAAAGCATTTTCTTTAATAATTTTTCATATAAATTCACAGCAACGAGAAAAGCTTGTTGCAATAGGAATAGGGCTTGGATTATGCAGTTATTTAAGTGTTACAAGACAGTATTACAGTCTAAGACAATCAGTAATAAAAAACATACAACGGCTTGGCCACAAAAAGATGCATGATTAACATCAGCATCCTGCCGTGCGTGTATGGTTGTGAGACATGGGCACAAAGTAAAATCCACCGAGACCAACTTAGAAGCTGTCAACATGCAATGTAGAGAAACATGCTAGGTGTAATGCTGTCAGACAAAATAAATAGTGAAAACATTCTAGCAAAAACTAAACTTAGAGACATTTTGTCACAAATAGATGCTCAGAAATGGAGATGGACTGGTCATATGCTTATTTTTTTTTTTTTTGAGTAACATACAATTACAATAAATCACAATATAAAGATAATATAAACAATTAATAAATCAGTAAAGTTTCCACTTAAAGGTAATGCACATTATTGCATCATCCAATAGAATAATAGTTGTCATAAATTAAAAATAAAAATTGAGAGATCTAAACTTAATACTTTAGTCATTTGCATAATTATATTATTTTTGATTTATAATTTACAATGTTAGAGCAAAAATATCTACACTGGTGTAAAATTTATTATATTCAAGACAAGATCTATGTAAAAGAGTGTTTCTTGCAAGATTTGATTTTATTGAAGGTAATGAAAGAAGTGACTCTTGCCTCGAATTTAAACAGGGACACCTCAGGAATACTTATAAGGAAAGGGGAATCCATGTGATTATTGAGTAATTTGAATAAAAATACCCTCCCTCATATCTTAGAACCAAACATCCAAAATGGAGCCAAATAGTGACACATTGGTACCTTAGGGATGGAAAAAGATGTAGAAGGCAAAATAAGCGTTGGGAGGATGAGCTAAAGCTGGCAGCTGGTCCCTTTTGGAGACGAACAGCTCTTAATAGAGCACACTGGCACAAGCTGGAGGAGGCCTTTGCCAATAGGCACTCCCAAATTAGAGACTTCATTTAAATAATAGGAGGAAACTAAAAATTCAGAATAAGGCCCATTATTATAAGACAGTCTATTTTATGAAATCTTAAAAATTATGATTAATACAGTAAGACCCCGCTTAACACTGTTTCTTTTAACACTCCCTTTATTGGAATTGTGAGATTCCTCGAAATTGCATGCAGCCGTAACAAAAATAACTTGTTAATTTAATATAGAGCTTGTATAGATGCACATCAAAAATTTCGAAACTGTAACCTAATCTACTACACACACACTATTACCAAGATCAGGCTTCGAAGATATTTTTAACATAGGTACTACAGGGACTTATGGTAAGTTAACAATGATTATTCAGCTTCGTCTCAGAAGCAATAAAATATACAAAAGAACAATGTTGTACAAAAAAAAACAGTAAATTCACTCAATATATTATGGTTATCATTACATTATCTGTAATCAACAGAAATGAACATTTATAAAAACCTTAAAATGTAACGTGATATGATTCACACAATGAATCTTATTAGATATAAATAATAAAAAAATACAGGAAAGCCGGATAACATGGGCGCGATTTCACTTTTTACACAAAAATAATTCCACCAAAGACTGCAAAATACACTCCACATGAAAACTATTGCACAAAAATACTAAAAATATACAAGATTTGTTCTAAAAACACTGATTATTACCTGAAATTAATATAATTTGAAACCAAAGGAGCGACCAGACCACTTTGACAAATTTAAAAGATTATAAATTATTATGACATTTATTGATGACAATGACATACAAATACAACACAAGTATTTTTTTACACTGACATTGGCAAAATATACAATAAAATCATTTGGGCAAATTAGAAAAAAAGAACATTTTTAAAAGTCGGAAAGCGGACCCCGGGAACCAAAACGGAAGTTTGGGTTGCAACCGGGATGAACGCTGAGATGATGATGATGATGATGAATAATATTTTATAAATATATAAAAACAATATTTTTAAGTGAAACCTATATTATTTTAAAATAAAAACACTTTTTTTAAAACCTTTAAACATCACTAAAGTCGATCTGTCATTGACATTTATCAAATTAACATTTATTTTTTACGATACTTCACGGCAGGGCAGTTGCAGTATACTTCAATTTATGTCTGTTAATTATTTTATGTTTGTTCAAACTCATTTACATTGCCGTTTTAATTACTGAATATTGAGTGATTTAGCTTTGTTTTCCGGACATGTTCAACAGTGTAATGATTTGACAATATTGTAATCTACGAATAAGTCCAAAGTACGAAGTGTCGCAGTGTGAAATAGTGTGAATTTGATTATTTTTTGTGCGGTATTTTCTTTCGGGAGTCCCAAATATGTCTCTCGAGGAGAAATTCAATGCTGCTGTTAATGTTATAAGAAGTTTGCCGAAAAGTGGTACGTATTGTGTAGTACATATTTATTGTGTAGAAACATCGATTACATTAGGAGCCCTCGAAGTGGGAGAAGAGAATATTATGAAATTATTGATAAGAAAGTCAGATAATGTATTAATGTTAATTACGTTTTAATTGACATCTTTTCTTGTGGGGATGGACCGATGATCTGGTCAAGATCGCCGGAATAGGTTGGATGAGGGCAACGCAGGACCGATCATCGTGGAGATCTTTGGGGGAGGCCTTTGTCCAGCAGTGGGCGTCTTCCGGCTGAAATGATGATGATGATGACATCTTTTATGTGATTAAGAAGATTATTTCAGCTGTATGGTTTTATTAAAATATTTAAATTATTTGTAAATTATAAGAATAATTTACACAGAATTCCATATTTTGTAACCAACCTAAGCAATTTACGCTAATTGAGTAATTTATAATGAAAAACTCGATACTCTACTGGGTAAACTATATAAAACTAACCACTAAACTGGGTTAACTATTTATTTTCAAGTGTTCATTTTCTTATTTATATTCATTTGTCCATGTTCATGTCCCATGTTTCAAATATAGTCTCTAGAGGTCATGTCTCAGAACAGACTATCCTCGGAAAAATAGACCAGATAGGTTATACATATAAATAATGTTAATAATAATAATCAAATAAATAATAATGTCAATAATGATTTAAAGCATTAAACATGGTAGTCAAATAATGATCTTACAAAGAGTGCATCAACAAGCTACATACTCTGCCATCAGATAATGACATAATTCTTAGTATAATTGGAAGATCCACCGGAACATAACAGTCTGGTATGGTACACTGATGGATCCAAAATGTAATCAGGTACAGGGGCGGGAGTATACGCGAAAGACTACAAATGTAGTAAAAGCTTGGGAAAAATGGCAAGTGTATTCCAGGCTGAAACATATGCCATAATAACCTGTGCTCACGAGAACATAGATAGAGGCACCAAATTCAAATCTATATATATTCTCAGTGACGGTCAAGCTGCAATAAAGGCCATCGCCTGCTTCAAAGTTGACTCCGGACTTGTCCTGGATGCCATTCAAACTCTAAATAGGCTTGGAAGGCATAACAGGGTAAGACTAATATGGGTCCCGGGACACGAAGGAATTCATGGCAATGAAATGGCAAGTGAGCCCTCATCTAATGATTTTATGGGTCCAGAACCATGTGTAGGCATTCCGACTAGTCTCGTGAAAGACACATTCAGGGATTTTGCAGATCACAGTCAACAACAACACTGGCTGACTAGAATCGGTCTGGAACACTCCAAAACATTTTTGTGATCCACGTACAAAGCACGAGGATCCATCTGGAACATGAGCAGGGGGCAAATACGCTACTTGCTTGGGGCCTTTACTGGGCACTTTGGAACCAACAACATGCTCATGAAGATGGGTCTAACCGCGACACCTGTGTGCAGGTTGTGTGGGGAACATACAGAACGCATGGAACACCTACTGTGTACATGTGATGCATTGGCCAGGAAGCGAATGAATCTTTTGGAGGTAGGATATCCGACACGGAAGACTACAGACTCCTATCTCCATATCTCATTGTTAGGCTCATGAAGCAAATCTTCAATGAGATTGGAGAGGAGTGATTGCTATCTAGGGGAACACAAAAGATCCCATTGGGTCGAAGTGTCCGAGATAACTCTCAGCCCCGAAATAAGATAAGATAGTATAATTGGAAATAAGTACATCCTGGACACTGACGGCGGGGCTGGTTCACAAATTTCAAGTCACTCAGCGAGTCATGAAACAAGCTATGTTGGGTGTCTCTCTATGGACAAGATCCGAAATGAGGAAATCCATAAGAGAACCAAAGTAACCGATACAGCTCTCTAAATATGCAAGCTGAAGGGGTAGTGGGCTGGTCACATAGCAAGAATTATGGGCATTAGAGCAGACGAGTCCTGAAATGGAGACAGCGTCTAGGCAAACATAGTGTAGGATATGTGCCCCCCAGCATGATGGAGCAATGACCTGTGCAATTTTGCTAGTGGTTGGAAGCCAAAAGTATGAGATCAGGATTTGTAGCAAATTGTGGCTAAAGCCCATAACCATGACCCGTGATTATGTCCAGCAGTATACAACAAAGGCTGATGACAACACTGATTATTATTACAATACAATCATTTCAATTTATAATATAATATACAATAAAAAAAACACAAAATACAATAATGGGAAGCTATGGAGGACATGTGTAATACAGTTAGAGATCTGACGATCCCTGTGGTGTAATGGATAACATATGTCTTCGTAAGCTTGCGGGTTCATTCCTGCCTTGCATCTGGGTGTTTATGTATGTATCAGGTCTAGTACCCATAACACAAGTGGAAAGTGCTATGCATTTAGTTTGGGACTAGATTAGGTTGTGTGAAATGTCCGATTTATTTATTTTATTTATTTACCTCTCTATCAATTTTTTAAATATGTAATAAAAAAAAGCCTTAAATTGTATACATAAAAATTCTAGTTGAGCTTTTAAATTATCAACTGTGTATTAACCCTTTTCGGACGTATGAATCAGTACAAAGAACAGTAAAATCCCACACAGTAATCTATGCAGGGGTGGATGAAAAATACTAACATTTGCGGCCGGGGTCGGCTTGTCGTAAAAGGCGACAAAACAACCCACCCTAGCTACATGGTAGGGCCCTAAGCCCATCTGGATGGCTACAGCCCCTGGTGTATAAGTATGTCTCCATAATAACCTTGTGCTGTGTTCCGGCATTAGTGACCCAGGTTCCTGTACCCATATGAGCAGGGCTGGGCAAAATAGGTGCTTTGTTTTGATTGAAATACAAATTAAAAAATACTCTATCGCAAGTAATTAAAATACAGAATACAGTATTTTAGTTATTGAAATATAAAATAAGTAATCTAGACCAGCATGGGTTGAGTTTCCTTTCATGAACACTAGATTTTTAAATGTACCGTGAGACAAACAGCTTCTTGTTGGAGAGTGAATAAAACACCTGCTAAAGAAAACAATCTTTCTACAGGTGGCCAACTCTAACCATTTTAGATGTACATATGTGGTTGATCACTGTCTCTGTTCTCAAAAACAATGAAATCATCATCTCCTTTATTAGTGGTGCTACTCCTGCTGCTTGCATCCATCATTTCATGTTTTTTGTAACTTATCTCTAAAGGTGGCGGTTCGCGCCGCGACAGAGACGAGCGACCGAGACAGGAGACCGCGACCGAAGACCGCGACTGTCACTTGACGTTAGGCAATGTATAAGCGACAGTTCGCGAGCGAGACAGAGACAGGAGACAGAGACGCGAGACAGGAGACAGCGAGACGGTCGCCGCTCCGGACCAGTAGTGTCTCGTGTCGCGCTCAAAAAGCATATGTGTTTAGTCATTAAAATGAATACTTTTTCTGATGAAGACTGTGATACACTGATTGAACTGATCAGACAGCACCCTCCAATATATGATGCACAACTAGACTCCTACAGAGACGAAAATTTGAAAAATAATATTTGGAAGAGCATAGCTGAAATCAACTGACTACATCGACAGACTCTCCGATACTGACTGACGTATCGGGCGCGAAGAGACTGAGACACTTGTCGTGGTCTTCGGTCGCGGCCTCCTGTCTCGGTCGCTTGTCTCTGTCGCGGCGCGAACCGCCACCTTAAGTCATAAATGGCAAGGTTTTGAATTATTTGCCTCTCATCTGTAGTGATGTTTTCTGGCAACCAACACATTTTAAAACTAGGGTGTTAGCATGATGCCAATATGGCTTTAATGTTAAAATGTATATTGAAGCCTTAAGTATTTGAAATACTAATTACAAAATACCTCTTCATATTTGAAATATGAATTACAAATTACATTTTAAGGAAGTGATTGAAATACAAATACCAAGTAGGTATTGTATTTCAATTACATATTTTTATTACAAGCAATTCAAATACTGCCCAACCCTGCCTATGGGACAGCAGCGTGTTTGCGGTGTCTCTGGCGTCAGTGTTGTTTTGTCGCCTTTTACGACAGTTCGACTCCACCCCAGCCGCAGGGGGTAATATTCTTAATCTGACCCTGCATGGAGAAAATATAATTATAACATTGACTTATCAATATTTATTATTAATATCTATTTATGTACAAATCATTATGTCATAATAAAAAAATCATAGATTTCTAATTTACAATTACAAGTATTAAAGCCCTTAGGTGTGTCTTAAATACTAATAAGTCCTGAGGTATAATTGATTCACGAAATTTATTAAAAACATTTTGTTGCCATATATAGTGCACTTTATTTGCCTTAAAGTTGTTCCTGAAGGATGGGCATATAATCTTTCTTAAGGACCATGCATTTGTTTTATGTATTTTGAACAGTCACTTCTATGTAATACCAAAGTGTTTACTTGACATGATAGAGCTTTTTCGCATACTGCTAATTGTCTGATGTCACACTATGACGGATGTCTATGTAGTGATCAGTGATGTTAGACGGCCACTTAGAAATAAATCCTTGTGCCGAGCTGGCTGCAAGCTGGTATTTGAGATGGGAAACTAGTACCTCTGTGCTCCGCTCCAGTGCTGCCAATACTGAGAGAGAGAGAGAGAGAGAGAAATTATCTCAGAAATCGCATCCCAGTGAAAAAAAATTATATTTCAATTTTGTATGTTTACCAATAAGTTGGTACGTCTGACATCATTGCTATTGATGCTGTTTTATCCAGACCTAGTTAGAATTTTATTCAATGCATAATCTAGTTTTTATTATTTGATTATAAATTATTTGAATACATACACTGTGATAATTGACACAGCTATATTAAGACCATCATTAGGTCTGTCTTTCTATACGGTTGTGAAACGTGGCCGGTGCTAGAGCGGCACAAGCAAGAACTGCGTGTCACGGATATGAATATGCTGCGGTGGATGTGTGGAGTGACGCGGAAGGACCGCGTTAGGAACTCCCGCATTCGCGGCAGCCTTCATGTCCGTGACATTGCGAATAAATTGCAGGAGTATCCGCCTTCGCTGGTATGGCCACGTTTTACGGCAACCTACTACTTACGTGGGGAACAGATGTCTGACCGTTCCACCTGCCCCGGGTCCCAGCAGGAGGGGTAGACTCAAAAAGTACTGGCTAGACGTCATAAAAAGTGAAATATGTGCCAATGGATTCCCTACGAGAGTGCAACTCTTGTGTTATGGGTACTAGATAATCATACTTGAAGTACTAGTATTTATATACTTTTATTTTGTGAATATATATTATTTCGGGAAGGGAATTGAACCTGTGAACTCCGTGTTCTGACCATGCATTATCAGTTCCGCCACCGGGGTTGTTAAACCAACAATTATAAATAAAGGTAAATGAATTAATATGTACCTTCAAACACATTAGGTTTTGTAAATATTTGTGAGTTTATATGCTTTTGCTTACATTATTATTTTTATCTGTGCAGGGGCGGAGAAAGAATACTAACCTCTGTGGCCGGGGTCGGCCTGTCGTAAAAGGCGACAAAACAACCCACCCTAGCTACGTGGTAGGGTCTCAGGCCCGTCTGGATTGCGACCACCTTTGGTCTTAAGTATGCCGCCATAATAACCTTGTGTTGTGTTCCGGCATTAGTAACCCAAGTTCCTGTACTTTTACGGGACAGCAGCGTGTTCGCGATGCCACTGGCGTTGCATACACCTATAGGCGATGGTAATTGCTAAATTCTAAGCGGGCCGTCAGCCTGTCTGCTGTCCTACAGCAATAAAAAAAATACATGCGTTATTTTCCAATTGCATTGAAGGCTTTTTTGCGCTGTAAACACTTAACGCACACCCCAAGGATACTCGCGGTGGGATGGTGCGCCCCAAAAAGGGACGCACGTCGCTGGTGTACACACTAAAACTACCCTATTGTTTCTCTACTACCCAACCCCAGTTTAATTACAAGAGAAAAGTATATAAGTTGTACATCAGTTGTCCAGTACCCATAACACATGCGCACTGCTGCTAACTTTGAGACTAGATGGCGCTGTATGAATTATTATTGTCCCAGTGTATTTACATCGTGTATATACATCCACCTGCCCTTATCCCAAAGTGTGTGGGTTCGGCACAACATGTTACATGTCGTAATAGTTGTGACTTAGTTTTTACTACCGGCCGCCTGCCTGACGTTAACCCCTTTTTGGGGAATAATCTATCAATAATATCAATATATAGTATATCTATACAAATAAATAAAATTGGAGGGTCTGTTTGTAATATTAAAATAACCGCTTTTTACTAAGTTCATTCGGACGTTCATACATTGTACATATACCAAAACATTTTTTAAAATTTTTGTCTGTCTGTCTGTTTGTTCCGGCTAATCTCTGAAACGGATGCACCGATTTTGACGGGGCTTTCACTGGCAGATAGCTGATGTACCAAGGAGTAACTTATGCTATTTTTATTTTAGAAAAAAAAATGGTTTTTATTAAAAATTATAAGTTTCGGAAATTTTAGAATCCAATTTAAGTTCACCTCAGATTTATATCATCAATCATATGAAACAGGGTTCAGCTTAGGCTGGACTTAGTGGGTTGAATTTCCAATTTAATTTGATCTCATATATCCAAAAAATGCTGCCCAAAGTCACTATTCCACGCGGACGGAGTCGCGGGCACAGCTAGTATTATAATATAAACATACTATACATATATTGATATATTATTAGCTGACAGTTGTGCATTCGAGTGTGTTAACAACGAGCGACGGATAAATACAATCAAGGTCATCATATCGATTTGTTGTGTAATGGTTTGAATAAATTATTTGAAACAATACCTACTGAAATGAAGGTTGAAGGGATATATCTGTGTGTATGACCTGATGGATAGCGGATGGCGCCTGACTAGTCCCTATTGCGGCGAACTATCCAATTACAGCACTAGAGCGCATTATGCGACATAATGCTCAACGTTGATGTTTCAACTACAGCAACGCTTCGCACAATCGAGCACTCTCAAAAGTGATGCGTGTACTCGAATACCAACTCGGTGACAGAAAATTAACAAGTCGCACGCTTAATCATAAACTGACCGATTACGATTTAGGTCTAAAGTGAGATAATATAACGGGCAGCATTGTACCGACGCCCTCTATCGGCCAAACTAAGATTTATTTCGATATCTCTTTCCCACACAGAGTTACCGCTATTTAGTTATAAGTCAATGTATGGGATAAGTCGTAAATGACAAAAAGTTTTTTGCGTTTTCCCAAAAAACAGATTTTTTGAGTTAGGTCAGTTTATGATTAAACGTGCGAAGTGTTTTTTCATTAAGTTGGCATTGATCTAAATTTTATTTACATACTATTGTTAGTAATATTGTTTATTGTTGAAAAAAATAATTTTTTAAGCTTTCGTTTCGTCCTAGTTTTTTGGAAGTTAATTAAAAAAAAGCAAACTGTGTTAAAAAAATAAATATAAGTATAGATTCACGTTCCAATTAACTATAAGCATAATTCGGCATTGTGCGCCACTGAGTCGCATTATGCTCTGTAATTGGAATACTACCTTTAACTCACTTTTTCTCCGTGCTGGGCGGAGTAAGAATAGTAAGTAACCTCAGCGGCGTGGTAGGGCGGTTGCCCGTCTGGATGGCAACCAACCGTTGTGTATAAGTATGTTGCCATAATCACCTTGTGATGTGTTCCGGTATTAGTAATACAGGTTCCTGTATCCCTATGGACAGCAGCGTGTTCGCGGTGCCGCTAGACTTAAGTGGGCCGTTAGCCTGTTTGCTGTTACTCAGAAAAAAAAACTGACACTGGCGAGGTAGTACTTGTCTTGTCAGTAAACCTTTAATTTTCCTTAAATCAGCCATTATCTCGTAAATGACAAGAGCTACAGAAAAAAATGTTAATGAAGGACTTATAAGAATTTAAATTGAATTAAGCGACTTTTGTAGAACATTTGTTTATTTATTTAAAGAAGAAAGAAAGAAAAAAAAATTTATTTAGAGCTTAAAACTATAACAAAAAAAACATATACATTAACAAATCACTAACACATTTGTCTTAGCCCTAAAAAGGTGCCTAACTCAGCAATGCAAGGAGCTGTTTAAAGAGCATCCTGCGCTGATCTTCCGTTAGGACCCTTGAAGTGACGATATAACAATTATTTATATCACGTTTATTAACAATAAGCAATTTAATTATTAGTAATTTATTAACAATAACCAAACATTTATATGTACTAAATATTAAGGGATACAAAAAGGTATTTGGAAAACATACAATAAATCACAATATAAAGATCGCATAAAAAATTCAATAAAATTTACAGATTTAAACCTATAAATCAGAATTTTTAATAATTTAGTTATTTGTATAAATGGATTAGTTTGATTTCTAATTTATGTATAATATTAGAGCAAAAAATGTCAACACTGATGTATAATGTATTATATTCAAGACAAGATCTATGTAAAATAGTGTTTCTTACAATTCTGAGGAAAATCTATCTTTGGGCAGCGTGATAGATAACATGAAATGTGGCTTGGGCTATAAAAATAAATCTAACTTTACATATGTTTTAAAAGAGAAATCTTCAAAATTGAATGCGGATCCGCTTTGGATAGTACCTTTTTTTCAGATAAATTGATTTTTTGTTGCAGGAGCGAAAAACGAATCACCCCAACATATCCCTTATTAATATTATGTGTATGTCGAAAAGTGAAAAGATGTACTGTTACGTTTTCAGTTAAAGTGTTTCCTGTATTTGTGGTCTCTTCTTTGTGCGGTGTTATCTTGAAGTTACACATTTTTAAAGTTAATAAAATTAAAAAAAAAAAAGACACTGTTTTTTTTGACAGAACAACGTTTGCCGGATCAGCTAGTACATGTAAGCGGTCCGTCCGAGTTAAATAAATTAAGTTTAAGGTTCACATGGCGTATGTTAGGTTATTTTCTCGCAAGGTTATCAAGTTACGAACTGTCGGTAAAAGGTTGACTGATTATACCTATACGTGCATTAACGCTTTTGCTTAAATGCTAAATGTTCGGACCGCTACTAAGATTGTGCGGATTGTATATCCGCCGTGTCCAGGAATTGGTTCGCTTGACTCCGTGCAGGGGAGTGGTTGACCCTTGCAGCCTGGGATGGCAATTAAGCCTGGTCTCTTAAGTATGCCCCCATAACAAATTTATGCTCCGGCCTAAGTGATCCGGGTCCCAGTTCCTCTACGTAGCGTGTTAGCGCTGCCCATGGCGTCTTAAACATTAATAGATGACGGTAACTGCTTACTACATATGTTTGTCGTCAGCCTGTCTGCTAGGTATTCCTTAAGCAATAGAAAAAGGAACTGCTTAAAAAATAATTCACCATCTTCATTATTTTACTATTAAATCCTAGTTGTGGTCTATGTTCGATTGGAGTTGCTACTCGGAACATTTGTCTACCTATGTCATATTTTTGGTCTTTGACTCTGGCGACTTGTTCCTCAGTTCAGAAATGCAAAATAAATATAATAGGGCAATTCACCCAGCGCTATTTAGCTCTAAACTAAATAATAATATTTTGTGACATTTCACACAGCGTCATCTAGTCCCAAACTAAGTAGCACTTGTATTATGGGCCCTAGACAACTGATATACTACTTATATACTTCTTTTTTGTAAATAAATACATATTATACATAAACACCCAGACGCGAGACGGGAATCGAACCCGTGACCTCCGCAAGCGTACCGAAGTGCGTTATCCGTTACGCCACCGAGGTCGTCAAATAAAAAAAATAGCAGAACACTTGTGTTATGAGTACTAGGAGACGATGCATATTTTTCTTTTGTAAATAAATCAAATTATACATAGACAGTCAGACTCGGAGCGGGAATCGAACCGGTGACCGCCTCAGGCGTTCCAACGTTAGCCGTTACGCCACGAAAGTTATCATATGTGAAATAAATAAATAAGTATACTAGGACAATTCACATAGCTCCATCTAGTTCCTTTAGTAAATAGCATAGCATTTGTGTTATGCAAGTGATCTATACTATTTATACTTTTTTTTTTATAAATAACTACACTTTTATTGCTATAGGACAGCAGACATGCTGACGGCCCGCTAAGAATTTAGCAGTTACCGTCCCCTATGGGTGTTTGCAACGCCAGTGGCATTGCGAACACGCTGCTGTCGCATAAAGGTACAGGAACTTGGGTCACTAATGCCTGAACACAACACAAGGTTATTATGGCGGCATACTCAAGACCAAAGGTGGTCGCCATTCAGATGGACTTGGGGCCTTACCACGTAGCTAGGGTGGGTTGTTTTGTCGCCTTTTACGACAGGCCGACCGCAGAGGTTAGTAGTATTCTTTCTCCGCCTCTGCACGGATAGCAAAATAGTCGTTTGTGAATAAAATGTTTCCCTGTTGTTGATCTAGTAAAAGGGGTTAACTAATTTGTCGCCCTTTTCGACATGCTAGTTGCAAGATTTGAGAATACATACTCGGTGCAATTATTTTTATAGCGCGCCATACAAATTTTTCCACTGCTTCTTAATAACTGATATAACAACTTTTTGATGGCAAACTTTCACTGCGTCTACCGGTGACCTCTTTGCTAAGAAAAAAAAACAAAACAACAAAACTTTTTCATCATGCCTCGAGCACGGTCTGTTGCGTTAAATATGGACGCACATGCGCGCTTTTCGATTCGCTTTTTAAATTCGATATTCAAAAACTAATCTACACAAACTACATTATGTTCTAATATAAAATACACAAATTTTCTTAATACGTTTTGATGAAATTTTATATAACACTACATGGGTATGTTTAATAAGGAAACATTCGAAGAGTACATCGAATTATGGTCATGTAAATACAAATATATTTTGTACTAGCTGTGCCCGCGACTCTGTCCGCGTGGAATAGTGACTTTGGGCAGCATTTTTTGGATATATCTTATGCTTTATTTTGGATTACAAACCCTATAAATCCTAAAATATAAATAAATGAAATATACAAACTGCGTTCGAACCTAGAAAGGCCAGTCTAAGCTGAACCCTATTTTATATGATTGATGATATAAATCTGAGGTCAAATTAAATTGGTTAAATATTTCCAATACTTATCATTTTTAACAAAATCTATTTTTTTTTTTCTAAAATAAAAGTAGCCTAAGTTACTTCTTGTTACATCAACTATCTGCCAGTGAAAGTCCCGTCAAAATCGGTCCAGCCGTTTCAGAGATTAACCGGAACAAACAGACAGACAGACAAAAACTGTAAAAAATGTTGTTTTGGTATATGTACCGTGTATACATCCGTATACACTTAGTAAAAAGCGGTTATTTTAATATTACGAATAGACCCTCCAATTTTATTTATTTGTATAGATGTAACTCATATTACAATGGATAAAGTTATAAATAAATATATCAGTATGTTGAGATGATGACTAATGAAACTTCTCTCCGTGCAGGGGCGGTGTAAGAATACTAACGCCTGCGGCCGGGTCGGCCTGTTGTGAAAGGCGACAAAATAACCCTAGCTACGTACGGTAGGGCCCCAAGCCCGTCTCTATGGCAACCACCCTTGGTCTAAAAGTATGCCGCCATAATAACCTTGTGTTGTTTTTCGGAATTGGTTATCCAAGTTCTTGTACCTGTCTGCTGTTCTTCGGCAGTAAAAAAAATATATGTATAATAATAGAGGAGTGTGGAAGGAGGGTGCATGTTTTGCCGACCATTGGATGACGGCAATTCATAGCAATAAAAAACGGTTAAGTACACCACAACCGTTTTATTTGTATTTACATTTATTTTTATTGGGCAATGAAATGTAGTGTGCGTTGGACTTTAATGGTTTTAAGTACGTGAACGGAATTCATGTGAGGGATTAGAAACTATTTGTATTTTTGATGACTGCTCATTGCTAAATCGGCGATTATTAAGGCTTACATTATGCGTCGAGCTTAATTGCGAAATTGTGAATGCTAGAAATCAATGTAAAATCATCATAACTGTTAACGGGTACTACTTCATATATAATACTTTCTTTTAGTAAATAAATACATAAACACCCAGAAGTGAGACGGGAATCAAACCCGTGAGCAAGCGTAGTGAAGTACGTTAGCACAAATGGAGGTCGTTTGTAATTGTAATCAAACTAAAGTTTTTTTTTTTACATAAATAAAGCCTGAAAGTTACAATTGGTCGAATAGTTTTATTTTTTAAAAGCGAATAAACGTATTTCGTAAATTTATACATTAATTTGTGCCGAATGGATTAATTCGATATTGCTCAAGTTTCAAGGTTTCATATTTTACAACATACGTTATGCTCTGGCAGCGTGGTGTACATAGGTGAACGTTTTTTTTATCTTCATACGGTCGTTTTATCATCATCATCATCGCCTGTCACTACCGCGTGCATCTGGGAATGGCCTGTCGTAAAAGACAAAACAACGCTAGGTGGTAGAGCACCATGCTTATCTGGTTACCAAACACACCTGGTCTAAGTATGGTGCCCCTGGCGTCGCTAACATTCATAGACGACGGTTACTGCTTACTATATATTATATAATGCAGCTAGACAAACGTTTCGTTAAATGTTAGTGAGTCACACTCGGCCATTTAAAATGAGAGATTTATATATTTAATCACAACTATCATAACAGTGAAACCAAATCGATAGTGTGGTCCCATCTGAATATGAAAGTGTAAGGGGACATCCATTAATTACGTGAGCTCAGAAATGGGGGGGGGGGGAATCTGCAATGAAATCTCACCAAATCTCATTTAAACCGAGGGGGGGATAATCGAAAATCTCACGTCACCTTCAAAAAATATTAATTAAAAAAATATGTTTTTATCTGTTTTTTTACTTTGAATTTTATTTAATTTAAATAAATTAACTATAGTATACTTGAACGGTTTATTATTTTCCCAAATAGTAAAATAAATTTTAGTTTAAAATATTTTAGCATCAATCTCACGTAAGGGGAGGGGGGGTCCAGGTAAATCTCACTAAATCTCACCTAAAGGGGGGGGGTCTCAACTGATCGCAAAATAGCTCACATAATTAATAGATGTCCCCTAATGCGCTCATGCCTTCAGTTGACAAGGAAATGCACGTCGCTGGTATATTCAAGAAAATTAGCCAGTATTCCTACATTATTGTCCTAACCTTCCATTAAAATATTGCGCTAAAACGAGTTTTATTAAAACAAACGATCTGACACAAATAAACGCATAAATTATCATAAATTGTGTTGTTCTCATTCATAATTAGTTTCTTGACCCTCACTATTATTATGGTATGTATAAAAAAATGCATACACGTTTTATTTATTCACGCTCTTCATTGCAGAACAAATTGTTTTGATTTAAAATATTACGTAAGACGTTTAATTTTGACTAGGCTGAAAATTTGCGGTTTATTTTAAAATTCAAACTGTTTTCTGAAGTTCTTTTTTCAAAAGCGTAATAAAAGCTGTCAATATGGATTGGTATGGTGGACCTTTAAGGGGAAGGGTGAAAGAAAGCTCTTCTTTCAAATAAATTTACAATAACGTAATAAAACCTGTCATTATGGATCGGAATGGTGGACCATAAAGTGGAAGGATGAATTGATATTACTTTCTTCGCGAGATGCGAATGCTGAGTTACGAAAATTGATAAAATTATAAACGTATATAGTTTGAGAGGTTTGAAAGTAGCGCAAGTGATTTAAAAACCAAAATTTGACGAATAGAAGGAGGGGTCGATGAGAGAAAAGATTGATGGAATGTGTAAAAGATGATAAGGTGAAGAAAGGTTGAAGGTGAAAAATGACGGCTAACAGAGTAGATTGGGAATAAGGACACATGCTTCGCCCACATCATATGGAGTAAGGGCAGAAAGATAATGAAACCATTTGTAACAATGCTTCAATTGTTTCACGATAATTTTTCACTTCTGTTTTTAGATAGAAAATAAATTCTTAATTCAAATCAGATTAATGTAATCTGATTTAAATTTAGAATACTTAACCATTAACGAATCTATACAAATAAATTAAATTGGAGGGTCTGTTTGTATTTGTAATACATATTAAAATAACCGCTTTTTACTAAATGCATTTGGATGTATACACGGTACATATAACAAAACAACATTTTTTACAATTTTTGTCTGTCTGCCTGTCTGTTTGTTCCGGCTAATCTCTGAAACGGCTGGACCGATTTGACGGGTCTTTCACCTGCAGATAGCTCATGTGACAAGGAGTAACTTAGGTTACTTTTATTTTAGAAAAAAAAGGTTGACCTCAGATTTATATCATCAATCATATAAAATAGGGTACAGCTTAGGCTGGACAATGTAGGTTTGAACGCAGTTTGTATATTTCATTTATTTATATTTTAGGGTTTATAGGGTTTGTAATGCAAAATAAACCATAAGATATATCCAAAAAATGCTGCCCAAAGTCACTATTCCACGCGGACGGAGTCGCGGGCACAGCTAGTTTCAAATAAATTTGGATAAACACAAATGTTTTTGGTAACAACGTGTATGCTCTTGTGCAAATGTAAAATACAAAGTAATTCTTCTGGTTATTAAATTATAAACTAAGTATAGAATAAATTTAAACAATGATATTTATAAACTTAATAAGCCACCTTAAATAAACAAATATACTGGCACAATTAGCGCCATTATGTATATATATATACCTAGTCAGGTCATAAGTATTGTCACACAGTAAAAACTTTTCTTTTAGAATGCTGGCCACAAAAAAGTTTATTGAATTAGAATTTCGAATTGTTCATGAAAATAAAAATGTATAACTTTTAGAATTTTACTCATTTTTAAATGTGGAGTGGACGCTTAAAGAAGACCGTGTTGCAGTTATTGCGTTGCATCGTTGCGGTTACGCGCCAATTCAAATTTTTAACATACTGAAAAATTTGAATATTACCAAAAGATTCGTTTTATCGTACCATCAAACGATACAATGAAGACTCTAGTGTAGATGACAGGTCAAGAAGTGTAAGGGGTGTAAGGGGCCCTACCAAGGGGGTGTAAGGGGCCCTACCAACATCTTCGGGGCCCAAGTCAACCTCACCTGCAAGTCGGCGCACCCTGCTGAATAACGGACGAGGCTCTGACGATGGCTTTCCTTTTGGGGTTGGGGGGTCAGACGGCAGTCGCCCCCGTAAAAGCCAAAACCTGCCAAATCGATGGAAAGTATGAGGTTACGGGATTGTGTAAGGGCTAGGGCGCCGCCGCATAACGGCGCGCAGGAGCTTCGCCCGGCTCTTGTGAGAAATGGACAAGGGCTACCGTGTCATGGGCGGGCACGGCTAACGACGTTAGCCCCAACTCACGCAGCCCAAACATCTCGAAAGATCCGCTTCGCAACATGGAACATAGGCACGCTAACCGGACGCGCGAGAGAGTTGGCCGATGTGCTCTCCAGGCGGAGGGTGGCCGTGGCGTTCCTGCAGGAGACTCGGTGGAAGGCCAGCAGATCCCGGTTCATTGGGAATGGCTACAAGCTGATCTACACAGGTGCACCTGGTGGGGAGAATGGGGTTGCCATAGTGCTCTCGGAGGAGTTCCAGAACGACATTTTGGAAGTGAAACGTCATAGCGATCGGCTTATGGTCGTTAGGGTACTTATCGATGGGGTAGTTACCCACTTGATAAGTGCCTATGCGCCACAGGCCGGTTGTGACGACGCCGATAAAATAGCGTTTTGGAATTTACTCGGAGAAGTGCTCCGTGGAATCCCATTATCACAGGGGATCGTTTTGGGTGGTGATCTGAACGGTCATGTGGGTGATGAATGTGGGGAATTTGAGCGTGTTCACGGGGGATTTGGGTACGGTAGCCGCAACGCGGAAGGGGAGGACATCCTCAATACGTGTGCGGCTGCCGACCTCGCCATCGTGAACACGTATTTCAAAAAGAAACCCGAGCATCTCATCACCTACAAGAGCGGAAGGAACGCTACCCAAATCGACTTCCTACTCACTAGGAGACACCACATCAGCAAAGTGGCCAACTGCAAGGTCATACCCGGTGAGAGTCTCACTGCACAACATCGCCTTCTTGTCATGGACCTCTGCGCTAAGCCTAAAGACTCGCATACTGAGCGCGTTCAGCGCCGAATCAGGTGGTGGCTGCTCGATGAAGTCACGTCCCAGGAGTTCGCCTTAGCCGTCGGTGACAAGTGCGCCGGTGGTATGGGCGAACCAGTTCAGGCTTACTGGGACAAGATTCAGGCGGCTATCCTTGGGTCGGCGAAGGAGGTGCTTGGGGTGTCTAAGGGCGGTCGCAAGTGTGACAAGGAGACATGGTGGTGGAACGACACAGTCCAGAGGGAGACTAGAGCGAAGAAAGCCCTCTTTAAGAAGTGGCAAGCGTCCAGATCTCCTGAAGATCGCGACGCATACCGGGTGGCAAAGCGCGCCACTAAGAGAGCTGTTGCCAGAGCCAGACGAGACAACTTACAACCACTTTACGACAAGTTGGAATCGTCTGAGGGGCAGAAGCTCATCTATAAGTTGGCGCGCTCCAGGGTCAAAGCGGCACAGGACATTTCCAAGTGCCGCTGTGTAAAGGACCCTGTAGGCAACCTGCTATGCGAGGACCTCGCGGTGAAGGAGAGATGGCGCTCGTATTTCCACGAGCTGCTGAACATGCAGCATAAAGGGGTGCAGCCGCCAGATCTTCCTCCGAATCAAGGACTAGTGCCACTGGTAACGCCTGCAGAGGTCCAGAATTGTCTTCGCCGCATGAAGAATCGGAAAGCTGTTGGATCCGATGGAGTCCCCATCGAAGCCTGGAAGGCGATGGGCTCTCGTGGTGTGGGCGTCTTAACCGACCTCTTCAACCAGATACTCCTCACCAGTACGATCCCGAGCCAATGGAGACTGAGTATCATTACTCCAGTCTTCAAGGGCAAGGGGTCGGTCCAGGAGTGCGGTAGTTACCGAGGGGTTAAGGTCATGTCCCACACCATGAAGCTCTTCGAGAGGGTTATCGACTCTCGGATTCGACAGGAGTGCACTATCTCGGAATGTCAATATGGGTTTCGCCCTGGTCACGGGACAATGGACCCTGTTTTTGCCCTAAGGACTGTCGCGGAGAAATACAGGGCGAAGAATACGCCTCTGCATTGCCTGTTTCTCGACTTGCAGAAGGCCTTCGACTGTATTCCTCGCGCGATAATCTGGTGGGCATTGCGGTCCAAAGGGATTCCAGAGGCCTATATTGACATCATCCGAGACATGTACCGTGACTCCGATTCCGTAGTTCGGACCGCTGTTGGCGACACAAAACCTTTCCCCATCACCGTCGGAGTACACCAGGGATCCGTCCTTAGTCCGTTTCTGTTTAGCGTGGTATTAGACGTATTGTCAAACAGCATCAGAAACTCACATGAGCAGCCCCCGTGGCTGCTCATGTATGCTGACGATATCGCGCTGGCAGATTCGGACAGGGGTAGGTTGGTGCGACGTGTGAAGGCGTGGAAGGAGTCGCTTGAGAACGGTGGTCTGAAGATCAATGTGGCGAAGACCGAGTACTTGGCCTGTAACTCCACAGATCCCAGACCCGTACGCATAGGTGGCGACACGATCGAGCGCACGGAACAAGTGAAATACCTGGGATCTGTGTTCCATGCGTCTGGTGACATCGATTGCGACGTCAAGGCACGCATTGCTGCCGCGTGGGCCAAATGGCGTGAGGTAACTGGTGTCATTTGTGACCCCAAGATGCCGGTAAAGTTGAAGGGACAGGTCTATAAGACCATCATTAGGCCTGTCCTTTTATACGGCTGTGAAGCGTGGCCGGTGTTAGAGCGACACAAGCAAGAGCTGCGTGTCACGGAGATGAATATGCTGCGGTGGATGTGTGGAGTGACGCGGAAGGACCGCGTCAGGAACTCCCGCATTCGCGGCAGTCTTCATGTCCGTGACATTGCGGACAAATTACAAGAGTGTCGGCTCCGTTGGTACGGCCACGTTTTACGGCAACCGGATGCTTACGTGGGTAACAAATGTCTGGCCATGCCGCCTCCGCCGGGCCCCGGCAGGAGGGGTAGACCCAAAAAGTGCTGGCTTGACGTCGTAAAGGGTGATATGCGTGCCAATGGGCTCACTACCAGGGATGCTGAAGACCGTGCGAAGTGGAGAAGAAAAAGTCGGAAAGCGGACCCCGGGCGCCGAAGCGAGAGTTTGGGCTGCAACCGGGATAGAACGCAGAGATGATGATGATGATGACAGGTCAAGAAGTGGTCGCCCTCGGTCTGTTAGGACTCCAGCAGTGATAAAAGCTGTGAAGGCACGAATTCAAAGAAATCCCAAACGTAAGCAGAAACTGTTGGCCCTTCAGATGGGGTTAAGCAGAACCACGGTGAAAATGGTGTTAAATGAAGACTTAGGGCTTCGGGTATATCGAAGAAAAACAGGACATCGTTTGAATGCTCGTCTAATGGACCTGAGACTGAAGAGATGCCGCGCTTTGTTGAAGCGGTACGCGGGAAAAAAATATCGGGAAATTCTTTTTTCGGATGAAAAAATGTTTACCGTAGAAGAGAGCTACAACAAACAAAATGATAAGGTGTACGCACACAGTAGTGAAGAAGCGAGCAACCGTATTCCGCGTGTCCAACGAGGTCATTTTCCATCCTCGCTCATGGTATGGTTGGGAGTTTCTTATTGGGGCTTAACAGAGGTACATTTTTGTGAGAAAGGTGTAAAAACGAATGCTGTTGTGTATCAAAATACAGTCCTGACGAACCTTGTGGAACCTGTTTCTCATACCATGTTCAATAACAGGCACTGGGTATTCCAACAAGATTCGGCGCCAGCTCATAGAGCGAAGAGCACACAAGACTGGCTGGCGGCGCGTGAAATCGACTTCATCCGGCACGAAGACTGGCCCTCCTCCAGTCCAGATTTGAATCCGTTAGATAACAAGATATGGCAACACTTGGAGGAAAAGGCGTGCTCAAAGCCTCATCCCAATTTGGAGTCACTCAAGACATCCTTGATTAAGGCAGCCGCCGATATTGACATGGACCTCGTTCGTGCTGCGATAGAGGACTGGCCGCGCAGATTGAAGGCTTGTATTCAAAATCACGGAGGTCATTTTGAATAAACTTTAATGTCATAAGAATCTATGTTTTGTTAAGTTCATTTTGGTATATAAATGGTTACATAATGAATAAACTTGTTACAATTATTTTACATTAAACATGTGACAGAATTTATGACCTGACTAGGTGTATATATATATATATATATATATATATATATATATATATATATATATATATATATATATATATATATATATATATATATATATATATATATATATATATATATATATATATATATATATATATATATATATATATATATATATATATATATATATATATATATATATATATATATATATATATATACTAGCAGCCCGTCCCAGCTTCGCATGGGTATTTAACAAAAAATTAAAAATTAAACCCTTCTATTTTTTTTCGGTCTTGGGGAAAAACCTCTCTTGACGGGTTATCCCGGCCCGGGGGACCGAGGGATATAAGGGACTCCGGAAAAGATGTTCAACCCACTAAAAAACCCCGCTGTTCGCCTATCGTCTACGCCCGGGCCCACGGATATATGGCCTGCCGATCTCGTGGCCCGGGCCGGCGCCGGCCCACGCTTTGTCTTAAAGCGGGCCCCTTCTAAAGTGCTGGCGCCAGGGGGTCAGGGTTTCGTCCCCCCAGCGCTCTCTTGTAACAACTCTAGGAGTTGAGGGGGGCTGTGGAACAGCACGCGGCCTTCTCCCTCGCGGCAATAGTGCGGGTGGCGGATCCTCCCCCGAGGGGCCGCCCGCGGCCGTTTTCTACGTCGGCCGGAGATCGTTGCCCGCCCTCCGGCGCCGACGACGCGGCCTACGTTGGCGGGAGGGGAGTGCGGTGGCGGACTCCCGCTCCCGTTCCGCCGCCTCCCTTGCAAACACTACTGCCTCGCAAAAGGAGGCGACGGCCGTCCATCCAGGATCGCCCCCGACCATGGACAGAACCAGGGCCGGGAGTGACAGGTCCGCGGCCAATTCCGGACGAGACTCGCATCCCCGTCGCGTGCTAGTCAGGCGTGGGTACGACTACCAGACGACACTCCAGAAAAAGCAGAGTCGCCTGACGTCGTAGCCGGCCCAGCAAGACCAACCGACAGCGAGGATGCAATTCCCGCCCCATGAACACTCTGTGCAGGCGGAGTCGAAATAGGCATGGTTTCGACTACTAAATCAGGTCCCAGGGTAGAACCCGGGACCCCAATCAGTATTCGCAATCATCCCACCGGGGACCACGCCACGAACAGAGAGCTAAGTTGGAAAGGATGTAAGAGGTAGACGGAAAGAAACGTAGGACTCTGTCGCCTCGAACGAAGAGGGGAGTGAAGCGACGGATGCTCGGGCACCTCGGGTACGCACACCCGTGCACTCCTCGGACAGAGGAGCGCCCCTGAGGGCAAACCCTTCTATTTGCGTCAGGTTACTAAAAAAATAAAATTATAAAGAAAGTTTGAATATTATTATTTCTATGAGCTTTAATTTTAATGATTTTTTTTGTTATTACTTTTTATTTATTTTTCGTTATTTTTTAATAAGTATTCTAATTTTTGTAAAAACCCCAGTGACGCACGCCTACATTGCATAAGGTGCTGCCTAGCTAGCCGAACAGGGTGAGCGGCTACCACGCAACATTTTTCTAATACTTACATTTTTAAACTCGTGATATCTTTCGAATGGAATATCCGAATTGAATAATTCAAAAAGTTATATAAAGGTATTGAAACAGTTTTGAATATGAAGTAATTTATTTTGATAAGGATTAATATCAAGATCCAAATAAAGAGTCTTTTCTAGGGGCGGCATTTCAATTAAATTTTTAAAATAAAAGAACACTTATTGTGGCATAACTATAATAGTTAGACATATGCTGTCGCGACACTTTTTGTAAATAATGATGTGTTCTGCAAAGTTGTAGTACATTATTTTATTCTATCATCAATAGTTTTCGCAACGCACGCGATTTAAATAATATTTTAGGTAATTTTTTTACACTTTGGGTTACATTATTGGAGTTTTAGTAAGGATCCCTAATTTTTTTGAAAATATAATATAGCCTATGTCACCCGGGGATAGTGTAGCTTCCCAACAATGAAAGAACTTTTTAAATCGGGTCAGTAGTTTCGGAGCCTATTCAAAGCAAACAAACAAACAAACAATCAAATCTTTCCTCTTTATAATAGTAGTATAGATATATATATATATATATATATATATATATATATATATATATATATATATATATATATATATATATATATATATATATATATATAGATATATATATATATATATATATATATATATATATATATATATATATATATATATATATATATATATATATATATATATATATATATATATATATATAATATCCGGATGACCGAGCTTTGTTCGGTATTTTTTTTTTATAAATTGTGTTTTTTGGAAACTAACAATTGATTTTCTTAGTCTAACCTCAAAGCAAACACTCATTGACTTCTTGTTACTTAACAACGCCATCTGCTGAAATAACTTTAGTGTTGTGTCGTTAAAGCAATTTAAAAAAAATAGTATTATTATTCGCCGATAGATGTCAGGAAGAGTCACATTTTTGTTATTTTTCTTCCATTATTAATCCTTAAATGATTCCTAGCTAGATCGATTTATCGCCCCCGAAACCCCCGTATACTAAATTTCATGAAAATTGTTGGAGCTGATTCCGAGATTCCAATTATATAAGTATATATAGAATAGAATATAGAATAGAATATTTTTATTTAGGACACATATTATTATACAAAATACATAAATGTTAAATTTTGACATAAAATAAAATAGTTGATGAAGTCCTAAATGGGTCCTAGCTCAGCATATGCTGGTTTTGTATAAAACCAACGCTGGTCTTCCGCTAGACCCACGGAGTGACATTTATACCATAAATATAACAATAGTAATATGACCACACATTATATTTGTTTAGACTCAAGATTGGAATTTCTTTAGTGAAACTCAATGTTTTTGTCGATTTTGTATAATTTCTAAATTATTACAGTAAGCAGCAACCAACCGTGCTAATCTTAGTTCGTAAGAAGAATAATAATAAAATACCGTCCTTTGATTTATAAAATCTCAATGAAGAATAATAATTTTAATTGTGCCCCTTTCGGAAAGTTATGAGCAAATAATATTTGTATGTATTTAGATGGTGCTACTTTCATCAGGTGCTTTAACATACTCCCCCCGTTGAAGGCCCACGTTCTTCAACCTTGAAATTCTTCAGAGGTAAGCAGGGGACATAAGCGCACGAGTGATCGACGCAAGCAGCCTCTCGCCGTATCGACGTCCGCTACACGAGGAATACCATCCGGTCCAGAGAATAGTCTAGCCACCCGTCCGAGACGCCAGTTTAGGGGTTGACATTTTCTTCTTGCAGAAGGACGAGATCTCCAATATTTAGTTTACTGGTGTTAGATTTCCATTTTGTCCGGAGCTCAAGTTCGGATATATATTCTCGTTGCCACCGGTTCCAAAAGTCTCGCCTTATTTGCTCAAGGCGGGCATATCTTTGACGAGGTGTAGCTTGATCGTTGTTTGCTGATGGATATGGCAGAGCGGTAAGTGGTCTGCCTATTATGAAGTGCCCTGAGGATAGAGAAAGGAAATCGTCAGGGGATGATGACATTGGGCACAGAAGACGGCTATTTAGTAACGCCTCTACTTGTGCGAATGAAGTACAAAGTTCTTAGAAAGTGAGATAAGTATTTCCCATGACTCTTTTAGTGTGATATTTAGCAGCTTTTATACCAGCCTCCCAGATATCAAAGTGAGGAGTGTACGCTGGGATGAATGAAAACTTTATTCCTTCTCCAGAAGCAAATTCAGAAAAAGATTTAGAATTTTGATTTATTAAATTGCCAATTTCTTTAGCAGCAGCTATAAAGTTTCGACCATTGTCGGAACAAATCTCCGCTGGTCGGCCGCGTCAAGCAACAAATCGACGTAGTGTCATTATGAACGACTCTTTAGTCAAGTCACTGACTGCTTCTAAGTGAACACATTTGAACCGTAAATAGATAAATAGACATAAGTAACATTTTGATAATTTAGCACCGCACCCCTTTCTATTTAGAATATAAAATGGACCAGCATAGTCCACGCCAACAGATTTAAAGGGAAAATCAACTGAAACGCGATGGGTAAGTAAATTACCCATTTTAGGATTTAGGGTTTCACCACGAACACGCACACATGTTACGCATTGCCTTACAACTTGTCTAGTAAGTTTTTTACCGTTGATGGGCCAAACTGATTCTCTAATTATTGAGAGCAACAGCTGTGGACCAGCATGTAAATTTTTCAAGTGTTCGCGTTTAAAGTTCGCGCTTGGTAACATAGTGAGCTGAATCTAATAATACTGGGTGTTTTTTATTAAAAGAATAATAAGAGTTAATTAATCTACCACCAACCCTAATTAAGTTAGTAATGGGGTTAAAGAATGGTGATAAATTTAATAATTTTGATTTTGATTGCAATGGTGCATTTGAAAGCAATTTTTGTATTCAATAGGAAAAGATTGTTTTGTGTAATTTTACAATTAAAATTGAAAGAATGATTTAGTTCATCAACTGATAAATATCCAGTTAATTTATTATGTTTGTTAGATTGTTTGGAGTTATGTAAAAATCGTAAAATGTAAGCAAAGATTCGCTGTAATTTAGTAAAATTTGAAAAATCTTTAAAATCGAATGTATTTTCAGTAGTAACATGACAAACCTTTCATTCAGGTAGTTCTATTATTTTATTTTGTTGTAATTTAGTTTTGAACTTCCGCAAGGGAAAGCAAGCAGAATTTAGTGTAGAGGTAAGTGTATTTTGTATACAGATTAATGTACTTTCACTGTCAGACCCAGTGATTACATTATCAACAAGAAAGTAATTTTGTATTATAGTTTTTATTAGTTTGTCATCACACTCTTCTCCTACCTGCCACAAACATTTAGTGCTAAGGTAACTGGCACTTGCAGTATATGTGACAGTATCTAATCGCAGGGTTTGGATAGGATGCGACTGATCTTTTCTCCATAATATTAGCTGTAGATTATAGTCAGTCTCTTCCACAGAAACTTGCCCATACATTTTGGCTATGTCGCCAGTAAGAATATATTTATACTGACGTGCCCTAATTAATATGGAAAAAAAGAGAATTTTGTAAATTAGGTCCTACCATTAAAATATCATTTAGAGAATATTCAGATGACGTTGGAAAGGAACCTTCGAAGACCACTCTGAGTTTAGTAGATTTGCTGTTGTCTTTGAATACAGCATGATGACCTAGAAAATAGGCTGAATTTGGAATCATGATTGTAGACAATGAAAGATGCCCTAAGTTTGAATATTCGCGAATTAATTCTACATATTGTGACTTTAGAGTAGAATTTTTTCGAAATCTCTTCTCGAGATTTAGCAAACTTTTGAGCTTGAATGTAAGAGTCAACAAGATAGTCTGGGGAAGCCTTTAGTGGCAACCTGACACAGAATCTGCTGTTGCTCAAACGTGTAGTGTTATTTATCTATTTCTTCAGAGCTGAGAACTTTTCTCTGAGGAAGTCTCTAACTCCCTGAATTTTGTGATACTTTCGTGTAAATTATTGTTAATGACAGTAGCATTATTTTATTGAATATTTTGCTTGATATTTTGTAAACTGATTGGACCAGATATAATCCAGCCTAATTTTGAATTTAGCAATTTTGGATTATTAGGACCCAAGGAACGTTGTTCGCCCACTAGGATATCCCATAATATATCTGCTCCGATTAAAACTTCAATAGGAGCAGGTTCATAGAACTTTGGATCAGCTAACCTAATGCATTCTGGAATTTTCAGGCTACGAATATCGACAGGAAACTTTGGAATGTTACCGGTAAGTTGTTCGAGAATGTAACATGATAACTCAACCTGGAAATTGCCTTGTACAGCTTTAAGGTAAGTATTACAACTTTCTGATATTTTGTTACAAATATTGTTGCCAATTCCTATAACATTTAATGCATTTAGTGAAATACATTTTAAATCTAATTTTTGTTGCAGAGCCTTTGTCATAAAAGAAGACTGGCTTCCGCTATCTAGCAGAGCCCGAACTTTCTCAGATTTGTTATTTAGAGGATTGCAAACTTCTACAATTGCAGTAGACAAAAGAACATAATTATCTTTTTGTTGTGAAAATGCTGCAACGTTATCATTAATGTTATCACTTATGTTACAGTTGGCAGTCACGGCTATATCGTGAAGAAGCGTGTTATGTTTTTGATTACATTGCCTACACAAACCCATCCTACAATCAGAAACAGGATGACCCTGTCTAAGGCAGTTCTTGCATAATTTGTATTGAGTTAGACAAGAAAGTTTATCTTTAACAGATTTAGCTTTAAAATCTGGACAATCATAAATCCTGTGATTGCCACTGCATACAACACAAAAATACGCTGTATTTGTATTATTGTTACATCTTTGTGAAGTACTTGTAGATGCGAAGGAGTTTGTATTTAGTAAACGATTCGGTTTGTTATTAAATTTAGTATGATTAGAATTAGACTGAAATTGAGTTGATTGTGATCTACGTGTGTATTGTTGTATTTTAGAATTATTAGTATTAATATTTAATGTTTTATTACTGTTTAAAGATTCCAAGACATCGGCACGATTAATGAGAAATTTATTAAATTGTTCTAAGTTCGGGACGTCACTTAAAGTATTGCGGTACTCTTCCCACTTTAGTAGCGTACGATTATCTAATTTAGGAGATAATAAAAATATTAGCAAAAGATCCCATTTGTCGGTGGGCTGCCCTAAGCTATTTAAAGCTCTCAAATTTTTAGTAACGTTATCGACTAAGGAACGAAGTGATTTTTCTGACTCCCGGACTAGTGGCTGAACATTAATTAAGGAATCCAAATGATGATTGATAAGAATTCTTTTATTATCATAGCGCTCACAAATCATTTGCCATGCCTTTTCGTAATTAGCCGATGACACTTCAAGATTCGATAAGACACGTGCAGCGTCGGCCTCTAGATATGAAACTAAATAATGAAACTTATGTATGTCTTGCAGACTATCATTTTTGTGAACTAAGCTGACGTAAGTATCCCTAAACTCCAACCAACGGAAATGTGAACCATCAAATTTCGAAATCTGTATTTTAGGCAACCGAAAGCCCGTGCTCTGATGATTAGAGTCCGCATTGATCACTATAGACTGACGATGGTTAAGATCGCTCTCACAAGCGTATTTTTGCAATTCAGTTTTAGCTATAGCTATGCTCTGTACTATCTCATGTTCAATGCGTTCTCGCTCGTCAAGCTCAGACTCAATACTTTCAGTATTTAGTATCTCAATCTCTGTCTGAACATCATCAAACTTTGTTGATAGTCCTTGAAATTTAGTTAATTTTAAATCTAGTTCAGCAAGTTCAATATTAGATAATTCAGAAAATTTACAAATTTTGTCTAAGTAATTTTTAAATTTAGTGATTTGGCCTTTAATAGAACTGCGTTTTGCTAGCAGTTCTCGTAGTGACAATAGCTTAGGAACAGAATTATCACTATTATTAGCCATTATTATTATATATGAATTATTATTATTATATATTATTATGTATGAATTAACTTGCAAAGTATACGACTATGTACTAAGAAATATTTATAAAATTGAATTGATTGATTGATATATAAAATTGATACCATCAACAAAGTAAAAAAAAAGGAATAAAATCTTAGTATTCTCACGTTCCTCCTCTGTATGATTCCTCTGGGAAACTGGTCTCAGCCGGAAGCAGGGCCAGGAACAGCCTGGTTAGCAGTAATTTGTCACCAACTCAATCAAGTAGGTAGCTGTCGGTAGGTAGTTGCTGAAAATTAGCAGCAAATTTGTCTAAGACGAAAATACTAATTAAAATTATTGTAAAATGTGGCTTATTTGCTATTAGTTTAATTATTATTGGTTTAATTAGCATAAAATTGCTTAGAACTTTGGGAAATACGAAAATCAATAAAATATTATTTTAAATTATATGTAGGTATTTGGATACTTTTTATAGCTAAAATATCTGTAAAACAAAGCAAAATAGCACAAATAGTGGTTAGTTACTGGAATAGACGTAATTTAGAAAGGATTAATATGGGTATGGAATTTGGAAAATGTTTGGAAAGTGGTTGTATAAAGAACAAAGGAAGGCACTTATCTTGTTTTTGATGCTGAAGAATATCGGCTTTCTTGTACGATCTTTAGTTGATTCGTCGGCAGGAAAGCAGTACAAGTCCTCAACCTCCAAATTTCCTTCAACTCCGGTCACCGGGCTACTTTCGTATAGCCAACTTGTATGACGAAATATAATTTCCACAATTTTGTCCTGTCACGGTCGCCAATTTTCTTGTTTAGACTCAAGATTGGAATTTCTTTAGTGAAACTCAATGTTTTTGTCGATTTTGTATAATTTCTAAATTATTACAGTAAGCAGCAACCAACCGTGCTAATCTTAGTTCGTAAGAAGAATAATAATAAAATACCGTCCTTTGATTTATAAAATCTCAATGAAGAATAATAATTTTAATTGTGCCCCTTTCGGAAAGTTATGAGCAAATAATATTTGTATGTATTTAGATGGTGCTACTTTCATCAGGTGCTTTAACAATATTAATTGACAAAGTCAACACATCCGCCTTTATCGTAGACATAGTTGTACCGAACAATTAGAGAATTACATTACTATAAATCTGTAAAAATCGTATCTCTTCCGTAATTTGCAAAAATCAGTTAGAAATATATGCAGATTAGTCCGATTCTTTTATCGTCTAATAGCGAAAATACATACTAAATTTCTACTTAAAATAATTATATAAACTTAAAATAATATATATACAAGAATTGCTCGTTTAAAGATATATATATATATATATATATATATATATATATATATATATATATATATATATATATATATATATATATATATATATATATATATACTTTTTTTGTAAATAAATACACATAAAACACCCAGACTCGAGACGGGAATTGAACCCACGGCCTCCGTATGCGTACCGAAGTGCGTTAGCCGCTAAGCCACGTAGGTCGTCAGCTCGTGCCTTTTTTTTATTTAATTTGGGATAACTTTGCAATCTCGAGGCGTGCAAAAAAATAATTAGGGAACGTTGCATATTTATGACCTATTGCGTATCATCTTACCTGTTTTTGACAACTTTTACACCCTGCCTCCCTTTGGTGACAATGCGTGGTGTATGATATACAGGTTTACAGGTTAAGTCGACCTAGGTACTTTAGGAGGTTTTAGTTTCCATCGTTATTGACTGATTTGACCATGAAACACCGTACCTTAAATCTAACCGTTCTCAAGATATTGGACTTCAAAGGTTTTTTTTTTAATATTACCTTTATAATTATCATCATCGCTAAATAAGGTAAATTAGCAAACTTTTTATCCGTGCAGCGACGGAGAAAGAATACTGACCTCTGTGGCCGGGGTCGGCCTCTTGTAAAAGGCGACAAAACAACCCACCCTAGCTACGTGGTAGGGCCTCAAGCCCGTCTGGATGGCGACCACCTCTGGTCTTAAGTATGCCGCCATAATAACTTTGTGTTGTGTTCCGGCATTAGTGACCCAAGTTCCTGTACCCTTATGGGACAGCAGCGTGTTAGCGAGGCCACTGGCGTTGCGAACACCCATAAGCGACGGTAACTGCTAAATTCTAAGCGGGCCGTCAGCCTGTCTGCTGTCCTACAGCATTAAAAAAAACCAATTAAATCATAATCATGTGCTGTGTAATTGTTATTATAAAATAATAATGTTGATAATTATATATTTAACATAAAATTTTGTTCCAGGATCATACCAGCCGAGCAATGAGCTTATGCTACGTTTCTATAGTTACTACAAACAGGCGACAGAGGGCCCTTGCGACAAGCCCAAGCCGGGCTTTTGGGATGTTGTCAACAGGTATGTACGTCTTTATTCTCGTAACAACAATGTATTCATTTGAACAGCTTCGTCGTCAGCCAATCATCGTCCTCTGTTAGACTTGGCTTCCCCAAGTTTGGTTCACAGATTCCGGCCCGTGTTCGTGTTTTCGTGGTACGCCCGTCTGTATGGCAATCATCCTTGGTCTAAAAGTATACCGCCATAATACCCTTGTGTTGTGTTCCGGCAATAGTGAACCAAGTTTCGGTACTCCCATGAGACTGCAGCGTGTTTGCGGGGTGCCTCTAGCGTTGTAAATATCCATAGGCAACGGTAAATGTTCACTATTAAGTGGGCCGTCAGCCTGTCTGTTGTTCCTCAGCTATAAAAAAACAGGGTCTCCATTCTAGGACTCCAGCGCCCATCAGTCCTGTGACAATTGGACCATTGTCATTTAAGCAGTAAATAAGAGGATACCGTTTGGCCTCTTCTTTCGAGATTGAGAGTGAGAAGGTGGTCACATTCTTTAAATTTAGACACAACCGAAGTGGCTCGGTAATGCCATTAATCGCCCTGTACTCAACGTCAACAGTGAACCATACACTCCAGAGTGGAAATCTTAGATCGGGATTAAGCACTTGGAAGATGATGAATTATTTATTTTTATAATTAGAAAATCCCTATATATTAAAAAGGCTCTCGTTCTCGTTCGGGGAAGGCGACGCGGGACCTCTGCGCACGTCCCGACAAGCTCAAATCTGCATCTTCATATGCAACGCTATTAGCGTATTATAATTTTTTATTGCGCAATGTAATTAGGTCTACTAGGTTTCCACGGAATGAGATATTAAAAAAAACATGCGGGGCAGTCTTTAGGGACTGCCGATAGAAGTGAAAACTAAGTAACTTGTGAATTGTATCGTCGAGCTATTAGATTATTATTTTCGGTTTATAAAGAAGTGTTTATGATCAAGGATTAAAGTTTAAATTGGTCATTAACACTTCTTTACAAACCAAAAATTGTTCACCCAAAAAGTGCTCAACGCGCCTAAAGAAGTTTTCACTTCATAATCTCAACTGTATTTAATTGTAATAAAAGTCGCAATTCGAATAGATATGTATAAGTAATGCAATGCAATTATTTAAAAGTTACATTATAAAATAAACCTTAAGTCATTACATATTAATAAGGTTGGTATTACTGGAGCAAAACTCCGTCTTACGAATTTTCGATCAGGACACGTGACCTGACGCGAGTTTAACATATTTTTTTACCCATCACAAAAAAGTGCACAACGCCGCTAAAGAAGTATTCACTTCAAAAATATTCTTTTATGATTTCTCTGTAAAGTAAAAGTTATCATATATGGAAACATTATTAAGATCACTAATTCTAATCCTTTTTATTGCACACTAAGTAAATGTGTTAGTAAAAATATAAATACGCTTCAAATGACACTTAATTCAAATCTGTTGGATGGTGGGCACGTTCCTTCTCATGGTCCTTTGTAGCTAAACTACGGACGCCGAGCAGGAAGAATTTCATACGTTGACCTGTTATTATCTGTCTCTGTCACTCCCGCGTAAATATAATGAGGCCTCGCTCGCACAGAGCAATGACCGCCGTCCGTCATTGCTCTTTGCGAGCGAGGCTTCATTATATTTACGCGGGAGTGACAGAGACAGATAATAACAAGTCAACGTACGAAATTCTTCCTGCCCGGCGTCCGGACTTTATGCGACATCGTTAGGAGGGTAGACGCAAAAATCTTGTTGTCGTAGTCGAAGACGGTGGGAAGTGGGAGGAAAAAGATGGAAAGCCCGGTCATCGAGACAAAACCCGGATATAGATAGAGTATAGATTCAGATGTAATGAAGTTTTATGTAAATTGTATTTCAGAGCGAAATGGGAGTCTTGGAACAAATTAGGCAACATGACCCAGGAGGAGGCGATGCAAGCGTACGTTGATGAATTGCACAAAGTCAGTATAAATGTTATAAGTATATATATACCATATATACCTTAGTTAGATAGATACATAACACTTTAATGTAAACCAAATAACTTAGAAAAACAATGAAAATTATTTACACAATCAGTATCTACTTGACTTACAATGGGCGGCCTTATCGCTACAGAGCGATATCTTATTGGCTTATTATTGGTTTAAAGGCAGATAAGTATAACATATGAAATTAGCTAGCTTTGTTGCCGCTTCTTCTCCTGAAAACACTATGTAAACGTTGTGAAACGGTAGTAACTTTAGTTGTTATTATAAATAATAATAGTTATATATTTGACTTTCAAAAAATGTTGTAGCTAGGATTTTTTTATTGCTGTAAGACAGCAGACAGGCTGACGGTCCGCTTAGAATTTAGCAGTTACCGTCGCCTATGGGTGTTTGCAACGCCAGTGGCATCGCGAACACGCTGCTGTCCCATAAGGGTACAGGAACTTGGGTCGCTGATGCCCGAACACAACACAATGTTATTATGGCGGCATACTTAAGACCAAAGGTGGTTGCCATCCAGATGGGCTTGGGGCCCCACCGACTCTGGCCGCAGAGGTTAGTAATCCTTTCTCCGCCCCTGCACGAGTTTAATGAATGGCGACCGCGTACGAGAATCTTGACTGAACATTTCTATATTATTTCTCTATCGTTATTTTTTTTAAATATGGCAATAAAATCTGTTACTAAAAATAATATGTTTTTGTTAGGAGATAACCGGCAGGACCGGCACTTGTCAGGAGACCAGTTGACCCGGCAAACATTGTTATGCCATATGAATTTTAAAAGAAGCCCATGTCCTTCTCCAAAGTCCAATCTATGACTATACCGAAATTCATCAAAATTGGTACAGTGGTTTAGGCGTGAAAGCGTAATAAACAAACACACAATCTCACTTCCATTTATAATATTAGGATAAAAGGTACTTATTAATAAATGTCGAAACCTAATAAATATTTGACAAATATATGACGGATGCCCGGTGTTAATATTGTTTTTAAAATGCGTGGCACCAGCAGGGCTGGCGCCACTATCTTCGACAACATAGTTGGTATTCATGGTGAGTGAAGCAAAACATAAACTTGGTTACTAGTAGGTAGTTTATTCACAATATCTATCGATTTGTATCAACGCGCGGCGGTTAGCACTTGACTCCGCCAAAGATCAAGATCTCGTATTTATACGAAATTCTGAGGTAAACAATATGTGCTCGGGACTTTCCTCCACGACGTCCCTTGACCTCACAGCACACAATATCAAAGGTGTACTCGCGGTTTATTACCTACCTTCAACGATGTTTATGTAAACATGGTTTTCTGCGAGCAGCCGCTTTGTCCTGTTTACATTTCATACATACATATAATCACGCCTCTCCCGTAGGGGTAGGCAGAGACCACTTCTTTCCACTTGCTACGATCCTTACATACTTGTTTCGCTTCGTCCACTTTCATTATTTCCTTCATACATGCCCTTTGGTTTAGGGTACTTTTGACATAGCCTCTTTTCAAGTTTACATTTCGTTCGTCTTAATTATGATACCGGCGTCTTTTGACTTCGCGCCGACATATAAGACATGGGCTTAGAGAGTTGAAAAGGCGAAAAATGCATAACTTTTTTTTCTAGTCAAAAAAGCAAAGCAAGGGCACTACTATTCGCCGCTGTGACATTAATATTTTAATTTTTTTTTTCATTCTGTTCTCTAAACATGCCGCCATAATAACCTTGTGTTGTGTTTCAGCATCAGCATCTAGTTTCCAGGAACTACCAATTTTTTTAAATGTGTTCTTTCTTTGCCTAGTCAAAGCAAATATTACCTTAAATTTTAACAGGGAAAATACCCGCTGGGAAATAAACCGCTTCGAAATTGAAGCTTCTCATGCAATGGATATGGAATGTTGCCTTGGCAGGTTCCAATTCTCTTTTTTTTGTGTATTCCGGGTAAAACTGTTACAGCTTCTACCGGCCTCCGGAGAAAGGTCGATGGGGAGTGTGGGATTACCTCCCAAGGGGGACACTTGCCCTCCACCGACGAAAATCCCGATCGTCACTCTCGGCCTTAGTGGGGGCTCTACAGGATCGCCGTAGGAGGAACAGTCCTCATCGATAATAAGAAATGTGTGTAATGTTTTTCCAGATAGTAGAAACAATGTCATACAGCTCGGACGTGGCGTCGTTCTTGTCCGTGGACGACGACGACCAGGGTTTCCCGAACAGCGACCTTGAGCTTGTGGCTGGAGACGTTCTCGCGAGGGTGCGATCCGAACATAATTCACCTATATGTGAGTGATTTAATTTTTATTGTGTTTGCTATCTCTTCATTCAGTTTGCCTTTTTTTGTTCTGCGGTGGAAAATGCTTAGTACAAACCCCGCTGTCGGGGGGGCTGGCGACGGAGTAGTGTGGGAATCCCGTACAATGCGCCCGTGCGGTCTACCTTGTCAATTGAGGGTGGCACGGCGTCGCTGGTGTACCCACTAATAACAAACCCGGTGTTCCTCATGCCTGGTGCCCGTGGGAGAGAGGAATATGCTTTCGCTTGTGCCTCCTGCCCGGGCGGATCATTCAGTTTGCCTGCTAAGGCAATAACATTTAATCAATATAAAAGTAGGAATTTTTGCACAGTCAAAGATTATATGGAGAAGGAGTGCAAAAACCAGCGCGCGCGCACACATACACGCACAGTGGCTTAGCGAGCTTAACTCGCGCCCGGGGTACAATACCTTTTTACCCCCATTAGAAAACCATGTAATATTATATGTAAGTGATCTTGAAATTATTGAAGATCTTGAAATGTATATGATCATCTAGAATTAATTCAAAGAACGAAGAAATTAGAAAAGACTTGTCATTTATATTATTACACTTTGATTTAGACTAAGTATTAGTGTTCCTTTTCATTTACGAATTAACATTTATTATACAGGGTGACTGACAAACCCGTCCAAATTTTTTTACGCACTAAACATCATTTAAGGAACCCATTTTTGCAAAAAAAAATATTGTATGTAAAATATGCATAATAAAATATTTCATAATATATGATCATTAATTCAATCGTACAGAATAGTCCTATGGTGCAACCTTCGTACGTTAACCTGTTATTACCTGTCTCTGTCTCACCCGCGTAAATGAGTAGTGCGTATTTGCTCGCCCGGTGCAATGCCACCGTCCTCGGCCTTTTACTAGGTCAGATGGAGAGGTCATTGACACTCTAGCGCCGTATTATGTAAATTGCGAGTTCTTTGAATGACTTTGTGATGCTGATTACTCAACATTTTTGTACTATGTGATACAAAACTAAAATACATGTTTCTCATAACTTTTACTAAAGATTCTTCTGTGTGAATTTGGACGGGTTTGTCAAAGTCACCCTGCATTACACTGGCACTAAGTTTAAAACATATTTTCTAGAAATCAATTATAATAAAAATTATCCAGCAATTTTTTTGTTTTGCGGACAATTTGGCGCCCCTTGGTGAGTAGCGCCCGGGGCATGATGCTCCCCCTTGCCCCCCTCCCCTCGCTACGCCACTGTACACGCACGCACTAAATCGACGCAAACTGACGTAACAAGCGTTTAGAAATTCAGTTCGAAGCCTGTGACAACAGTTACTACAAATAAGATAGATAACTCGGCTTTGTTAGTATGAATTTCCTGTTGTTAATACTGATGGATGGTGTAGGTTCCCGTTCGGTGAGCGGCGCTTCATCGCCGGCGCGCGGCTCCCCCCCTCCGCGCGCCCGTCACGACTCCGAGGAAGAATATAGCGACACCGTTGATGTTAGTATTGTACGTAACGCTAACACTTCTTATTTCCGTTGCTGTGCCGTTGCTAACATATACCTTTGCGAACAGGCTGCGATGTGATGCAAAATTTTAAAAAATATAACCCGTGCGCGATAAGTTGAGACTCGCCTGGAATGCAACCCTCCGCCCGCTACCCTTGTAACTTCCCCTCAAGCGCCCGTGTTGTACTGTAGGCAACGCCATTTTTTTTCACATCTTAGTCTCGTACTGAAGAACGAAGACGGAAACTTGTTATGATATTTTTTTGTGCACAGTACAACCATGCGTCTGTGTCGTCACCGCTCCCAGGTCTCAACTTATTGCACACGGGTAATACCATATTTCAAATATCGACGCTTGAAAGGCAATCTTTACTAAGCGACATAATTTTCCAGGAAAGTGATTTAAAGTGCAAATATATAGAAAAAAAAAACATTATTACTCACCTAATTGTTGGTTTGAATTTTTGATTATTTATTTTCTGTTGGATCATTTCAATTAGATGTTAGGTTCAAATTACTTTCCTGAAAAGTTCACTCAATGTCGCTTAGTAAAATTTGCTTTTAAAGCGTCGATATATTTAGGTTTTTTTAATGTACCTCCTTTTCTCTATTCAAAACTGGATTTTTAGTGTTATTGGTAATTCGTCGTATTCCCGTTAGGAAATGACAGGGGGTGACTATTTGCGATAATTTTAACCCCCATATGCATTACGCAAAAGTGAACCATTTTTGAGATCATGTTGTTTAGCTTTTTTCAATATAAGTCAAAAATGCAACATCAAAAATTTATTACAAAACCTATATCAATTAAAATCTCATTTTTCTTTTGATTTTTATAAACGATTAAACACTTGTTATTTATCAATATTATAACAATTATTATCAGTCCAAATTTAAAAATGTGAGACGAAAATCGATATTATTTCGCATTTTTAAATTTAGTGTTTAATCGTTTTTGTAAATTAGAAGAAAAAAAATGAGATTTAAATTGACACTTTATTGTTAATAAATTTTTGGTGTTGTATTTTTGACATATTTTAAAAAAAGTTTTAGCTTATAATAACTCAAAAATGGTTCACTTTTGCATAATGCATTTTAGGATTAAAATTATCACAAATTGTCGAATTACCAATAACCCTCTATGTATCTGTTACTGAGAAACATGAAATATATTAAATTTTAAAAGTGAAGAAAAATTGTACTGATTGCAATAATTTTAAGATATGAGAATAATCATTCTTTGTTAGTTGATGAAAAAGACTGTGAAGAGCAAATGAAATAAGAGATTAAAATTAGTAAAAAAGTAGTTTTAATTATGTGATTTCTTAAAAAAAATTCATTCCCAGTAATGATAATTTAAATGATAGTGTTTGTGAAGATTTGGCGTCTGCATTGCAGTTTGTATACTTGAATTATCTATGTTGGTTGGTTTCTTATGCTTCTCTTCTTTATTTACTTATTAAATTCTTATAATTTTTAATATAAAACATAGTTTTAGTTAGCTTTTATTAGTTTGGAACTAGCAAAGAAGGCTTCGATTTTCGAGGTTAGGGGTCCGGCGGCAGACCCTAAATTTTGCCATCTACTTCTAAGTAAACAAACCCACCCTAGCTACATGGATGGCGACCACCTTTGGTCTTAAGTATGCCGCCATAATAACTTTGTATTGTGTTCCGGCATTAGTGCCCCAAGTTTCTGTACTACCGTTATGGGATAGCAGCGTGTTCGCGATACCACTGGCGTTGCAAACATCCATAGACAACGGTAACTGCTTAAGTGGGCCGTTAGCCTGTCTGCTGCAGCAATAAAAAAAAGTAGCTCTGCTAAGGAAAATATGTTCACGTAGATATAACACCTTGTGACTTTATAGTCTGCTGTTATCAGCACAACATGAGTCCGAAGTATAAACGCGGGTACAAGTGGAATTAATCGCTTCAAACATAACGATGAAGATTTAGTCAAACTCTTTAGCTCCATGACCATGTTAGTCGACCCATTAAGACGAGATTGCACTACGATTTCTCTTCTGGACATTGTTGGTAGTGACCGCTCATAGTTATTACCTTAAAGTTCAATGTCTCGACTGTATGGACCACGTGGTAGAATATAAGAGAAGACTTTTTTTTATTGCTGTAGAACAGCAGACAGGCTGACGGCCCGCTTAGAATTTAGCAGTTACCGTCGCCTATGGGTGTTTGCAACGCCAGTGGCATCGCGAACACGCTGCTGTCCCATAAGGGTACAGGAACTTGGGTCACTAATGCCGGAACACAACACAAGGTTATTATGGCAGCATACTTAAGACCGACGAAGGTGATCGCCATCCAGACGGGCTTGAGGCCCTACCACGTAGCTAGGGTGGGTTGTTTTGTCGGCTTTTACGACAGGCCGACCCCGGCCGCAGAGGTTAGTATTCTTTCTCCGCCCCTGCACGGATAAAAAAGACATACAATAGAACGGGGCGTATTTAAAAACTATTGGTAATTTAGGTTGAGCCGGCAGCTCCCACTGTCCAAACGCGGACCGCGCCCCGTCTCAGCAATGGTCACGCCCACCAGATCACTTCACAGCTCACACGTAAGTATATTTAATACTTTATCTTCTTCTTCTTCCTCCTGCCCTTATCCCACATTATATGGGGTCCGCACAACGTGTTACATGTTGTAATAGTTGTGGCTTAGGTTTTACACTTTTTGGGAAAAATCTGTCATCGTTTTATTTAAATTATGTTTCTCGTTTCACATTGAAAGTAGGACACGAAATTTCACGTTGTTGGACAAGGGGCCACTAACATCGGACGTACATACTGCAATTTTCTCGCAGTCTTCAGGGTAAAAGCACGCCATTTTTATTTTACTTCTTTTTTTTGTAAATTTTATATCATAATAAATAAATTTCAACTAGAATTTTGATAATTTTGACGTATTTGACATTTATATAAATTATATATATTTAATTAAGTATATTTAATACTCTATTAAATAATTAAATTAACTTTGGTGCTTATATATTTTTACTTTTGCGAAGGTAATTTCTAATTCATCGTAATCCAAGCGGTATATTTCAGTTTTATTCAAGTCCTTTATAAAACCTTTTTTTATTGCTGTAAAACAGCAGTCAGGCTGAAGGCCTACTTAATAGTAAGCAGCTACCGTCGCCTATGGATGTTTGCGACGCTAGGAGCACCGCGAACACGCTGCTGTCCCATAAGGGTACAGGAACTTGGGTCACTAATGCCGGAACACAACACAAAGTTATTATGGCGGCATACTTAAGACCACTAACACTGTGGGTTGTTTTGTCGCCTTTTACGATAGGCCGACCCCGGCCGCAGAGGTCAGTATTCTTTCTCCGTCCCTGCACGGATAAAAATTTACTTAATTTACTTCAATATTAAACTTAGTGTTTAATTTAATTAATATTGCAGTATACACTAATGCATCGTTAACCCCAAAGCTTACTCGTATACAACTTATTTTTGTGCCAATGTATTTAGGGCAAGAATAAAAAATTAGAGAAACTGTCCTCTGTCTGGCCCACGCACTCAAAACGATAAACCTTAAGTCAATGCTTATAACATTAGTCACGAGTTTGTAAGTGAACTTTGACCGTAGTGCAACCGCTTACATCCGACTCGATTTGATAAATTTCAACTGTTCTTTCTGTGTTTAGATGAAATGCTTGCAGAAGAGGCTAGTCCACAGTTGTAATTACCGTGGACACTCAAGGCATTGGTCTCATTATTTCAGCCCCTTTCTATGTATGCTCTGCTCTAACGGTAAAACTATTTTTCCGTGCAGGGGTGAAGTTAGAATACTAACCTCTGCAGCCGGGATCGGCCTGTCGTACTCTAGCTACGTGGTAGGGCTCCAACCCCGTCTGGATGGTAACCACCCTTGTTCTATGAGTATGCAGCGCCATAATAACCTAGTGTTGTGTTCCGGCATTATTGACCCAGGTTCCTGTACCCCTATGGGACAGCAGCGTGTTTGAAATGCCCCAAGCTTCGCAAACATCCATAGGCGGCGGTAACTGCTTACTATCAAGTGGCCTGTCTGGTGTTCCTCAGCAATAGAAAGTAATTTTTTTTTTTGGTAGATTTGAAGGTACTAGAACAATTGCCAGGCACGTTGGCAAGGTTGGAAGCTGATGTCGCAGCTCTAAGAAAGGCTGTCGAGGGCGATAGAAGAATATTGGATGTAAGTATTGCTGCCAACTAGGTTAACAATATTTTGAGCTAGCTGAACAGGTTAATAGATTTAAAAAAAATGTTATGTCGGTACAAAGGTGGACCCAGGATTTTTTTTGCAGGCAGTCGACTGCCAAGTCTTCTATATCTGTAAGTGAAGTATGTCAGCAATATAAAACCAAGTGTCACAATATTTTTGAAAACTCGTAAATTGAACTAAACCCACGCTGATTTATCTGGATTTGATTCGAATTGCAAAAGAAAATGCTGAATGTAATATTGAAATGTATAGAATATAGAGGCATTTGTGCAATAAAGAGTTGATAACTATATAGATAGTTTAGTGTTTTCTAACGACGTGTTGGCATTTTGTCGAAAAAGGTTTTAGCTGGTTTTGCAACTACAGGCCTCAATTGCATAACGAAAAATACTTAAACAGTTTACTTACATGGCCTCAACAAAGTCATTATTTAGAATACGACAAATGTCTCTACAATGGATGAAAAAGGTCTCATGAAATTTGATCTTTGAAAATTTCACAGCAAGTATCCAGTGGCTGGCGGTGGCCATGGCAGGAGTTGAGCCCTCCAACGTTGCTGTTGGTCTTTGTTTGGCCGTTCATAGCGTACAGGCTAATGTCTCGTGGAACACATCGTCGCACGTAACATGGGTAAGTCACTTATCCCCTCAGTTTGGTGGGGTTTGGGAGTTTGTCGATAATCTTTGAAAGAAATTAATATATGAGGACCTTACTATATGAGGCCTATACCTAGACCTGTTTATATATGAAGGCTTACCCTTATGAAACGGCAGCGTGTTTGCGATGCCACTGGCGTTACAAACATACATAGGTGACGGTAACTGCTAAATTCTAAGTTGACTGTCAGCCTGTCTGCTGTCCTACAGCAATAAAAAAAATGAGGTTGACATACTTCATTCTTGTGCTCTTAATGTTTCTTTTTAGTTTATATAAGAAACAAACAGCTGTTCTTAGAGTACTTAGCTTAAAAGTAAGAATTATCCTAAAAATGATCCCACTTTGGCGGTGTTTGGTAGTTTATCGATACTTTTGTTTAAAATGTTTTTCTGAAATTTTTACTGCTATGGGCATAGAAATTAGTAATAGAAAAATTAAAATAGCAAATGAACAGCATCAAATAATTTAACATTTATGGACTTTACAAAAGTAACCGCAGTCCACGACGAAACTCCTCTAATAAGTAATAACTTACGGCAGAGCTAATGTCCTTGTGGCAGTAAGGAATAAAAATTAATAAATTATCTTTGCCTTTCTGCGTGGATATGCTTTCGTAACCGTTGCCTCTTGTCCTAAGAAAATAGATGGAATTGATATTGTTAAAATTAATTTAGTTAGTTAATAAGACCGAGTACTTGGCCTGTAACTCCACAGATCACACACCCGTACGCATAGGCGGGTGACACGTTCGAGCGCACGGACCAAGTAAAATACTTGGGATCTGTATTTCACGCGTCCGGTGACATCGATTGCGACGTCAAGGCACGCATTGCTGCCGCGTGGGCCAAATGGCGTGAGGTAACTGGTGTCATTTGTGACCCCAAGATGCCGGTAAAGTTGAAGGGACAAGTCTATAAGATCATCATTAGGCCTGTCCTTTTATACGGCTGTGAAGCGTGGCCGGTGTTAGAGCGACACAAGCAAGAACTGCGTGTCACGGAGATGAATATGCTGCGGTGGATGTGTGGAGTGATGCGAAAGGACCGTGTTAGGAACTCCCGCATTCGCGGCAGTCTTCATGTCTGTGACATTGCGGATAAATTACAAAAGTGTCGGCTCCGTTGGTACGGCCACGTGTTACGGCAACCGGATGCTTACGTGGGAAACAAATGTCTGGCCATGCCGCCTCCACCGGGCCCCGGCAGGAGGGATAGACCCAAAAAGTGCTGGCTTGATGTCCTAAGGGGTGATATGCGTGTCAATGGGCTCACTACCAGGGATGCTGAAGACCGTGCGAAGTGGAGTAGAAAAAGTCGGAAAGCGGACCCCGGGCGCCGAAACGGAAGTTTGGGTTGCAACCGGGACGAACGCTGAGATGATGATAATGATATTATTAAAATTAGTTTTTACGTAAACGACTGCTTTCAATGACCTCTGAATGAAATGAAATGAAAAACCGAGTGGTGCTATGGTTCCGTTGTCTGGGAGTTACAGGAAATATGTTTGTTGTCTTTCATTGCGTCCTGGAAACGTGACAATATGACCATATTACCGGTCAAAGAGAAGAGGATAATGAAAAAGATTTTTTGCTTACCCATTTTATTTACTATTAAGCAAAGTTAATTCTTTTTATGTTTATTCACAGGTGGAATCAACACTTACGGTACAAAATGATACAATTTATATAAAAAAATAAGCAACAAGACGAGATATGACAGTAAAATATAAGAATTTTTTACAATAAAATGGTTACCTTGGTAGGTTTTAAGGTGATTCGACCTTATCGTTATTCCGCGGGGCATTTATTATTCACATGTCAACATTTAATTCTTTGCACATTGTAATAAATTAATTCAACTCAATTAACAGTCTACCAGTAACGTGGGAACTGTCATTCGTATTAATTGCATAGCATATCATCAGAATACAAATTAAAACCGGATATTTTAAAATTATCATTATTGGAATTTAAGGTATTTTACGTTTTTTTTTTTTTACTTATTACTAATTTTTAAATTGGGAGATGCGCTTTTTTATATATAAATTTGCTGCAAATGATTGTTTGAAATAAATGGAAAGCGATCAAATGATGCTAATATAAAACTTCGTATCATCCTTATTTCGTTCAATATTTGTTTAATTGATATCATTGAATGTGACGTACAACAAGTAAACAATGTTTTTTTAATCGTTACCTATGATTTTTTTTATCTTTATCGCGCTGTGCTTGTAAAATCCGACAAACTGTTGACGATTCCTTCATAATTTTGGATCAACAAGTTTTAAAATTGTTTTTCGTTTTTGTAATATTTTTTCTTCTTTTGGAATATGAGTTAACAACAATTATATGATTTCATTAGTAGATTGGCTTGGAACCTGTAATGCTAATCGATTATCAGCGAAACGAATAATCGCCTGCTCGAATGACCGACGCACGACCGCTTTAGGTGCGAGCTTGGGATAACTAATAGTAAAACGCAAATAAACTTGTTCTGCAAACAAGTAGCAGGAGATACTGTTGCCTGACATATTGGAATCCACATTACCACGGTACATTTCGACGAAGTGGAATAAAAGATAATAAAATCAATACACGGTAGGGGATTCCCTAAAGACGCAAAAGTAGTCCCGTTAGAAAATCCAGCTCGATTTGTAGTATTTAATACTATTTGAGCTTATTTAGTTCATTTTTGAAGTGAAAACTTCCTTAGCGACGTTGTGCACTTTTTTGTGATGGGTAAAAATGTTAACTGTCCTGATCGTAAGAATACGTAAGACGGAGTTTTGCTCGAGTAATACCAAGCTTATTAATAATGACTTAAGGTTTATTTTATAATGTAACTTTTAAATGATTGCATTGCATTACTTATTACATAATTATATATTCGAATTGCGTCTTTATTACAATGAAATACAGTTGAGTTTTTTTTAAATGAAAACTTCTTTAAGCGCACTTTTTGGGAGAACAATTTTTGGTTTGTAAACAAGTATTAATGAACAATTTAAACTTTAATCCTTGATATAAACACTTCTTTATAAACCAAACATATTATCCTAATACATCGACGATACGATTCAAGTTACTTAGTTTTCACTTCTATCGGCAGTCCCCAAAGACTGCCCCGCATGTTTTTTTTTTGTGCAAACGGTCGTTAAAAGTTGGTCGTGCGCGGTGTTTTTTTTTTAAATATGTCGCAACGACTTACATTATTACTTCATAGTGCCCTTCATTGAGTAATAAATAGAGGGATTTGATCCTAACCATAAAGGGTATTTTCAACGATATCTTTCATTTATGTTTCAATATTTTTCGCTGTCTTATATTTAATTTTGAATTGATCGTGAATAAAAATTTTGACACTAAATATTTTTTTTTGTTGTTAAATTTTTTCGTCTGTCGACGATAAAAAAAAGTCAATTATGTAAATAAATGAACTACTAAGGGTCTCAAAACCAAACTAAGCCTATTACTATATTTTACTCTACAGTAATGGATATAGGTGAGACCAACTCGGATTTCTTGAAGGTCGTCTTCTATAAATGTTGACTGGACGCTAATGGGCTATATTTCGTAAATTTAGCCTATTTTGCAATTGTTATAAAATTTCCAATATTTTTATTTGGCGTATTTTGCAAGACCAGCGACAATTATATATTTAAGTACCTATAGTAAAACATTGTTTATTTAGTTAATTAACTTACGTTAGTTATTTGTATATTTTTAATTTTTATGTGATATATAGGTTTAAATATTTTTAAATGGGTTTACGTTAAGTACATTTGGGTGGGGTGGTTAATTGCATTATTGGAGAATAAAACATGTTGTAATTTATTCGAATTTTAAAATAATCCAAGTTCAATAGATCCTTATGAATATATGTTTCGCTAGTGTCCAATTGGTTGCGTATTTTTTTTCGGATTCGGGGGAAAAACCCTCTCTTGACGGGTTCCCCGGCCCAGGGGGGCCGAGGGATATGTGGGACTCCGGGAAAGATGTTCGGCCACCCGACTACCCACTACATAACCCCGCTGTTCTATCGCCTACGCCCGGGCCCACGGATATGCGGACTGCCGATCTCGTGGCCCGGGCCGGAATTGATTGCGTATATTTTATTACCCATTCTTATCAAATCAATTGGAAAAAAGTTTGTGGATATTTATTTATACAGGGTAACTTTGACAAACCCGTCCAAATTTTTTTACGCACTAAACATCATTTAAGGAACCCATTTTTGCAAAAAAAAATTGTATGTTGAATTTTCACCATAAAATATTTTATATAGGATCATTAATTCAATCGTACAGAATAATCATATGGTGCAAACAGCGTCGTTAACCTGTTATTACCTGTCTCTGTCTCTCCCGCGTAAATGAGTAGTGCGTATTCGCTCGCCCGGTGCAATGCCGCCGTCCTCGGCCTTTTACTAGGTCAGATGGAGAGGTCATTGCACTCTCGCGCCGTATTACGTAAATTGCGAGTTCTTTTAATGACTTTGTGATGCTGATTACTCAACATTTTTGTACTATGTGATACAAAACTAAAATACATGTTTCTCATAACTTTTACTAAAGATTCTTCTGTGTGAATTTGGACGGATTTGTCAAAGTCACCCTGTATAAATTGCATTATAATGAAACATATTGTATTTTAATTGAATTATAATGTAACTTGCTGATCCGGCAAACGTTGTTTTGCCATATAAATTGAATACGTTATGGACAAGATTTTCGTAAAATCTATTCTCAGTGAGCGTCTACAGTGCGGAATGAGTAACTATGCTGAATTTCAAGTCAATCGGGTGTATAGCTTTACAAATTTCGTGATAAGTAGTAAAAATGCAAACCAATTTTTATTTTAGTAAAGCATTCTATAATAGGTGAAAAATTATATCGTTTTGCTGTGCGACATAGTAATGGCGGTCACACAAACTATTCGAAGGGGTTAAAGAACCCATAAACATGCCTATATTAATTGAGTCCATGTAATTTAGTTTAAGCAGTCTTTTGACGCTCCTTGATATACGAATTTCGTATAGAACTGTCTCGATATTCTCTAATAATACAATTTGTATATTAAAATATATATAGAACATATGTTTGAAGTTTCAATTTAAAATGAAATTTATTACTTAACAAGTTATTACCACGCTTTTATTAACTCGGCCTGTATGTATTGAGGTACCTATGTAACGGAATTTAGCATTAGTGACCCAGGTTCTTGTACCCTTTAGGTCAGCAGCGTTTCGCGGTACCCCTATGTCGTGGCATCAATAGGCGACGGTAACTGTTCCTCGGCAATAAAAGAGTGTAAAGAACAAATTAAGAAATCATTTGTTTTTTATACATAATTTGTGTTCTTGATATATGTGAGGTAGAAATTCTTTGGTTTTACCATAGAATGACTTACAAGAACACGGAAGAATTTCCCGACAATCGAAGGAATTCGCTATAATATTTAAGTTAAAATGTATGGAAAATTTTAATTTTCTTATTTATTAAATAAAGGGGATTTTTACTGATTGTTTTATTTTAATAATTGAGCAGTACGGCATGGAATTTATACGTTAAAGTGCGGAGAATAACCCCTGCGGCCGGGGGTGCCGTCGTAAAACACTAGGTGGTATGGTTCGAAGAACGTCTGGTTGGCAACTACCTCTGGTCACTAAATATGCCACCATAAGAATCTTGTGTTCCGGCATCCCAGGTTCCATTTACGTGGACGGCAGCGTGTTCGCGGTGCTCCTAGCGTCGCAAACATCTATAGGAGACGGTAACTTTAGGCAGTTTTTAGCAGGCTGTCTGCTGTTCCTAATTGGAATTAAAAATAATTTTAGGAATAAATAAAACACTTATAAGTAAATAATCTCTTTTATGTACTTAACAAATATTTTATAATCTGTTACACGTATCGTTACTACACATCACTAATTTTGTGACTCGGATAGAGAAACATTAGTGCATGTAAGGCCTCCCTCCATACAAGACCTTCAGGGTCTTAAGGTCACCTGCAAGCTATGGTACAGATAAATAACGAAACATGCAAATTTATTTTAAGGATAATGGCATACTACATAACATTAATCAAATTTAAAAACGTAATATAGGTCTTGATGGAATCTCTTACACCTCCAGTCCAGGCCATTAGAGACCCTAAAAAGAGGTGATTTTGACGTACAACAAGAAAATGTACAAGATTTTTAATAGAATACCAATCACGAGCTCACATATTTGGCCAACTTTAAAATGGTTATAAGTCTGTATGAATTAAATCCTTTACCAGCAATAACGAAATTTGTTTTCTTCCTTTTATGACATTTGGTCATAGTTTTTTAGCGTCATAAAAACTTGTGGCCTGTCCACAAAGGCTTTTAAGCACATATAATTATTAAATCACAGTATTTTTTATTTCAATTAGTTTACAAAGTATTACATATAAATAAGTTTACAAAGTATTACATGTAAATTAACAATAAGGCTTCCTACACACGAAGAAAACAGAATCATATTCATGTTGCATCATGGAGTTTGGATTTTGCGCGTATTTTGTCTTCACACCAGTTTGTTCTTTCTGTGAAGGCGAAAAATTAAATGAATAAAATTAATTAAATAAAATAATAATTATGATATGAATATTCAATGCCATCTAGCTGTAGAGTAGGTAGCATAGCGCTTGTGTAATGGGTACTAGACAGATGATTTTTTTAAAATAAATATACATATTATACATGAACAGCCACACGCGAGACGGAAATCGACTTCGAGACGGAAAGTGACCTTTGCAAGCGTACCGACACGCGTCAGCCATTACGCTGCGTTATATCACATCACGCCAATCAGTGCGAAAAATACACTGACAATTCACACGGCGCTATCTATTTTTAAATTATGTAACAAAACGCTTGTGTTATGGGTACTAGACAACTGATATACTTTTTGTAAATAAATACAAATTAGCTATAATTACTTCTAAGCCAGGGAGATCGACGAAGTCAGCACTTCTCAACATCTCGTCTCCTGACACCCAAGGGACGTATAAGCATTACGCTTTGCTTTTCGCTCTCACAGGCACCCGCGACAAATGTAGCAAGCGCAGAAGGCCGCAACCTTTTGTATTTACAACGTGCGACACGATACACACATCATTGTATCGTTTTTACATAGCATCTCTTGTTATCAAGAGCAAATAAATCATGGAATCCTGGAACCGAATTTCATTGTGAACACATCTCCGAAGAAGAAATCTGCCTTCAACTACAAATCTATTGGAGGCCAGGAATCCATGCGTCGCCAAAGAGGCATTGCAAGACAATCTTTGTCCATGAACGTATACAACGGAAACTAAAAATCCGAATGCCAGACACCCAGAACAAAGAATTCATCATCATCATCCCAGCGTTAGTCCCGGTTGCCACCCAAACTTTCGTTTCGGTGCCCGGGGTCCGCTTTCCGACTTTTTCTACTCCACTTCGCGCGATCTTCAGCATCCCTGGTAGTGAGCCCATTAGCACGCATATCACCCTTTACGACGTCAAGCCAGCACTTTTTGGGTCTACCCCTCCTGCTGGGGCCCGGCGGAGGCGGCATGGCCAGACATTTGTTTCCCACGTAAGCACCCGGTTGCCGTAAAACATGGCCATACCAACGGAGCCGACACTCCTGCAATTTATCCGCAATGTCAGGGACATGAAGACTACCGCGAATGCGGGAGTTCCTAACGCGGTCCTTCCGCGTCACTCCACACATCCACCGCAGCATATTCATCTCCGTGACACGCAGTTCTTGCTTGTGTCGCTCTAACACCGGCCACGCTTCACAGCCGTATAAAAGGACAGGCCTAATGATGGTCTTATAGACCTGTCCCTTCAACTTTACCGGCATCTTGGGGTCACAAATGACACCAGTTACCCAGAACAAAGAATTATCAGACAATAATCATCAGCATGTTAGGGAGAAAAAGAGAAATGGACTAAAATTATTACCGAACTAGCTGACACCCGCGACTTCGTACGCATGCGCGCTACACCGCTTGCCCCACTTCTCCGCGACAAGAGAACACACATAAATGCTCGAGTCTCACAGGACCAAAAAGCTGGATTTTTAATAGCTGTAGGACAGCAGACAGGCTGACGGTCCACTTAGACTTTAGCAGTTACCGTCGCCTATGGATGTTTGCAACGCCAGGAGCATCGTGAACACACTGCTGTCCCATTAGGGTACGGGAATTTGGGTCACTAATGCCCAAACACAACACCACCAAAGGTGGTCGCCATCCAGTGAGTTGTTTTGGCGCCTTTTACGACAGGCCGACCCCGGCCGCAGAGGTCTTCTTCTTTCTCCATCCCTGCACGGATTGCTAAGGGAGAGCAGACAGGCTGACGACACATAGGGGTAATTGTATAGGTGGTTTTTAATTACGGCACTTTAGGAACGTTCCCAGGCCGAGAGCGATTTGGAATCAATGTATCATTTACTAGCCGATACCCGCGACTTCAGGTATTATAATATCCGGATGACCGAGCTTTGCTCGGTATTTTTTTTTATAAATTGTGTTGTTTGGAAATTAACAATTGGTTTTTTTAGTCTAACCTCAAAGCAAACACTCATTGACTTCTTGTTACTTAACAACGCCATCTGCTGGAATAGCTTTAGTGTTGTGTCGTTAACGCAAATTAAAAAAAATAGTATTATTATTCGCCGATAGATATCAGGAAGAGTCACATTTTTGTTATTTTTCTTCCAATAAAAAAAAGCGAATAAAATGACATTTTCTAGAAATGATTCCTAGCTAGTTCGATTTATCGCTCCCGAAACCCCCCGTATACTAAATTTCATGAAAATTGTTGGAGCCGATTCCGAGATTCCAATAGCTCGTTTAAAGATATAAGATGGTACCCGAGAGAAAACTACATAAGTAGAGAAAAACAATTTTAACATTGTGAATATGATTTCAAGATGAACGGATATATGTATATATTACAAAGTAATGAAAAAAAAATTGACACAACCTGTTTCAGAGAATATGTAACCTATGTATTTATCTTTATATTATATAAAATTCTTATGTGCGCGTGAACTCCTCCTAAACGGCTGGACCGATTTTGTTGAATTTTTTTGTGTGTTCGAGTGGATTCGAGAATGGTTTAGATACGCAACTGGACCGGATAGGTGGCGCTGCGATCAAGTTCTGGGATTTTTATTTTATCAGAACATAACCCCAAAATTTTGAAAAGTTCATTTTCCTTTTTTCAACCAGCGAAGCGGGCGGGAACGGCTAGTGTATATATTTCTTAAAAAAAACTATTTAATAAAACAGCATATCAGGCTTATTTTGTTTATTTTTTAATCTAATCATCTTTTTGCTAGGTAGTAAGGTCCCAAGACAGTCATTATAATTTTGTGCTGTCTTCCGGGATTAATGACCCAGGTTCCTATATCCATATAAGACAGCAGTGTGTTAGCGGTGTTTCTAGCGTTGCAAACGTCCATAGGCGGCGGTAACTGCTCACTATTAAGTGGTCCATTAGCCTGCCTACCTCATCTAAGCAATAAAAAAATATCTCACCAGTATATCGAAGCCAACGTCTCTGATGATCTCCAGGAGGATGTCGTAGGGGGGCTCAATGCTGCTCTCTGTCGGCATGTCACTGAAAACACATTTCATACAACAGCTATAGACATTGTACTTCAGAACTAGGTTGCGCTTACCTTCTCTTGAATATAAATAAATATTTTTGGGATATTACACACAGCGCCACCTAGTCGCACAGTAGTAACATAGACCTTGTGTTATGGGTAATAACTGATACACTTTTGTAAATAACGTAATTTAACATATTACCTATGTAGGAATACCAGACGTGGGACGGGAATCGAAGACGTGACCTCCGCAGACGTTATATATAATACGGTTGATCATATCCTTTTTATTAATTAGTTTTGAATGACTTTATTTAAAATATAAATATTGTTTTAACATTATACGTAATAATAATTTTTATTTAAAAAATATATGTGATGTGTTTCTTATGGTACAATTTTGTGAAATATATCTATCTGTAATGCATTATTAAGTATCTTCTCTTAAATTATTAATATAAATAAATACATAAATATATTGGGATAATTCACACAATCTCACCACCAATGTGTTATCCGTGCAGGGGCGGAAGAATACTGACCTCTGCGGCTGGGGTCGGCCTATCGTAAAAGGCGACAAAACCAAGCACCCTAGCTACGTGGCAGGGCCCCAAGCCCGCCTGGATGGCGACCACCTTTGATCTTAAGTATGCCGCCATAATAAATTTGTGTTATGTTCCCCGGCATTAGTGACCCAAGTTTCTGTATCCTTACGGGACAGCTTCTTGTTCGTGATGACAATGGTGTTGCAAACACCCATAGGCGACGGTAACCGTTAAATTTTAAGAAGAGCCGTCAGCCTGTCTGTTGTCCTACAGCAATAAAAAAAACACATTATATATACCTGTAATGATACAGAAGTGGTCCCAAATTGATCCAAAAACCACCAGGTTTCAGTATGGCGTATATCCTCTCGATGAACTCTATGACATTGGGGGCGCAGTCTATGAAGAAACAGGTGGCCACGGAGGACCACTCGTCCAGTTCCGTGTATACCTATAGAATATTTTGTTTCAGTGAAACTTCAGAAAAGTAGCTCACGAGAGTATGAGATAAATATGGCCACCTGAAGTATTACAATAATTATAAAGTTTATTATTTTTCTAATATTTTTAATAACCTCAAAAATTATATTATATTTTAATCTATACAAATAAATAAAATTGGAGTGTCTGTTTGTAATATTAAAGTAACCGCTTTTCACTAAGTGCATTTGGATGTATACACGGTACATATACCAAAACAACATTTTTTACAATTTTTGTCTGTCTGTCTGTTTGTTCCGGCTAATCTCTGAAATGGATGGACCGATTTTGACAGGACTTTCACTGGCAGATAACTGATATAACAAGGAGTAACTTAGGCTACTTTTATTTTAGAAAAAAAAATAGTTTTAGTTAATAATGATCAGTTTCGGAAATTTTTTAAATCCAATTTAAGTTGACCTCACATATCCAAAAAAAGCTGCCCAAAGTCACTATTCCACGCGGACGGAGTCACGGGCACAGCTAGTATTAAAGTATAAAAGCTACGAAAGCCCAAACAAAGGGACACTGTAAACAAAACAAATAGCACTTGTACATCAGAACATTGTGAGTACGTTTATGCTAAAAAATGTCAAACTTTATTATGGTGTTGCCAGATTTTAGCTATTGACATTAGTGTTGCCAGCTCCCGAAATATAAATAGTACCCCTCGTATCTCATCCTCTCGCAGGCTAAATCCTATTAATGAACAATGATTAATGAACTATAAAGTTTCACTTCATAAATTGGAACTTTTAAGTGAAGTTGACAAAACTTATTCTTCATTGCTGAGGAACAGCAGAGAGGCTGACGGCCTCGGGTACAGGAACTTGGGTCACTAATGCCGGAACACAAGGTTATTATGGCGGCATACTTAAGACCAAAGGTGATCGCCATCCAGACGGGCATGGGGCTCTATCACGTAGCTAGGGTGGGTTGTTTTGTCGCCTTTTACGACAAGCCGCGAGCCGCAGAGGTTAGTATTCTTTCTCCGCCCCTGCACGGATAATGCCTACTATATGTACGATAAACAATCGTACGACTCTATTACCTTTCCTTCCTGTCCTTATCTCCTTCGACTCTCCTCTGCTAGTCATCATCTGAACATTCACACCTTTTTTGCAACATCATCTTTTACACAATACATCTTTTCCCTTATCCACCCATTCCTTTTGTACCCATCCACTCCCATTTCTTGCATTTTCCGTATGACATATACTTATTGGGAACAAACATTCTCTTATACTGATGTTTCTCCATGCAGGTGTACAGTAAGAATTTTGACCCCTTTGACCGGGGCGACCTGTCGTAAAAGACGACATAACCTATCCTAGCCTAGCTAGGGCTCCAAGTCTGTCTAGATTGCAATCACCCCTAGCGTCTAAATATGCCACCATAATAACTTCGTCTTGTGTTCCAGTAGCCCTGTGCGAACAGTAGGGTGCCCCTAAACATTCATAAGAGATGGTGATAATTTACTATTACTACCCGTGCGCAATAAGTTGAGACCTGGGGGTGGTGACACCACAGACGCATGGTTGTACTGTGCACAAAAAAATAAAGCGCGTCGTCGTTGCGTGACGTAAGCCAGTGCGAGACTAAGATGTTAAAAAAATGACGTTGCCTACAGTACGGGAGCTTGAGGGGAAGTTACAGGGGTAGTGGGCGGAGGTTTGCATTCCACGCGAGTCTCAACTTATCGCGCCCGGGTTGTATGTGGTTTTTTTTTATCCATAGCAATAAAAAGAAAGACTTATAAATATTAAAGTGAGGGTATTTTCGAACAAGTATAAAGTAACTTATAAATTCATCGCATACCTTCAAAAAATCGCCAGCGGTCATGGAGAAATTATGGTTCGGTTTGTCCCCTGACGGACGGACATCCGGGAACGTTGCCCCGAGGAGTTGGTGCTGGCAGGTCAAGTTGTTCACGTACTGGTGGACCCAAGGGTGCACTGTATATTTGTTTATCTGGAAATTTATATAATGAGGTAATATTGTCAAACAAATCATTAAATTTTATTATAATAATCCTAACTAATGTTATAAATTCGAAAGTGAGTTTGTTTCGGATTTGTTTCACTCCATGAGTCAAGCTGCTTATGTATACTATGTATTTATTTAAGGAACATATCCATACTACCGTTGTAAATTTTTATCTGTGCAGGGGCGGAGAAAGAATACTGACCTCTGCGGCCGAGGTCGGCCTGTAAAAGGCAACGAAACAACCCACCCTAGCTACGTGGTAGGGCCCCAAGTCCGTCTGGATGGCGACCAACTTTGGTCTTAACTCCTTCCTGTAACTTTATGGGACAGCAGCGTGTTCGCGATACCATTGGCGTTGCAAACACCCATAGGCGATGGTAACTGCTAAATTCTAAGTGAGCCGTCAGCCTGTCTGCTATCCTACAGCAATAAAAAAAAACTACGCGACCAGCTCTTCCAAATACCACGCTCGGTCACAGGGAGAGGGCGCTGGACTTGGGTTTTCGTCGCATAGTTAATATCCTCTAAAGGAAATTTCGCGCTTTTTAATATCCTCAAAGGAAATTTCGCGCTTTTTAGTCTGTTTGCAAAAAATTATTAAAAATATTTATAAATAAATAAATAATATACAGGGTGACTTTGACAAAACCGTCCAAATTTTTTTTACGCACTAATCATCATTTAAGGAACCCATTTTTGCAAAAAAAACTGTATGTAAAATTTTCACCATAAAATATTTCATATATGATGATTAATTCAATCGTACAGAATAGTCCTATGGTGCAACCTTCGTACGTTAACCTATTATTACTTGTCTCTGTCACTTCCGCGTAAATGAGTAGTGCGTATTCGCTCGCCTGGTGCAAGGCCGCCGTCCTCGGCTTTTTACTAGGTGAGATGGAGAGGTCATTGACACTCTCGCGCCGTATTATGTAAATTACGAATCCTTTGAATGACTTTGTGATGCTGATTACTCAACATTTTTGTACTATGTGATACAAAACTAAAATACATGTTTCTCATAACTTTTACTAAAGATTCTTCTGTGTGAATTTGGACGGGTTTGTCAAAGTCACCCTGTATATCCACATTCACGGCCCCGTGCCAGTTTACTCCGGGGGACTGCAAAAGGCGTACGTACGGACGTGTACGCGCGTAAAATGGAGTCAAGCGTGAACGTTTGGAATAATGAAACTGAAATTCTCTTTTTAGAGCATTATCATTCTGAAAATGACTGAATGAATAGGGGACATTTCACACAGCGCCATCTAGTCCCAAACTAAGTTGCGTAGCACTTGTATAGATGTGCGATAGTCGTAGCCGCTACGCCAGGTCATCCAGTTATTATCACTACGTGAAAAACTAGAGAGTAAGGGGAGTGGGGAGGGGGTTGGGTTCTTCTGATATTCTACGGTTTGCCGCTAAGGTGAGGAGTGGCTAAAAATGTACAAAATAGGTCAACACAATATGGCTTGGTTCAAGGGAATGGCTTTCTGACGAGGTGACGCTATGCAAATCACCACAGAACATTATTATGTTAAATAAATTTCACCAACCTCAGTGCACCGGTTTAGGATAAAGTTGCTGGCGAACAACATGAACAGCGAGAACTCGTTGCCCTGGCACCAGAAGCCCCTGGCTGCTATCTCCCATGCCAGCCTGCCCAGGCCAGCGCCTGGCACCAGTACTTTTATATGGCTTCTATCGCTGTAACTAAAGATTATGAAATGAGAAACTGGTCTATGTATCCATGCTAGGTGACCTTGTCAATGTTTTACTCCCTCCTTTCTTCTGGACTATCTATAATATATAAGACAGCCAGAGGGCTGTCTTATATATTATAGATAGATAACTGTGATATATATTATAGATAACTGTGTATGGGGAGAGCCCCATACACAGTTTTTTGTTTCACGTGGTAATCATAAATACGATTTTGAATCATTTGTTCTAAAACAGAAAGTATAAAAACATTATTCTGCACATTAATTAAATGCACTTGCCGCGTGATGCCCAAAGTGCATTATGCATACAGTCACTTACAGAAATTCGTCACTTCATCAATCTCGAATGGAGTAAGTTTTACAGTTTTAGATTAGTAGAAGATATATACACATCAAAAAAGTCTAAGCAACATGCATGATATTACAAATTTACCATTTATACTAAAAGTCTTTACTCAAGTGGTGTCGATGTAAGTCCCCAAATTCTGCGAAATCGACTGCATGAGTACGGCCTACGAGCTCGACGCCCAATTAGGTGCCCACAGATACGTCACGGGAATCGGGCTCGTCGAAATGAACAGTGTAGAAAACGCAGAACATGGACCCAGAAACAATGGGATAAAATTATGTTTTCCGGTGAGTCGCGATTCGGGTTTAGGTCTGATACAAGAAGGGTGCGAATGTACCGTTGGCCCGGAAGTACTGAAAGGCTCAGGTGCATTCAGGAAGTTCATCTATACACCGGCTCATCCACCATCCTAAAATTTAAATTAGTACATGTTGCTTAGACTTTTTTGATGTGTGTAGTTAGAACAATTGTTATTGCCAAATGTGCATTAGAAATAAATTATCAATTTTTATTGTATTCACGTTCACTATTTTGACGATAATGGCTTACACATAAAAGATAGATATATCCTGTCGCGCCTTTTGGGACTATTTAAGACAAACATTTCCATTATACATTATATACGTGTAACTTTAACGGTTTTTGCAGCGCACGCCAGAACAGCTCGCAAATGGCAAATTTTTTCCTACTTACTTGACACTTATCGTTATATTTTGGACAATTCACACAATATCTTTATAAATCTGTTATTCTCGTGTATAAGTCATATTATTGTAAAGTTCATTCAGAGTCATTAAAATTCATTCAGTAGTATTCGTGTGAGAGTAACAAACATCCATACAAACTTTCGTGTTTATTAGTAAGGATTGTAGCTCACCTATATTCATCTAGAGGGAATCTTTCATTGAGTTCATCTAGAATTGGTTTATAGCATTGTTCCCTCTCCGGTGATCCCATCTCACTCCAATCACGAACGATATTCTTTAATACTGATTGCACCTAAAACCAATATTAATGTTTGATCTAGAATGTTCTTAAAGTTTATAGCCGACGTGATATTTTCTTGTGTTGATCAAGCTAGGTCACGGATTCTAATAGTAGTGTATTGAAATTGAAAAAAAAAATTGAGAAAGCTATGCTGAGATGGTTTGGCCATGTCAAGAGAATGAACGAAGAACGATTGACGAAAAAAGTATATAAGACGAGTGTGAATGGAAATGTTGGAAAAGGTAGACCCAGGCGGACGTTTCGAGATCTGATCAGGGACGTCTTGAAAAAAGGCCAGGTCAAGAATACCCTAAACCGAAGGGCATGTATGAAGGGAATAATGAAAGTGGACGAAGTGAAACAAGTATGTAAGGATCGTAGCAAGTGGAAAGAAGTGGTATCTACCTACCCCTACGGGAAATAGGCGTGATTATATGTATGTATTGTAATTGCCATATACAATGAAGAAAGAAAATATTGTGATGAAACCTATACGCCAAGATCACTAGTATGTGTGATACGTCGTCTTGGATAAACATAACAGGTATACTATCTATTACAATGGGGCTCCACAGCCCAGTTGTGGAATAATGGTTTGAGGAATAAACATCAGTCACTCCTGTAAAAAGCAAATTTAGCCACTTACTCGTTTCTTGCTTGTGCCAACATCGTCAAAAAGGAATGACTCGCTGAGGATCACCGATACTAAAAGTATGCTGAAGTTAGTAATGAGCCCTGGACAAAATGATGAATGACAAGCTAATAGATGCAACTATAGCCAATGACGATTTTGACCCTGACCAATGACCAGACCATTGACATGGAGTATCACAGGCGTTATGCGTGTTGAGAGTTCTTAGAATTGACTCCCTCACTCGGCGCGACTTTTCCTCAGATTGTCAATAGCTTTTCCTTATTTTCTCTTTTTTTTTATAATAATATTTTTGAAGTGATAAATTCTTATGGGAGGGTAAACCGCTTTGTTACGTAACGCGTTACGGCGCCAGTCTGTCTGGCTAACCCACAGCGCTAGATCTATTCGAATTGCGACTTATGAAAAAATATCAAACTACCCACCTTTTCAACATCATGCTGCATCTTGTGCTGTTTTTGTAGCAAAATCTCACAATTATTATAATTACAACCAAAACTCTCTGTACTCGCTATGGTGTCACTGTGATCTACATTCTCAAACATAGTGTCGACATCTTTGATTATCAAGTGTACTACACTGTTGTTGATGTCTAGACACTTTTTAAACTTTGCCAAGTACGTTTTGTATTTCTCTAATCGTCTTTGGTGGTTTGTTGGCAGTTTTGATATGATCGCCTCGGATTTGTGTATCCTGTCTAGGCTGCATAATCTGGAAAGAAGGAAAAATATGTATACAATAACAGCCTATAGCGCTCATACGAAAAACTGCGATGCGACGTCGCATCGTAAAAATTTACGAGCTGGGACGACGCATCGCAAGAACTTGCGAATTAATTTGCATTGCGCATTCCTGCGATGTTAAGTCACAATTACGACGGATGAACTCAAAATGTTGTTTCTTTTTAACCGACGAAAAAAACTGATGAGGTCGACGCGTATATATAATATATTTTTTATGCACGCATAACTTTGACAGAATTGATTTATTTAAGCATGTAGTAATAATTAGTAGATTATAGCCACAAACAATTATAAAATATAAACTTTTTAACAAAATAATTAAATCGCCAAAAAAACTGAAAAGCAAAAAATAATGATGAACCTTTTGTGGGCGAAGGGGCGTGTCACGCTGCGCGGCCGCCGCGCATCACGCTTTACGTAATTAATTTGCTTGTTTGGGGCCGACTCAAAATTGCTTAGGTATACTTACATTAGTTTCACTACTAGGTACCAAGGTACTAAAGCTCATTGGTATTACACTCGGTCAAATCTGGATGTTCCGAGTTCGAACCCCATGGTGCACGTAGTGTTTAGGCAGTTTTACCAATCTAATGTGCATATATATTTATCCGTGCAGGGTCGGAGAAAGAATACCAATCTCTGTGGCCGGAGTCGGCCTGTCGTAAAGGGCGACATAACAACTCACCCTGGCTACGTGGTAGGGTGACCACCTTTGGTCTTAAGTATGCCGCCATAATAACCTTGTGTTGTGTTCTGGCATTAGTGACCCAAGTTCCTATACTCTTATGGGACAGCAACATGTTCGCGATGCTAAATTCTAAGTGGGCCGTCAGCCTGTCTGCTGTCCTACAGCAATTAAAAAAAATTATATTATAACATAATTACCGATGGAGAAGGAAAACATCATGATGTCCGAGGTAAGCGATGGGGTGCTATGGGATGTTATTTTATGTATTTCGGAGAAAGAATACTAACCTCTGCGGCCGGGGTCGGCCTATCGTAAAAGGCGACAAAACAACCCACCCTAGCTACGTGGTAGGGCCTCAAGCCCGTCTGGATGGCGACTACCTTTGGTCATAAGTATGCCGCCATAATAACCTTGTGTTGTCTTCCGGCATTAGTGACCCAAGTTCCTATACTCTTATGGAACAGCAGTGTGGCGACGGTAACTGTTAAATTCTAAGCGGGCCGTCAGCATGTCTGCTGTCCTACAGCAATAAAAAAAATGAAGAGACATATCACAACAAAGTGCAGTAATAACCATTAGCGCATGTTACAATGATTCTCTTTTTGCCAATTTTCTCTGTGCAGGGGATAGTACTAACCCCTATAGGCGATGTTGCCTGTAGGGGATAGTACTAACCCCTATAGGCGATGTTGCCTGTAGGGGATAGTACTAACCCCTATAGGCGATGTTGCCTGTAGGGGATAGTACTAACCCCTATAGGCGATGTTGCCTGTAGGGGATAGTACTAACCCCTATAGGCGATGTTGCCTGTAGGGGATAGTACTAACCCCTATAGGCGATGTTGCCTGTAGGGGATAGTACTAACCCCTATAGGCGATGTTGCCTGCAGGGGATAGTACTAACCCCTATAGGCGATGTTGCCTGTAGGGGATAGTACTAACCCCTATAGGCGATGTTGCCTGTAGGGGATAGTACTAACCCCTATAGGCGATGTTGCCTGTAGGGGATAGTACTAACCCCTATAGGCGATGTTGCCTGTAGGGGATAGTACTAACCCCTATAGGCGATGTTGCCTGTAGGGGATAGTACTAACCCCTATAGGCGATGTTGCCTGTAGGGGATAGTACTAACCCCTATAGGCGATGTTGCCTGTAGGGGATAGTACTAACCCCTATAGGCGATGTTGCCTGCAGGGGATAGTACTAACCCCTATAGGCGATGTTGCCTGTAGGGGATAGTACTAACCCCTATAGGCGATGTTGCCTGTAGGGGATAGTACTAACCCCTATAGGCGATGTTGCCTGCAGGGGATAGTACTAACCCCTATAGGCGATGTTGCCTGTAGGGGATAGTACTAACCCCTATAGGCGATGTTGCCTGTAGGGGATAGTACTAACCCCTATAGGCGATGTTGCCTGCAGGGGATAGTACTAACCCCTATAGGCGATGTTGCCTGTAGGGGATAGTACTAACCCCTATAGGCGATGTTGCCTGTAGGGGATAGTACTAACCCCTATAGGCGATGTTGCCTGTAGGGGATAGTACTAACCCCTATAGGCGATGTTGCCTGTAGGGGATAGTACTAACCCCTATAGGCGATGTTGCCTGTAGGGGATAGTACTAACCCCTATAGGCGATGTTGCCTGTAGGGGATAGTACTAACCCCTATAGGCGATGTTGCCTGTAGGGGATAGTACTAACCCCTATAGGCGATGTTGCCTGTAGGGGATAGTACTAACCCCTATAGGCGATGTTGCCTGTAGGGGATAGTACTAACCCCTATAGGCGATGTTGCCTGTAGGGGATAGTACTAACCCCTATAGGCGATGTTGCCTGTAGGGGATAGTACTAACCCCTATAGGCGATGTTGCCTGTAGGGGATAGTACTAACCCCTATAGGCGATGTTGCCTGTAGGGGATAGTACTAACCCCTATAGGCGATGTTGCCTGTCGTAAAACCCTAGCTACGTGGTAGGGTAAGCTTCGCTAGATGGCAACCACCCTTAGTCAATAAGTATGCCGATATGATAACCTTGTGTTCCCACATTAGTGATTCAGGTTCCTGTTGCCCTATCAAACAGCAGCGTGTTCGTGGTGCCCCTGGCTTGTCGTAATAACTACGTGGTAGGACCCCAAGCCCATCTCAATGCCAACCACCGTTGTTAGTCTACAAGTATGCTGCGATTACACACAAACCTTGTGTCATGTTCCCACATTAGTGACCCAGGTTCTTGTACCCATACAGGACAGCAGCGTGTTCACGGTGCCTCTAGCATCGCAAACATTCATAGGCGACGGTAACTACTTATTATTAAGTGGGCCGCACCCTGTTTGCTGTTTCTCAGCAATTAAAAAAGATCAACATCCCAAAATTCTGGTCCAAGGTCTAAGGTCCACTATGATGAGGTCACATATTTATCACAACATGTCAACAGGAACTCCATTTGATTCATGTCTTTATCACATTTGCATTTATTAATACACACAATGCTACCGGCACGCTATGATGGCCGTTTTGACGTTTGTCCACTCCATGAAGTTTCGTATTAATTAGTAATTACATTTGAAGGAGCAAATTGCAGTTCTTTATTGTCAATAGCGACGTGCAGTTATTGACAATAAAGAACATCAATTTGCTCCTTCAAATGTAATTACTAATTAAAACGAAACTTCATGAGTGGACAAACGTCAAAACGGCCATCATAGCATGCCATTATAGTAATGCAAAATGAATAATGCATTTCATATACCATATAACACATTTGTAATATCAACATGTGTTGGAATATTTAATTAGTGTTTTTATTAAATGCTATTGCATTGTTAATTCCCAGTTTCTTGTAAATATTCAAAATGCAATTATTTATTTTAATGCTGAATCAAAAACATACATGTATTTCCTCAAAAAGAAAAAAACATGATTAAAGTCGGTAAATACAATTTTGAATACTAACTTTTTTTATATGTTAAATGCCATAAAGGTACTTTATTGTGCGGTAAGAGTAATTGATGCCCTCAAGCAGTTTTTTTATATTATCCTTAAGCACTTGGCTGGTTTGAAGTCTCAACCCAGACACTACTACAGTTATAGCACCAGAGCACCTTACAAACCTTTTAGGTCTTAAATACTCATACATTGCTTGAAATTTCATTAGGGGTCATCCATAAATTACGGCACATGTTAAAGAGGGAGGAGGGTATCGCCGGAATGTGACATTGTGTGATAGCGGCTCCACATTAGTGCCGTGAAGCTCCGTAAACGGGCGTGAACGTGAAAGTGGACGGTTTTCGCGTAGTTCACGCGCGTTCACGCCTGTTCCCCGATCAGAGTCGGTATTTTGTCCCGCGACAAAGGGTTCACGCCCTCTTCGCTCGGCGTTCACGCGTACATATTATTTCCACATTCACGGCAACTGAAATTCTCTTTTTAGAGCATTATCATTCTGAAAATGACAGCAAACAAAGTTATTGCAGCAGCAGCTTCTACGTCCATTTCGCGGCGGGTTTCACGAACGATTGTGAGCATCCCGTGAATATGGAGGTCACTACTTGCGCCGTGTTTTCACGGCGTGAATTTGCGCGTGAATTCACGGCACTAATGTGGAGCCGCCGTGACAAGGGGCGGGGGCGGGGTGTGTCAAAAGCTTTGTGACGTCACGATATGAATGAATATGTAGGAGTGGGTCAAAGTCCATGGACATAAGATAATTAAGTTTTGTATCTTTAAAACATAATCAGTCAGAACTAGTTGTTTGCTTTCTCTGTTATCTAAATTATTTGATTTTATTAATGATTATAATCATTAATAAAAATAGTTATTTATCAAAAATAAGAAAAAAAATGATAACTTTTTTAATCATTATTTTCAAATACATGCATAAAATTGAAAAATGTGTTAAGTCACATCAGGGGGTTCTAAAAATGTGACAAACTGTGACAAGGACGGGGGGAGGGGTTAAAAAGTCCTAATATTTGTGTGACGTAATTTATGGATGACCCCCTTACTATCACATGTTTGTTTGTTTATAAATGATTTTAAAATACTTATACATTTCTCCAATTTGGCTTGAAAGTCACTGATTCATGCAAGAAAAAGGCCTCAAAGGCACTGGGTTATATTTACAAACATCATAAAAAATCTCCATAATGACATTAGTTTCACAAGAATTCATAGGTATGTTTTACTCAGTGCAGAGATGAGTAACAATATTAACCTCTGTAGCAGGGGTCCGCCTGTTGTAAAAGGCGACAAAACAATTCTAACCATGTAGGGCCCAAGCCCGTCTGGATATGCCACCATAATAACCTTGTTGTCATAACTGCTTAAATGCAATGTTATTAAATAGCTTGCCAAGTGATGTATCTTAAGTCCTATTTAGGGAACACGATCCACTCAGGAGGATCTTCAAATTATCACATTTGATCACAAAGAGGTGTGGTGCTTAGGTTTTCAAGCTATACTCAAATATAGTGCACAGCATTTAGTTTTTTTATAGGTATGCATACACTTTTGGCATCATGAGGTAAGCATAGTATGAATAAATACATTTTTAATTTATTTATTGTAGTAGGACAGCAGACAGGCATCGGCCTGTCTGCTGTGGGCCATCTTTAATCATCTAAGTGGGCCATCGGGCCCACTTAGAATTTAGCAGTTACCATCACCTACGAGTGTCCCACAAGAGTACAGGAACTTGGGTCACTAATGCCGAACACAATACAAAGTTATTATGGCGACATACTTATGACCAAAGGTGGTCACCATCCATATGAGCTTGGGGCTCTACCATGTAGCTAGAGTTGTTTTGTCGTCTTTTACAATAGGCCGACCCCGGCCGCAGAGGTTAGTATTATTTCTCCATGCCTGCAGGAATAAATGAATGAATAAAATTTTTTTATTCTGTAAACCGTATTTATGAATTACAATGTGAAAATATACTATGGATCACCAAGAGAGGGAGAGGGGCAAAAAATTGACAGAAATAGGTAACATAGTATGGGTATCTGAGTCCTAAATAAACATTTTCTTTCTTTCTACCAATAATTAAGACCATGCAATTTACTAATCTGTTTCTACTGTGTGTATTTCTCCACAATATTTTTGCATAATATTCTGATTAAAATCATGTAAACTACCCACAAACAGTTAAACTTACATAATATTACATATATACTCAATATGTTTCTTATAATGGAAAATTCACATACAATTATTAATATTCCAATAATTAGCACAGACATACATATAAATATATATATAAAAAGCATCGATGTTCATATGAATACGAGCTTGAAAAACGTACCTTATTGAAAGCATTTTAGAATCTAAAATATATCGTCCGGTATTAAATAAACAAAGAAAGGTATTGTTAAATCTATGTGGGTTAATTGTTAAAAGCTCTAACATCATTATCGGTATCGTTGCTAGGCAAGTTAAACCATATTTTATATTAACTTATATGTACAATTATGAACTAAGACAAATTAAATAGTTTACAATTCGTATGTAAATCGGTTTTAGAAACTTACTTGTAATATTTAAAAGCAGTCACAACGGCGCGAAAATGGGCTCGCTCCTGCACTTCGTCTATTTCTTCTGTAGGAGATATGGCAGACATTTTGTATAATTGCTTGCTCGTTAAGAGATCTAATATGTTAAAGTTAATCAAACAATATTACTTAATTCTATGTTGTTCTTTATCATCTCTGTTCGTCCTGCATTGCAATCTTCTAGTATAAAATGTGATAGGTAAGGTAGTATAGTAGTAGTCCTGTGTCAATCGTGATTGACAGAATCTTTTTAACCCAATCACGACCCATACGCGAATGACCGAGTCGCGGATCTCTGAAAGATTCGGTCGTCCATAGATTCGATCACCAGGTGACATTACAAACGACATTGGACTTTATTTGTGGAGCATTACCGTAGCTTGTTGCTTATTTAATCGATTCGGTCTTCCATAGATTCGATCACCAAGTGATATCACAAACGAAATTGGACTTTATTTGTGGACCATTACCGTAGCGTGTTGCTTATTTAATCGATTCGGTCGTCCATAGATTCGATCACCAGGTGACATCACAAACGAAATTGGACTTTATTTGTGGAGCATTACCGTAGCTTGTTGCTTATTTAATCGATTCGGTCTTCCATAGATTCGATCACCAAGAACATCACAAACAAAATTGGACTTTATTTGTGGAGCATTACCGTAGCGTGTTGCTGATTTGATCGATTCGGTCGTCCATAGATTCGATCACCAGGTGACATCACAAACGAAATTGGACTTTATTTGTGGAACATTACCGTAGCGTGTTGCTTATTTAATCGACTATTTCGTGCATTCAATCACGCAATGGCGTAACTATTAAAATATCTTCTATCTCTTTCGTTTAAGTACATACATACAATCCTAGTCACACAGTGCACTCTTTCTATCTTGTTGTTTGTTGTGCCTTGTATGATTGTATCCAAAATAAACCGGATTGCGCGGGATCTCTCGGGTCGCACGCGATTTGTCAATCGCGGGAGCGGATTAAGATTTTGAATTTTTGAGAATAAATCAATCAGTTGCATCGGTGACTCTGACTACTGATCTGTGACCACTGGTGACAATTTAGCATATTTTCATGTTGCATATAGCATATTTCTTCTATACTACTATTATAAAGAGGAAAGATTTGATTGTTTGTTTGTTTGTTTGTTTGCTTTGAATAGGCTCCGAAACTACTGACCCGATTTAAAAAATTCTTTCATTGTTGGGAAGCTACACTATCCCCGGGTGACATAGGCTATATTATATTTTCAAAAAAATTAGGGATCCTTACTAAAACTCCAATAATGTAACCTAAAGTGTAAAAAAATTACCTAAAATATTATTTAAATCGCGTGCGTTGCGAAAACTATTGATGATAGAATAAAATAATGTACTACAACTTTGCAGAACACATCATTATTTACAAAAAGTGTCGCGACAGCATATGTCTAACTATTATAGTTATGCTACAATAAGTGTTCTTTTATTTTAAAAATTTAATTAAAATGCCGCCCCTAGAATAGGCTCTTTATTTGGATCTTGGTATTAATCCTTATCAAAATAAATTACTTCATATTCAAAACTGTTTCAACACCTTTATATACCTTTTTGAATTATTCAATTCGGATATTCCATTCGAAAGATATCACGAATTTAAAAATGTAAGTATTAGAAAAATGTTGCGTGGTAGCCGCTCACCCTGTTCGGCTAGCTAGGCAGCACCTTATGCAATGTAGGCGTGCGTCACTGGGGTTTTTACAAAAATTAGAATACTTATTAAAAAATAACGAAAAATAAATAAAAAGTAATAACAAAAAAATCATTAAAATAAAAGCTCATAGAAATAATAATAACTTTCTTTATAATTTTATTTTTTTAGTAACCTGACGCAAATAGAAGGGTTTGCCCTCAGGGGCGCTCCTTTGTCCGAGGAGTGCACGGGTGTGCGTACCCGAGGTGCCCGAGCATCCGTCGCTTCACTCCCCTCTCCGTTCGAGGCGACAGAGTCCTACCTTTCTTTCCGTCTACCTCTTACATCCTTTCCAACTTAGCTCTCTGTTCGTGGCGTGGTCCCCGGTGGGATGGTTGCGAATACTGATTGGGGTCCCGGGTTCTACCCTGGGACCTGATTTGGTAGTCGAAACCATGCCTATTTTGACTGCGCCTGCACAGAGAGTATTCCCGGGGCGGGAATTGCATCCTCGCTGTCGGTTGGTCTTGCTGGGCCGGCTACGACGTCAGGCGACTCTGCATTTTCTGGAGTGTCGTCTGGTAGTCGTACCCACGCCTGACTAGCACGCGACGGGGATAAAAGTCCCGTCCGGAATTAGCCGCGGACCTGTCGCTCCCGGCCCTGGTTCTGTCCATGGTCGGGGGCGATCCTGGATGGACGGCCGTCGACTCCTTTTTCGAGGCAGTAGTGTCTGCAAGGGAGGCTGCGGAACAGGAGCGGGAGTCTGCCACCGTACTCCCCTCCCGCCAACGTAGGCCGCGTCGTCGGCGCCGGAGGGCGGGCAACGATCTCCGGCCGCCGAAAAAAGCGGCCGCGGGCGGCCCCTCGGGAGAGGATCCGCCGCCCGCACTATTGCTGCGAGGGAGAAGGCCGCGTGCTGTTCCGCAGCCCCCCTCAACTCCTAGAGTTGTTACAAGAGAGCGCCGGGGGGACGAAACCCTGACCCCCTGGCGCCAGCACTTTTGAAGGGGCCCGCTTTAAGACAAAGCGTGGGCCGGCGCCGGCCCGGGCCACGAGATCGGCAGGCCATATATCCGTGGGCCCGGGCGTAGGCGATAGGAGAAAAGCGGGGTTTTTAGTGGGTAGTCGGATGGTCGAACATCTTTTCCGGAGTCCCTTATATACCTCTTGGGCCCCCCCGGGCCGAGGGAACCCGTCAAGAGAGGTTTTTCCCCGAGACCGAAAAAAAATAGAAGGGTTTAATTTTTAATTTTTTGTTAAATACCCATGCGAAGCTGGGACGGGCCGCTAGTTAGCATATAAAATAATTATAAAATAAAAGTTTAATCATGAAAAATTACAATAATGCGTACGTCATTATTTTTATTTAGGATAAATCCCTTTGCTAGAGCAATGGGTGGAATTGAAATTCCTGTTTGAAGTTGTCAGGCGCGATAAACACTGGTATATGGCAGAAACACTTTATACCATGTACAGTGATCCTGTAAATCATCTGTATTTATTGTATTTAAATCCTGTTTTGGAGGAAGTTCAGGCTGTAAATAAGTTATTTGAAAGCAGCAATGTTGACCCAATAAAACTTTTTCTATACACACAGGACGGCATTTTTGTTATAATTTTATCGTCACTACTTACTTAGTGCTTGGTTAGACGCAACTAAGAACAAAACGTCCCAATTGGCCTGTTTTCGAGTCTTCACTTGGCGTGCGCTTGAATTGAAACATATCTGCCTCTTTATAGAAATATATAAAATATCATTGTGACTATAAGTATATTTCCGAACCGAATGTAGCCACGTGATGTCACGGGTGTTCCACGAATATCGTTGCGTTTTGGAAATATTCCACGAAACATTTTATATCATTGTGACTATAAGTATATTTCCGAACCGAATGTAGCCACGTGATGTCACGGGTGTTCCACGAATATCATTGCGTTTTGGAAATATTCCACGAAACATTTTAAACAGCCACTTTTTGATAATAAAATTTTACTATTAAATGATAATAAATCTTAAAAATAATTGTATAGTTACGTTTTTATAGCAATGAAGATTACGAAAAAAAATCTGCCCTTTTTGGAGTCTTACGCATAGTCCCTATTGCGTCCCTGTTCTCGTTCTAACGTGAGAACGAGATCGATCGCGCAATCCTTCGGTCATTTATATTATACAGATACATACGAACTGGGACCGAAATGACCGAATCTTTTTAACCCGATCACTATACGAATCGGTCACGATCGAGCCGGGTCATGGAAAATGATTGACCGACACAGATCTAGGTAGTAGTAGGTTTAGGTACTATCTTATGCCAAAATGTCAATTATTAGACTTGACAATTTACACTCATAATTTGTAGTTTGGTAGCAGAGGCATTTCTTTATTTCGTAACTTAATTATTATAGTTTTATTACATAAAACCGGTAAATAATATTTTTAACCACATAGTCCAAGACAAAGATAAAATAAGCTATATTTCTAGAAAATGTTAGGTGTTTAGATTTAAAAATTTGGGTTCAGCAAAGTTTGCCCCCAAAATTTTTTTTTCTATTTTCGACTTTTTTTCTGTTAATTCGTTTGTTCATCATTTGTTCTTAATTGTTCGCTGTTAATAATTGATTGTTCTTCATCTATATTATTAATTTAAAAAAATAATAATTAAAAATATACCTTCAAGATAGCCGCATATGCCCTATTGCAATTTTTAATATTTTTCAGTCAATATTGACGCGTAAATAAATATTTATTTTCGATTGTTCGTGAATAAAATACCTGTTTTCTTTCGAAATTACTATGTTTTGTTTAATTAACTATTTTTACGCGTCATTATTGACGGATAAATATTGAAAATTACAATAACTAACTAACTTGCTAACTTGAAGGTATATTTTTAATTATTTATTTTATGTAAATAAATGGAAAACAAACAATTATAACAGCGAACAATTAAGAACAAACAAACGATGAACAAACGAATTAATAGAAAAAAAGTCGAAAATAGAAAAAAAAATTGGGGTTCTAACATTTTTTTATCTTTTTTTTTGCAAGGGGCTAACTTTGCTGATGCAAAAATTTTGCATATTGATTTAGGGATGTGTAAATTGAAAAAATATAGATATATCGATTTATTGATATTAAAATATCAATATATCGATATATCAGTGACTTAAAAAAAATTGTGTTTTTATAATACTTGTGTAACGCCCCACGTTGGGCCCCACCCACATAGGGTGGCCCCACGTTGGGAGCCAATTGTAACTGGGTGATGGGTGAAAATTAAAACACGAAGTTCTTGAGTACAAATTGTATTGCGAAAATATATAGTACAAATACAAACTAGTAACTAGACTATGGCACTCTACCTGACATGTGCGCGGGGTGCCTGAGTTACGTTCTAACGACACCGATAACTATACCGTCCCAACAGGGGTGGAAGCGGTCGTTCGGCGGAGCCGTTAGCCATGAAGTCTTAAGAGTTTTTAAAATGCCTGTCCCAACGAGGATGGAAGCAGGATCTTTACCACTCTAAAGCCCTAAGTAGGCGAGCTCGACTGTCGTTGCAAAGTACGAGAGTTTACTTGGCAGCTGGAGGAACTTGTCACCGTGATCTAGTAATTGCCTAATGCCATCTAGTGGTGACATGAGTAAACACCGTGTTACATTAGTGTATTTAGCTCAATATGTAATATCAATAGTAATTTTTATACAAAAAATACACAAATCTCAATAAAATGGATGTATTGTTATCAGTATTCCTTTTTATTAGGCAATAATTACAAAAATATAAAAAACTTAAAAGATATCTTCTAACTAATATTTTATTGTATCAGGCGAACCAGTATTTGTCTGGTAGTGAAAGTAAAAAAAACTTTGCTCTTTATATGCTCCCTTCTCAGCCGGCTCCTATTGTTAGGAACTGCCAAATTAACGACAGAAGATACTCTCTCTGAAGGTACAGAGGAAGCCGTAGGTGTCAATTATTTAAGTACTAGAACACAATACATAACAAAAGAACACACGTGTGTAACTGACGTGACGGTTGATGAATGACGGACGGCCGCAAACACACATATACCTAATGCAAACATACTACATAGTTACATTGGAAACCAACACATAGGAATGGCTTAGAAAAAACTGGCGGAAAATAGCATACATTTCTATGTATGTACACATATGAGATAGTATTAGTGATCACAAATACTTATGCAAAGACAATAGATTTGTAAGCTATTAATAGTTAAAATTTCAACCGCCAGATGTCATGACCCTATTGGTCAGTTACTTTTTCCGTTTATTCCTATCCTTTACGGTTTTAGATTCTAGTGACTTTATTTATTTATTTATTGTTAGAACTATGTACATTAAAATGTTGGTAAGTACATTTTGTATCAACAGTTACTGTTTGCCTTTTTAAGGCGTACAATATTTATAAACGTATTTTTATGCTTGAAATTATTACAAAATAATAGTAACATATTCATTTATTTGCAATTAAATTTCATTATATCTAATTTTTTTATTAATTACTTTAGTTAGATCAGTAAAGAAAATTTATCGTTTTTTATACAATTTTCGATATTGGATATTTTGTATCGATATATCGGATCAAAATATGTTGACTAAAAATAACCATATATTGAATTAAAAATATCGATATATCGAATTTTTTCAACAAGTACAAGCCTATATTGATTTGACATTATGTTTGTCAACAGTATATTGATTTTTCGTGGGATACATAGTTTTACAAATTCAATTAACTCTGAAATTATATATCTTCGAGCCTTCTTCTTGTATATTTCTTTAGGGTTAACTTCATAGTATTAGTTACATAAGTCACAGAGCATCTAACAAATTACAAATTAACTTATGGGCGGAACATGTTTCTTCATTTAAATTGTATAAATTTGTAAAGTAAACAATTACTGCGTATAAAAATGTTATTACATAGACTGTACATAATACGTGTTAATAGTATTAAATAATATTTAAAGTGTTAGATTTCAGGTCGATATTTAGTCACAGTGGTCTAAAAATCAATACAATCTGCATTGTCTTCGTTGCTAGGTAGATGACGCTATGCAGTACACAAACCGTTAACCTCTATCACTCTTAAACATGGAAGGAATACTGACTCAGAGAGTGACACCTCTGTTAAAATGCATGATATTATTTTTGTTTATATTCACGGCGAAAGTTCTCACATCTCGCCCCCAAGAGTCTCAGGAGGTAAGGAATATACACCATGTGAAGCCAGCTCATTACGTGAGGACCTTCACGAAATACCATCATAGAAGAACAATCCAGTGGAATCAGCCAGAGGTAAACTACTGGCCAAATGACCAACCAAAATATTATGGTAAAAGGAGCATAGAAAATACAAATGCAGATAGCGGGAGCATAGATGAACCAATTAAAATAAGTAAAAGAAGTTTAGATAGTAAATACTGGCCGGTTAGAAAAAGAAGTGTGGACATTTTGAATGAGGGTGGTGATGTAAGTGTTAGTGAATACAAACCAGACAAAGTTGTTGGATCTGTAGCGAAGAAGTCTGCTCCAAAAGAGAAAGTGGGTAAGAATGAGATAAGGGAGTACAAGGTAAAGGCAGCTAAGGTTTATGTGGAACCTACAACCACGATGGGTCCAACAATTTCATGTCTGTATAAAATGTACAGTGTAACAATCAGTGAAACTCCATCTTATAAGGATGATAAAAATGCTCAATGGACAATTGAAAATGATACATTTGGTAAGTATACTTATGATAATAATAAGCCTTATTCCGAACTAGCTGAGACCTGTGACTTCGTCGCATTGCTTGATATACATTCTGCCAAGAAAGTACCGGGAATTGGTCAATTAAACACTGACTGTTTATTATTCATCCAAATTTATTTTGTGTCGCCTTCAAAGTAGGCTCCTTCCGAAACAATACACTCATACCAACGAATAATCCAATCATCTAAACATTTTTTAAAAGCATTTTTCTAAATGGACCGCAGTTCTCGCAGCAAATTCTCTTTTATGTCTTCTATCAACTGAAAACGGGTACCTCGAGGTGGCAGTTTCAGCTTTGAAACAGAAAAAAGTCAGTCGGAGCCATATCAGGCGAATACGGAGGTTGCTCAATGATATTTGTTGCGTTTTTGGTCAGAAATTCGTTCACAATTATAGCCTTATGCGCTGGTGCATTGTCGTGATGCAGAATTTAAGTGTTTTCCACAAATCTGATCTTTTTCGATGAATTTGCTCTCTCAATTGCTGCATATTCAATTCCTTTACTTTAGCGATGTTAACTTCGCTTGAAGACATTGATGGCCGACCAAAGCTAGACAAATCTTCCACCACATCCCGACTACTTTTACTGTACCATTCATATGCACATGGTTTTATAGAGATGATTCACCTTAAGTCTTTTGCAACATTTTCAAGGATTCGACACACTAAATTCCATTTGCAATGCAAAATTTAATACAAACTCTTTGTTCTACAGTTTTATCTATGGCAAAATCGTGAGACATACTTAAGATGAGCTGACATATACAGGCACTGTAAACAAACTAAATGACATTTGATGCTGAAACTCTGCCTCAATATGTATATGTCTCAATATGTTGGACATGTGTGCCAACCTAACAACAAAAAAAAATTTAAATCTCTTCAGACGGACTTTTTAAATTATCAATTCCCAGTACTTTCTTGAGAGAATGTATTAACAAAGGTTTCATGCATGCTACACTGCTTGCCCCACTTCTCTTGGGCAAGTAAACACACATTAAATCATTGTTTCTTAAAACTTTAATAAATGTATTAAATGAAGATATAGCAATATTTTTTTTTTTAGATAAGGGCCAAGTGTCTATGAAATGAAACTTAGAAAATTTAATTGAAATCCATCCAGTAGTTTTGTGGTGATGGGAGCACAACTGTAGACCTCTATCATTTTATGTCCATAGGCGACGGTGACCACCTGCCAAGGTGTGCCGGTTGCCTGTCTGCTGAACTCTGAATTTCTTCCAAAACCGCAGGAAAGAGGTTTATACGACCAGTCTGCCGTGCTAAAGATAAGAGCGACAAGTGCATGACAGCAAGTTCCTAGAAAATGGCACCTAAAGTTAAAAATTATTTCTTTGATTACGGATATAAAAATAATGTTTTTTTTTTAATTTGATATATTTTTACCCTAGTTAATAGGTTGTACTTTATATTCATTGCTATTTAAGAACTTTAAGTAATAAATTGATAAAAAAAATATAAAAATGTGATATGACAAGGAAATGCGACATATGTTTTAAAACAAAAATACTTATAATAAGCGTTGTAAGTAACACAGATAGTGCGCTTATGCCATGGAACTTATTTTACTGCGCTTTTGACAGCGAAAAATAAGTACTGAGTTTATGTAATGAACAACATAACCGCTGTAACGTTGACATTTAGGGCTCTTATGGTAAGAAACTCAAAGGTACAAATTCGCCGCAAGTGGCGATTAAAGCACTTATGTTAAGGAAAAAGACTCATCAATAATAGGGATTGCATTAATATCAGAGCAGCGTTAACCGATACTGCGGTTATGTTAAGTACTACATGATTAATAATCTGGCGCTCTAGAAGGCTACAGCAGTATCCACTTGCGGCTGAGATATTAAGGAAGTTATTTTCCTTTTTGTAGTTACTGCGCTTATACAAATCAAAAATGTATCAAACAAGCATTTTTTTATAAACTGTCAAAGACAAAGTTATAGATCTCGATACGGCGATTCCGAATGTGTAACTAACTCAATTTGGTAGAAAATGTTGGTTACGGCGGTTATAATAAACACGGCAGCAGTGTACCGTGCATCGCCGGTGCTAGCATCTGCATAGCAATGAATGATATCTATGGTTAACGTGTCATTGATATGCAGAATAAATAGCGTCGGCGACAGCATACAACCCTGGGGCACACCAGCATTAGATAGGCTTCACACTGGAGCAGCAACCGTCAACAATGACGATAAGATTGTATTATAATTTCAGATACAGGCCCAATATCGAATATGACTATGCCAGACGGGTCGCCAGTGCAGGTACAGCAATGCACTAATCCACGAGCCTCCTGCTACACGCTTTGGCATCAGCAGGGCGAAGGGAATATTACAGTATTAGGGCAAGGTAACTATTATGTATTATAAAATGTCAGTACATGTTGTATCCTTAGTGCTTGGCCAGACAACACACGCGGGTGCGGGGACGCGCGCGACCTCACTGTCCGTAGTTAAGCGCGCGGCTCGTCCGAGTTGTGTCGTGTCCAGTGCTTGCCAAATACAATATGGATGAAGCGGACTTATTTTTATTAGAAAATTTTTACTTAAAATGGTTTGCCATTGTAGTACTTGTACTACAAGTGAAAAATGGGATTAATGAAATTAACTTGACTAGAGAAAGTGAATAATAATTTTACACACTATATGAGAAATTACGAATGCAACCTCAGATGTTTTTTGAATATTTAAGAATGTCAATGGATACATTTGACTACATATTAGAAAACTGTCTTTTAAAAAAGAATACCAATTTTATTTTTACCCAGGAAACAGTGATTTTATTTCATTCCACAGTCTTGTAATAACCTTTTTGTTTTTATATTGCTTATGTTTTGACACCCACAATGCAGGTCGTGCTTGAATTGCGCATATAAATTCTTCAATATTCAAATCAGAAGATGCCATGTTACAAATGCGCGAGGTTAGTTCGGAATGGTTTGAAATTCTCGCGCTCCGCGTTGTTTGCCGTTTGCGGCCGCGCAGTAACTACGGCCACTTGTATGAATGTGCTTTGGCTGGAATTGCCCGCGCGCTAAACGCGCCCGCGGTCCCACTACGGACACTCAAATAAGGTTTCATATGTTTAAGTATGCCGCGCCGCGACCGCCCCGCGCCCGCGTGTGCAGTCTGGCCAAGCATTTATTGTGTATCTGTGTAGTATTTTGACTATATATTTTACTCGCCTACCTGTTTTTATTACTATAGGATAGCAAACAGGCTGACGGCTTACTTAGAATTAAGCAGTTACCTTAGAATATGGGTGTTTGTAACGCCATTGTCATCACGAACACGCTGCAGTCCCATAAGGGTACAGGAACTTGGGTCACTAATGCCGGAACACAACCGCCGTTATTATGGCGGCATACATAAGACCAAAGGTGGTCGTCATCCAGACGAGCTTGAGGCTCTATCACGTAGCTGGATTGTTTTGTCATCTTTTACGACAGGCCGACCCCAGCTGCAGAGGTCACTATTCTTTCTCCGCTTCTGCAGGGATAAAAACTACTACACTATAGGATATTATAAAAACAGTCACATTAATTTTCTCCTCTGTAATTTTATTCTTATGTTAAGAACTATTTTTATCATTTAGTTTAACTGTAAAAGTTTTTTTTAAATATAATATTAAATATGTCCCAGATTTGATAAAATTAATTCAATAAATTGCAGGATGCTGGTGGTCCTCGCAGTCTCGTAACGCATGCGACAAATGTGTGCCGGCACCAGCTCTGCCGGGATCTAAGTTTTGCTGCTGTACGAAAAGCAACTGTAATGCTGACTTCAGTAAGTTTTAAAATTCATATTGTCCTAGAATGTATTCCTTGTTAAGGCTAGAGAACAGGTAGACACAACGGACAATTCACAAAGTGCCCTTTAGTCCCAAAGCAGTTGTATAGTATCCATAACAAAGGTGCTATGTTACCTACTTTGAGACTAGATGGCGCTTAATTGTTTCTGTTCTCCTTGCAGGGGCGGATTGAGAATACTAACCCCTACGTACGAGTTATTACTGCCCGACGCTCGGCGGAGCTATTCTATACCAGCCAGTTGGGTGGTCGGAGTAGCACAGTAGAAAACCCCACAGACCCAAGTTAGCTTCCTCTCGGATTTCTGAGCCACTGATGAAATTTAGCTTTCGGGAAACCCATGTATTCGCGTTCTCTCCATGCAGAGCAATAACACTTGCTCCTGCGGCCGCGGTCGGCCAGTCGTAAAAAGTGACACAATAACACTAACTACGTGGTTGACCCCAAATCCTCTATGGATGGCCACCTCCCTTGGTCTCCCCTATGCGAAGAGCAGCATGTTCGCAATGCCCCTGGCGTCGTGAACACCCGTAGACGATGATATCTACTTACTTACTATTTATTTATATTTTTTCCACAGCTTCCATCAGAGAAGAGACAGTGACAATGAGAGTAGAATTGCCCATGGATACGTCTGAAGGTCATTTGGGCTCCTGGGGAACCATTGGCGTGACGGGGGCAGTGGTAGCGATGCTGATTGTTGCCGCTGCTGTGGTGCATGCTAGATGCGGGCCGAGAGCTAGCGAGGACCTGGACAAGGACATGAGTGATATTGAAAAAGGTGGGATCCTTTTAATTTTTTTTTATTGCTGTGGATTATTAAAAATAAATACTATATTGAAATCAAATATCAAATTATTTATTTATAATATGTTTTACAAATGGAACTTTTTAATTTTAGGAATTAAATAACGATAAGAATTAAAAAAAAAACTCTTTGTAGGCGCTGGTTCTGGTAGCTTTTGAACTCTGTAGTCATGCGAAAACCAATGGGGATTGATAGAAGACGGGAATTTGAAAAGGACTCACCGAACTCGAGGGTCTTCTTTTTGTACTGCCGTTGTCCACCTTTATATTCTTGTATTACTGGCGTGGTACACAATGAAATTACCGTATTAACACTGATCCGAAAATAACTTGAAACTATTCTTCAATTATAGGAAAAGGTGTGCGCGCACAGGCATAATATCGATCCTTAACGGTTTTTGACACACTGCTAAAATACGTCACGGCAGCACGCCATCTCTTGGTGAGAGATAGGTATTAGGATACTGTCATAGGATGTACAGGTGTGAGGGAAACGGCATATAAGGCGTTTTCGCATGACTACTTATTAGAAATATACTTAACAAGCGAAAATTTAATACTATTAACGGCCTAAACACTCATTGTTTTGGATCCAAAATATTTTGACAAATATTCAGTTATCATTATTCGATGACATAGCAAACCCAAACCAAGATTTTTTTTATTTTATAATATCATTATTATTTATTCAACATGTCGTAAGACAAAAGAATATTCAAGTAATATTTTAAATGCTGTGACAACTGCTTTGAAGTGTTAAAATACGCAACCAGAAGTTGCTCGAAATTGTAATGGCAGGCAGCTAGTGAGTGCGTGGAATAAGGTTTATATAATAATAATAATAAATGTAATATATTTCTCAAATAAATTAAATTAGATTATTGGTAATTAAGGTTTATATAAAATGGCGCGCGTCGCGACGACCTCCTGGCGTAACGGCTAACACACGTCAGTACGCTTGCGGAGGTCACGGGTTCGATTCCCGTCCAGCGTCTGGGTGTTTATGTATAATATGTATTTATTTACAAAAAAAAGTATATACGTAGTATATCAGTTATCTAGTATCCATAATACAAGTGCTAAGCAACTTAGTTTGGAACTAGATGGCGTTGTGTGAAATGTCTTAATATATGTATATGTATTTATCTTCTGTCTCGCTCACTTATTCAATATGTAGGACAGCAATATGTACCGTCGCCTATGGGTGTTTGCAACGCCAGTGGCATCGCGAACGCGCTGCTGTCCCATAAGGGTACAGGAAATTGGGTCACTAATGCCGGAACACAACATAAGGTTATTATGGCGACATACTTAAGACCAAAGGTAGTCACCATGCAGACGGGCTTGGGCCCTACCACGTGGCTACCCCGGCCACACAGGTCAGCATTCTTTCTCCGCCCCTGGACGGATAAACAAAACTATTGGAGGCCAGGAACTCTTACATCGTCTTAAACTTGAGACAGAGGAAGATACGATTTGAAGAAATAAAATAAGCCCCGAGACTTTTTACGTGAACACCTCTGAACATGATTCCAGGAGACGTCATGGGTTGCGGCCCCGATGCCTTGGCCACCGGCTTGCTGTGCGTCGACAACCTTAATCTCATCGAACATATTGGTAAGTCTTGTTGTTTACCGGATAATGGGGTGCAGGGGTGCTGCGCACCGTCAACTACTACTACTACTAGCTGTGCCCGCGACTCCGTCCGCGTGGAGTAGTGACTAGGCAGCATTTTTTGGATATTTGAGATCAATTTAAATTGGAAATTCAACCTACTAAGTCCAGCCTAAGCTGAACCCTATTTCATATGATCGATGATATAAATTTGAGATCAACTTAAATTGGTATATTTAATTTCCGAAACTTATCATTTTTAACAAAAACTAATTTTTTTATCTAAAATAAAAATAGCCTAAGTTACTCCTTGATACATCAGCTATCTGCCGGTGAATGTCCCGTCAAAATCGGTGCAGCCATTTCAGAGATTAGCCGGAACAAATAGACAGACAGACCGACAGACAGACAAGAATTTTAAAAAATGTTGTGTAGCAGCACCACGATCTGCTCTTCACGATTACAAGGAAGTGAGACAAATGCGGCGAGCGTAGAAAACAGCAACGATTTATATTTACGGTGTGCGACACGATACGCAGTTATCTTCCGTCTCGCTCACACAGTTATAGTTACTTGTATAATGGTATAGTATACCATACCATATATTATACATGAACACCCAGTCGCGGGATAAGAATCAAACTCGTAACTTCCGCAGGTGTTGCGAGATGTGCGTTAGCCGTTAAGTCACGATGGTCGTCATAATACATACATACATATAATCACGCCTCTTTCCCGTAGGGGTAGGCAGAGAGCACTTCTTTCCACTTGCTATGATCCTTACATACTTGTTTCGCTTCGTCCGCTTTCATTATTCCCTTCATACATGCCCTTCGGTTTAGGGTACTTTTGTCCTGGCCTTTTTTCAAGACGTCTCTGATCTGGTCTCGAAACGTCCGCCTAGGTCTACCCCTTCCAACACTTCCATTAACACTCGCCTTATACACTTTTTTCGTCAATCGTTCTTCATTCATTCTCTCGACATGGCCAAACCATCTCAGCATACCTTTCTCAATTTTTGTCACTACATCTTCTTTCAGACCACAACGTTTCCTTATCTCACTATTTCTTATCCTGTCACTCAGTTTAACTCCTATCATACCTCTTAACGCTCTCATCTCAACTGCATTTATTCTGCTTGCATGTTTATTATTATGTCGTCATAATAAACGAAGAAAACATGTCAATACGTACGTAAACACTTTTGAGTCAAATTGACCGGCTGTTATAATTGAGTGTAACAAATGTTCGCAGGGCAAGGTAAATTCGGTTCGGTGTGGCGCGGCACCCTGGGTTCCGCTTCCGTTGCGGTTAAACTGTACAGCAATTCAAGCGCTTGGCAGAAAGAGGCCGCCATGTACGCCCTGCCCAATCTGGCGCACAATAATATACTAGTGTACTATGGTAAGTTGTATATTTCTTCGCGCAGGGCCTCTGGATGGATTACTCTGGAGTAATCGTCCCTTGCTGTCGGGGTCGGCCTGTCGTAAAAGGCGACAACACAACCCTAGCTACGTGGTAGGGCCCCAAACCCGTCTGGATGGCAACCACCCTTGGCCTATAAGTATGCTGCCGTAATAACCTTGTGTTATGTTCCGGCATTAGTCACCCAGGTTTTTGATCCTTATAGGACAGTAGCGTGTTCGCGATGCCCCCAGCGTCGCAAACATCTATAGGTCACGGTAACTTACTGTTAGGTGGGCCGTCAGCCTGTCTGCTGTTCCTCAAAAAGTAAGAATATTGACCCCTACGGTAAAAGGCGACAAAATAACCCTAGCTAGGTGGTAATTCTCCAAGACCAAATGTCAACCACTTTGTGTTGTATTTCAGCGTTATTGATACGGGTTCCAGTACCCTTAAGCGGATGGCAGCTTGATAGCGATGCCCTTAACGTCGCAAACAGCCATAGGCGACGGTAATTAAATAAATAAATATATTGGGACATTTCACACAACGCCATTTAGTCCCAAACTATGTTGTATAGAAATTGTGTTATGGGTATTAGACAACTGATATACTAAATATATACTTTTGTAAATAAATACATATGATACATGAACACCCAGACGCTGGACGGGAATCGAACCCGTGTCATCCGCAAGGGTACCGACGTGCGTGAGCCATTACGCCAGGAGGTCGTCGAATTGCTTACTATTAATTGGAATGTTAGTCTGTTTGGTGTTTCTCAGCAATGAAAAAGAGGTAGAAGAGATCTCGCCTACTGACTTAATTTGTGGACTACCCTCACTATCACGTAACATGATGGTGAAAGCGAACGCGGCACGAGCGCTAGTGTCTTAGGGTTATCGCCTATGGACGCTTGCAACGCCATGGGCACCGCGAACGAAGCTGTCTGCATAAGGGCATTGTGATCTGAGCCACTAGTGCCGGAACACAACACAAGGTTATTATGCCCTATTTATCGCCTTTTACGAGAGTCCAACCTTAGCCGCACGGGTTAGTATTCTTCTTCTCTCCGGCCCACTACAGAGAAAAAACTGGACTTAAACTGAACTGGGAAGGAGTGGAATCAAGGTCAACGAATGGTGAACTCGCATTCTCACACAGTTCACTGGTCTCTCTATTTCCCTCTCACCAGTTGTACAGTATATTTTGGATCCGTGAGACCGGTACATCGTATAATATTATACATTTTCGTTTCAGGTAGCGACACTAGACCCAGTTTAACGGAGGGCGGTATACGCGAGCATTTGATAGTGGTAGAACTGTGCCCCTCGACGCTGAGGGCGAGGCTGGAGAGGGCTCCTCTGAAATGGGTCGAATTTGCCACATTGGCTCACGGACTGGCATCTGCGCTTGCGCACCTCCATTCACCGAGTGAGAAAAAAGAATCTATTATGAGTATTATATTATGGGGCTCCCTAGCACGTCTGGATGGCGACCACCTTTGTTCTTAAGTATGCCGCCATAATAACCTTGTGTTGTGTTCCGGCATTTGTGACCCAAGTTCCTGTACTCTTATGGGACAGCAGCGTGTTCGTGATGCCACTGGCGTTGTAAACACCCATAGGCGACGGTAATTGCTAAAATTCTAAGCGGGCCGTCAGCCTGTCCACTGTCTTACAGCAATAAAAAAAAATTATCTTGGTTTTACTCCAATTTATCTTGAATCCAAACTCTATCTTTCTAATATCTTTAAGGCTCACTCGCTCCATTTTACAAATCAGTTCTTTAATATGACGAGAACTAGTTTCAAATAGAGTGGTGTCATCAGGCTAAATGCTATTTACGGTTATATTTGTCTCTTTTTGGTGTCGCATTTTCGTTTCATCGAAATTTCAACACACCCACAGGTGGAAATAAGCCGTGCGTGGTGCACCGCGATGTGAACAGTAACAACGTGCTGGTAGCGGCCAACGGGGAGGCGAGGTTGGCGGATCTGGGGTTAGCCCAGGTGGTGCATCCGCGGAGGGAGCATACGGTGCCCAGTCGGATTACAGAGGTAAAAAAAAACACCCTTTTCATGGTATAATTTCCTTCGATTCCCCTCAACCTACATTAATAGACGCGTGCGCAGCATCTTGCACGATCACCTTTGCAAAAAGGAACCACTAAAAATCTTTAAAATTCAGCTACCCTTGTTCCAAATAATACTGACCGCTGAGGCCAGGGTCGGCCTATCGTAAAAGGCAACAAAACAACCAAGGTGTTTACCAAATAGCTAGGTAGGAGGACAACCGCCCTTGGTATCGTAAGTATGCCACCATAGTAAATTTGTGTTCCGGGATACGTGGTCCAGGTTCCCGTACTCCTTGTGGGCAGCAGCGTGTTCGCGGTGCCCCCTGGCGTCGCAATCCTTAGGTGGGCCGTAAGGCCGTAAGCCTTTCAGCTGTTCTGCAGCAATAAAAAGCCTCTTCCTGCCACTGCTCCATTAGTAATAAGTGCTTCATTTTATTCTCGTTAGGTTCGTGGGGATTTAGGAGACGGCGTCCGGTAAAGTCCCGGCGACTGCCGTCTGTTCCCCCCTAAACTCTGTACCGTTGCTTGAGTGCCAAGCGTGCTCAACTGAATCCTGAAATACTTGATGTATTCCCTTACTTCTTGTTCCTGCTCTTATCCCAAATTAAATGTCAGCTCTACTCCACTCTCCTTTCATTACACTCTTTTACGCAGTCCATCTTCTACATCCACTCTTATTTCTACCATTTTCCTTGTTACATGGTTTCCTTCTCTTCGCATTATACGTTCATACCATGCTAGTCTGTTACTTTATAGTTTGTTAATCATTCGTTCTCTTATCCATCATTCATTTCTTTTTTATTGCTGTTGGACAGCAGATAGGCTGACGGCCCGCTTAGAAATTAGCAGTTACCGTCGCCAATGGGTGTTTGCAACGTCAGTGGCATCGCGAACACGCTGCTGTCCCGCAAGGGTACAGGAACTTGGGTCATTAATGCCGGAACACAATACAAGGTTATTATGTCGGCATACTTAAGACCAAAGGTGGTGGACGCCGGCCGCAGAGGTTAGTATTCTTTCTCCGCTCCTGCACGGATAGAAGATTTCTAATTATATCCATTTTGTCCACACATTCTTCGATATCCTTTGATTCTTCCCCTTTGTTACCAAGCATTCTCATGTATACTCTATGGTAGGCGTTATCAGGCTTATAAATTTTACCTTGGAGTTTAAGTAGAACTGATGGGTTCCATTTTCTTCCAACCTGCACTCCGTTTTTCATATCTCGGTTTACCAACTTATTTTTAAGTACCTATGCTTTACTAGGCGGGTACCCTACGCTACCTGGCCCCAGAAGCGCTCGAGGGGGCCCTAGACCTGAGTGGGGCGCGGGCCGCCCTCTGCGCAGTCGACGTATTCGCCCTGGCGCTCGTGCTCTGGGAGATGCTGTGGAGGACGGAGGGCGCGCACGCGGGACGAATTCCTCCCTACGCCCAGCCATATAGTCATCATGGGTTGCCACAGAAGCCCACTCTGGCGCAAATGCAGGTATAATAGGCACTTAAAAAAAAAATCCATTATTTTTTCATGAAATTGAAACATTTATTTAGCATAGTTATAATAATCCGATTTAGGTCGAATGGGTGCCATTTTATGCAATAACATGTCGCCATTTTGATGGTAATTCCACTAAGCCTCTTTTATAAACCACTTGGAGCCAGGTCCGAACTATAAAATGGATGCATAAGGACCTCCGAACCAAGCTCCTGAAACTTCTGGCGAGTCACTATCGTTGTATGTGGCCTTGAATTGTCCTGATGCGACACAATTTTTTTCCTATTGGCTAAAGCTGGCCGCTTCTGGGCTATTGCTTCCTTGATACCATACAAATTCGAATCAAAAGTTTAGTATTAGGGGATCTCATAGTAAATTATTTCTCGCTAATCCCATCCAATGAATCATCTTTCTAACGCCACCTAGCGGGATCCGATCGGACTTCTGCAGCCTGAGATACAGATCACTAAAGCCATCTATTGGAAAAATAATGCATCTCTTTTTACCACATCTATTATTTGAATTTTACACAAGCGCTCTGCAGTTTTTTTTAGTGGGGCTGTTTGAATTGTTACCTCTATTATTTAATTATCTCTAGGATTTGGTATCCCGTAAAAAGACAAGGCCTCCCCTACCCAAAGGACCTATCCCCGAAGCGAGGACTTTGAAAATTGCCTGCGACACCTGCGACGAGTGCTGGGACCACGACGCTGAGGCCAGGTCTGTGTATTTTTTTAATAGTTACAGGAAGTCTTAATACTCGCTCATGAGCTTGGACCGCCTGGATGCCACTTAACTTTTAACTTATAGCAAATATATCCTTTTTGAGTTGCCCTAGACCGGCTGGGTGATGGGCCCAGACCCCAAAATGCTCTGACTGTCGTAAGGGTGGTACGTGGCAGACCTTTGTGCGAACTAAATAACATAGATGGTAGAGAGGTAAGGACCACCATCTCACAAAAGGGAGAAGTTCAAAGTGTCCAGCTGTATGTTGTAAATTATAGCTCCAAAACCCGCCAGAAGGTGGCGATTGTGCAGCTAATGTGTATGCTATGAATGTAGCTGTGTATGCTATGTGTCAAATTGATATGTGTTAAATTTATCTATCCCACTCTAATAAACTCTAAAATTAACACTGATTCGATTGTGGAGCCATCTTAGTTTAATGGATTTTAATGGATACTTTTCAAACTCAGAGATGATTCTCCTTACTACCTACCTACCCTCCATACTAAAGAAGAAAAAATATTTGATAGTTTATGTTAAAATAATTAGGCCCGTTTATGGTTTTATACTTTATTCTTTAATATTTAATATTAACACACAAGTAAAACACAACAGTGCTTTCGCCATCTTGATTGGAAGAGGAGAATGGTTACAATCAGTGTTGCTAATATAAATGTATATAATATAAATCAACAGTTTATTTAAATTTCATTAAGATCCATTCCGCTTTGATATGTCGACCAATTATGTGGGCTCTTAATTGACAATAATATATCTGGCGTTAACCATCTATTTCACTTTGTAGTAGGCTTGCAACAATATATCGGAAAACCGTCAAATAATAAAAAATTTCATCCCTAAATATAATCGATAAATGTTTAATGTAATTAAAATTACATTAAATTTCTATAAGCTTTTAAAAAAGAAGAAATACTGATAAAACATCGATATATCGGCGTAGTAGACTGATATATTTTTAAAAATCTTGCATCCCTACTAACACAGTCTATATTATCTAACTTACATTTAAATGAAAATGTAAACACAAAATTGGAAAGTGAAATATGACACATAGATTCCGCTAAAAATTAAATCCATAGCCGAACTAGGTTTTATTTTGTCAAAGTCAATTACAATATTTATTTTAATATAGATTGACAGCAGTCTTTTGTTGTCAAAGTCAATCAACATTTCTTTTTTTTAAACTTTGGCATGGTTGCTTGCACTATATAATTTTTATTATTGCTATAGGTTGACAGCGGTATGCGTGGAAGAACGTATGATGGAGCTAAAGCACATGCTGCTAAACCACGCCCCTTTAATACACGACAATAATTTACATCCGCAGAATCAAACGGGTGAGTCATTTAACGAACACGAGGTTCGTGTCGCGCAGTCGTGAATGAAAGAAACATAAATAAATATACTGTGATAATTCACACGCGCCATCTAGTTTAAAAGTATGCAGTAGAGAGCTTATGTTACGGATATTAGACAAGTGATATACATTATGTGTAATTTTTATTGGTAAATAAGTAAATAAAAAAAATTTTCGTTGTGACGTCACTCCGTGGGCCTGACGGAAGATCAGCGCTGGCTTTTTCCTAAGCCAGCATTATGTAGAGTTAGGTCCAACTTAGGACATTAGTTGTAAATTATTAAAAAATATATGTAACACTGTACCTGCGTATATTTAATGTCATAAATAAAGTTTTCTTTCTTTCTTTTTTCTTTCTTTATTTCTAAATATTATACATAAAACCCGTGACGTTCACAACCATCCGACGTGCTTTGCCGTCGAGTCACGGAGTTAGTTCATTATAAAAAGTTTGTTGCAATAAATAATTGATTTATAAAATAATAATATTACACTACTATACCGGCACGCTATGATGGCCGTTTTGACGTTTGTCCTCTCCACGAAGATTCGTATTAATTAGTAATTACATTTGAAGGAGCAAATTGCTGTTCTTTATTGTCAATAGCGACGTGCAGTTATTGACATTAAAGAACAGCAATTTGCTCCTTCAAATGTAATTACTAATTAATACGAAACTTCATGGAGTGGACGAACATCAAAACGGCCACCATAGCGTGCCGGTAGCATAGTTTCAATATTATATTTATATATTGACGATCTCCTGGCGTAACTGCTACTACAGTTAAGTATGCTTGCAGAGGTCACTGGTTCGATTCCCGTCTCGTGTCTTTAGTGTTTATGTATAATAAGTATTTATTTACAAAATAAAAGTATGTATGTAGTGTGTTTCAGTTGTCTATTATCCATAACACATGTGTTATGCAACTTAGTTTAGGACTAGATGGCGTTGCGTGAAATTTCACAATATTTATTTATTTATATTTGTTTCATGATTAATACACATTGTATGTAAAATATAAATATCTAAATTAGAAAAACTTTTTCCAGGCGATACAAGTGTGCCATCTTCATCGGATGTCGACAAGAATTCAAACTGCACGACGTCACAGAACTGTGACGTCACAACCCCCCTCCTATATCCGCACCCACACATCGGGAGAAACGCTTGCATCGAACGCAATACACACAATACACAGCTACACACGGTGGAACTGATTCATAAGAGTCTCAAGGATATATCTGTGCCCCCAGAGGTCAGGCCTGTGGAGGAGAATTGCCTATCAGTAGCGAGAGTGGCCCACAGACCGTCTATGCCAGACAATGCTAGCCTCAATGAAATCAGATCGTACCAAAGACCGCTAGATTATGTCCAAAATGATGTCAGCAATATAGAAGTATATCGTGGTCCAAAAGATACGAATCTCCACCAAGATGTCAAAATTGAAAAACCAAAATGGGGTATTAGGAAATTCTTTGAGAAATTAAATAAAAATAAACTAGATACGGAAGTTAAATTGGTACCGGATGAGAAAACTAAGACTGTAGTCACAGAGAAGCCTTCAAATGTAAACTTTAATAAGCCTAGTAATTTGGTGATAAATGACACATATAATTTCGAAGGTCCATGCACGTTATCACCACCTAATAAAACATTATCACCTAACATGGAAGAACATTTCGCTTTTAAACATCTACCTTCACAGAACGAAACTAATCAAATATTCGCGGTAATAGTTCCAAAAGTGAAATCCGAAGTACGGAAGTCAAAAGGCAGCTCTGAATCGATTAACAAATCATTACGGACATCAATGTCATCGCAATTCAAATCTGAATCGGAAGACTCAACAGTCAAAAACCGTTTGAGCGACAAGGTTAACAGTGGGAATTCCTCTAGGGCCAGTATTATTGAATTGCAATACATTGGTGAAAATTACAACGGAACCGTTAGTCCTTTCGATGTGAATTCAGATTGTTCAAGTAGTGAGGACGAGCATTTGATGCTACTGTCTGAAAATGGTGGATCAAAGATAACAATGCAAACAGTATCAAAAGATAAGTATAACGAAGTACTAAAAGAAACGACGCAAGCTAAAACTTTTAACTTTCAAAATAAATATGCTAATTTCGATAATGAATATAGCGATCCGAATGATAAGGAGAATCTGGTAAATGGTTACAGTGTAGACAATCCAGTATATTTCGCAGCTTTGAACGGTGAGATTAATACCGATTTGAAGTACGAGATGGAGAAGCCGAAATCTCCTAAGCTGAATTTGAAAAATCTTGTAATCAAACGACAGCATTCATTGGAGCAAGTTAGTGAGATATTTACATCCGCTGGGGATATAAATTTGCTCAATCCTGCTGGAAGGGTGAAAACTCCTGGGGATCTGCCCGTAGCTATACGCAGGGCCAGGCGAGATAGGGCGTTGCAGAAAGGGAGGGCGAGTGAATGTAACAGATTGAGTTTGTATGACGATAGGATGATGTTCGGGAACAGTTTGTAGTCTACTAATGTATTATGATAAGGCTACCTTACCTGAAGTTATAACGTGAACTTAGGGCTATCACCATTCCTAAGGAGTCGTCATCATCATCCGCCTATTGCAGTCCCCTGTTGGACGTAGGCCTCTCTCAAGGCATTCCACTGCGCCCCATTTTCATCCTTGCTAGCCGGAAGAAATGCTTTCGCTAGCATACATTAAGCAAAAAAAGAGCAAAACAGTGTTCATTTTGAAGGAAGAGTATCAGACGCCATTGTTAAAACCAAATTTTATTAAATCTTTTTTTTTGTGCCTTTTTACAAAAGTCGTGTAACGGACAATTTTTGCCCTTTGAAGACTTTAAATGGTTATTAATTATTATTATTACTACATCGATAGTGATGTGATAATATCGATATTGTGTAAGTGTAATTTGCATTTAACTATCGATTATAATCGAATAACTTTAATAATAGATTGATATTCGTGTGTTTTGTATTTATAACTTATTGATGTATAAATTGTAAGATTATTTAGTTTTTACAATATTTTTATGTTGTGTTAGTTTTTAAGAAATAGGAAATTGTATAAAAGTACAATAGAGAACATGTTCCGTACATTATATTCCAGTTTTCCTAGGGACGGCAGTGTTACTGCCCCTATTCGTCGCAAACATCTATAGGCGACGGTAACTGCTTACTACTAAGCGAGCCATCAGCCTGTCTGCTGTTTCGTAGACATAAAAAAGTATAAACAGCTTCTATATTAAACATGGGTCTAGTAGTGAAGTTCACTACGAAGTTCTAATCTCCACATAGCGGCTCCTCATCCTAAGTCACTTTGACATAATTTCCATAGACATTTTACTATGAAATATGTTATTATATTATTTTTTTTTGTTCTTTTGCGGGTATTTTGTTAGTTTTTTAGTTTCAAATTATTTTATGCATCAATTGAATTGAAGTATCGTTTCCTTTTTGTATTTAATTACGTATGGAGAATGTTTAAATATGTTTTTAAAGTGACGCCATCTTATATTAAATTATCTTTAATGCTTTCAATTTCAAATGATCTCGTTACTCGAATCAATAGTTGGTATATTATTGTTAGATATTATAGAATTATATAATATTTAATTCAGATGCAGATATATAATATATTTAAGCATAAAGTTACCCTGATAAGAGCTTAAATATCAGAATATATATACAGGGTGTATTATGAAAGTAATGCACATTTTCCGCATTTCCGATTGGTGCAAATTGTTAGAACTCTTGGAAATAGTCTCCTCCCGTATCAATACAATTGCAGAGAAGATTCTGCCACGCCTAGAAGGCACTCAGAAACTCCTCCGCTGGAATGCCACTCAGGAACCTCGTAACGTGAGCTTGGACATTCTTTACTGACATTTTTTTTACATTTAATCAAAAATTTAAATAATACCAGTTAATTGTGAATATTATAAGGTATCATTTAACAAATATTAATGTTTCAAATTATAATTAAATTTCTTTAGCTATTGTGTTTTGTTCAACAGGTATGTTTTTACCCTATAAGAAGAAATTGTTAAATGTTCGAAACAAAGATGTAAAACAGAATAATGTTAAAAAAAGTTTATTAAGTATCTCGTATTTACCTCCCCGGGCTCCTATCATTGCTTCCAATCGGTTCGTCATGAAACGGATAAGCGTCACAATCTTGTGTTGTGGGGTATTAGCCCACTCTTCTTGTATAGCTGTTTTAAGCTGGCCAGGCGTCTCCGGATCAGGGTCTCTCGCTCTTCAACTCATCCCATATAGGTATCCGGGCTTCGTGCTGGCCAGCCCATAGCCGCAATACCGACTTCGCTCAGGTATTAATTTACAATGCCAGCGATATGCGCCCTGGCATTGCCCTGCATAAAAATGAAGTATTCGCCAATAAAATGTGCGTAGAGTGCCACATGAGGCTCCAGACACTATTCTATGTAACGTGATCCACGTAATGACGGTACCCGATGTTCAGATACAAACGCAAGTTCCGTTTTTCTATCGGCGCTTATGCCTCCCCAAGCCGTCTATGAACCGCCACCGAACTGACTCTTCGATACACCTCCTTTCTTCCGTCATTACCATACAGCACGATCTTACTCTCGTCAGAAAATAAAACTTTACTCCATTGAAGGTGTGACCAATTTAAGTGCTCAAGTGTATATTTGAGGCGCGCTCTTCGGTGTTCTACCGTCAATTTTGGGCCATTGGGTGGTTTATGAGGTTTCATGCTACGCTCCGCCAATCTTTTTTCTATGGTAATATCGCTTACAGTCAATCCTCGATCCTTTTTTAGGAAAAGGTCTCTGCACTATTTTTCTCACGCTCAGCTCAGTTAAAAAAAAAAACAATAATTTATACAAAAAAAGTGATTAAGTGCAGATATTTCGACGGAATACACATTGAAAATAATCTACATTCATTTATTGGATGAAAATTCGAATATTTAAATTCAAATTTGGAATTCTGGTACACCATTGTATAAACTAAACTGTCAGCTATTTATTGGCGTATCTTTTTAAATGATATCAATCCTCTATTTCATTTAAATGTCGTCTGAATCATACTTGCAATAGTGTTTTTATTTTTTTGATGAGAAGTGTATTATAATCTTAAACAGGGGTGACCTATATTTACTTACGAATTTTATATAATTTTTATAACACTACGACTGCAGCTACTTTTTAATCCATCTTCGAACAAGGTTTAACTTAGAAATATATACCCTAGTAATAAAAATTAAGGGATATAAAACAATCTAAATTTTAGGGTGATTTTCAACAAGCTGTAACTCTGAGGAGAATGATCGTACGGCAATAAAAAAAGAAAGCAAATATATATAATAGGCGACGGTAACAGCTTACTATTAAGTAGGTCGTCAGCCTCACTGCTGCTCCTCAGCAATAAAAAAATATACCGAAAATAGTCGTGAGAACGTAGCAGACGGAGTTACTTTCATATTTATAATATATTTTAGTTGACATGTTGTTCACCCCTGCTTTTGATTTCATTGTAATACGAATATAACACGATCAAAATGAAATTAACGAATTTATTAATTGTTCTGTTTTTAGTAATATTTAATGTATATCCATTAATAATGTGAAGTATTTATCGAGTGGGCTTAGTATTAGGGAGACGTGGAATCGTGAGATTAACTGCAAAAGCTTTTAAAAAACTGTGTATACTTAATAAGGTCACGCCTATTTTCTAGAATATTCGAGTCGACACTATAGTGTTCCAATGGGTGACTTAGCCTAATATTGGGCCACGCCTCTTTTCTAGAATATTCGAGTCGACACTGTGTGTTCCAATGCGTGACTTGCTCGCTAATGTTGATATCACTTTCTAATCATGGAGGAGATAAGGAGGACCATTTCATACGGGGAAGAACTTGAAAGTGTCCAGCAGTGCGTTGTAAATTATTTTTCAAAAGCCGCCAGAGCGCGGCGCTAGTGGAACTATGTATTATGATTGTAGATGACGTATTGAAGTATGCTGGCTTAAAAATTCTCTATCCCAATCTAATAACTTTTGGCGGCTTTCCTCTAAAATTAACACTGATGCGATTGTGGCGCCATCTGAATGCATTTTGACGGGCACTTTTCAAACAGATAATTCTCTTTGCATCTGTCCTTCATATCTCTGACCTATGTGTCTTGACAGTGACATTTTGACAACTATACATTTTTATTGCTGTAGAACAGCAGACAGGCTGACGGCCCATTTAATAGTAAACTCTGATAATAATAATACGCGCGGTACCTGCGCAAACGCTTCTGTCCCATAGGGATATAGGAACGTTGGTCACCAATGTTGGAACACAAGGTTATTATAGCGGCATACTTATAGCCCAGAGGTGGTTGCGATCCAGAGCTTGGGGCCCTACCACGTAGCTAGGGTTGTTTTGGCGCCTTTTACGACAGGCCCGGCCGCAGGGGTTAGTATTCTTATTCCGCCCCTGCACGGAGAAATACAGCGAGCGACAAATGAGAGCGTAGGTATGCTGTAAACCAGAGATCCCCAAACTTTTTTGTGTCGTAGACCCCTTGCCATGTTTTTCCGTGTTGGGTCCCCCTACTTACCTGATATTGATTTCCTGTAAATTTCTAACTGTAGTGAAGTTTAGTGTAAACTTAAAGTAAAAACACATGTTAATTTATACATTTATTAATTGAATTTAAATTAAAACTACTCAAAATAAAATTTTGTATCTGTTATATAAAATATACGAACATTAAATAAACATAAAATAATTTTTTTACTTCATAGGTACTTTTTTAATAATGTATATGTTTTAATATTATAAGATAGTATGACGTAAGTAAATAGGTACTATCAGTGTATGTGTTGAGATCCACTATCGTGGACCCCCATTTTCATTTCATGGACCCCCAAATTTTTTTTCGCTGACGTAGACCCCTTGCAGGTTGTCATAGACCCCTAGGGGTTGATATAGACCACTTTGGGAATCACTGCTGTAAACGCATAACCATAGACTAAAACCTGTACACTACAGGCACCATTCGGCCTTTTCAGGATTAGTAATAAATTTTTTAAGAATATAGGGCTAGGTATCTAATCACTCGTCTAGTGAGTCGTAAAAGTCACTATTATAGTTTATATAATTTCTTCCCTCAACGTCCCACTGTTGAGGTCTGGCCTTTGGAGGGATGGGACTGTATACACGCTTTTCTTGATTGGCGGGTTACACCTACCGGTGATATCGGTACACATATTTACTTATTTTTCCCTCATCGGTATGTGGAAATTGTAATATGCACTATACGAAGAAAAACTGCCTAAATGGTGCATGCCATTTTGGGTTTGGTACCCTGGACGGGTTAGTCTCCGAATGTGATTCCAGCTGTTTTTACGTGGTAGAGCCCTAACCGTGTGTTGTGTTAGATTAATGACTGGATCTAGTATCCCTATGCGGACAGCAGCGTGTTCGCGGTGCCCCTAGTGTCACAAACAGGTGACGGTAATTGCTTGCTATTACGTGGGCTGTCAGTCTCAGAAATAAAAACATAAGCTTTTTCAGTTGATAGTTCTTGCCAAATCATAATTCCACGTTTCCTTTGACATTGTACAAATAGATATAGGTTTTGCTTTGTTGGTGTTTACCTGAAATTTAAAGTACCTTCCTTACGAATATATCGATTATGTTTTTTTATATTAGTGTGTTTTAATTATTTTTTAAATTTTATCTGTGCAAGGGTGGAGAAATAATACTAACCTCGGCGGCCGGGGTCGGCCTGTAGCTACGTGGTATAGCCTCAAGCCCGTCTAGATGGCAACCACTGATAATAACTGTGTTGTGTTCCGGCATTAGTGACCCAAGTTCCTATACCCTTATAGAACAGCAGCGTTTTCGCGATGTCACTGGCATTGCAAACACCCATAGGAGTGTAACTGATTACTCTACGTGGGCTGTCAGCCTGTCTGCTGTCCTACAGCAATAAAAAAATTAAACACCTGTAATTACTTGGCGGGCTATCCAAGCCTGTCTGGATAGCAATTCTGATATTTAAATATGTCGCCATAATAAGCTTGTGTTCAGTTACCCAGATTCCAGTACCGCCTTTTGGCCCGGGGAAAACTGCACGTTAACAGTTCCGCGTTAGGTCCCCGCAGGAATGTGGGGTTCTCTGCCCAGCTAGAGCGACCACTCGACTCACTAGCAAAGGATAGTCAGGGTAGTCGCACGACGGTCGGTGGTTGACTAACCCACTAAAAACTCCGCTCGCCACTGAGTCTGTGGGAACTGCAAGATCATCTTTCGGTTATTGCTTTATGACACCCCCGATCGAGTGAGAAGCACTTGTAGGGGGAAGGACACTAAGCTCCCACGCACCGCTGCATTCGCCGGGTAGACACCCCGGCCCAGGTTCCAGTACTACGCAGATGGCAGGGGGTGTTCCTAGCGTCACAAACATATGGGGTCGGTGGACGAATAAATTCTGCCCAGATAGGTTTTCCTCAGAATTAAATACATACATACCTATATAATCACGCCTCTTTCGCGTAGGGGTAGGAAGAGACCACTTCTTTCCACTTGCTACGATCCTTACATACTTGTTTCGCTTCGTCCACTTTCATTATTCCCTTCATACATGCTCTTCGGTTTAGGGTACTCTTGACCTGGCCTTTTTTCGAGACGTCCCTGATTTGGTCTCGAAACGTCCGACTAGGTCTACCCCTTCCAACACTTTCATTCACACTCGCCTTGTACACTTTTTTCGTCAACCGTTCATCATTCATTCTCTCGACATGGCCAAACCATCTCGGCATACCTTTCTCAATTTTTGTTACTACATCTTCTTTCAGACCACAACGTTTCCTTATCTCACTATTTCTTATCCTGTCACTCAGTTTAACTCTTAACATACTTCTTAAAGCTCTCATCTCAACTGCATTTATTCTGCTTTCATGTTTCTTCTGTCATACCCAACTTTCACTTCCGTACATGAGTGTCGGAACCAATACCTCCTCATACACAGCCAGACGAGCCTTGTTAGACACCTTCCGACTGTTCATAAAGGAGTGCAAAGCTCCATTCACAATGTTTCCTGCATTCACTCTTCTTTCAATATTACTCTCACACTTTCCATCTCTTGTAAACTTTGAATCTGTATCTGGGATACACAAAATCATTCATCTGTTCATCACCAATCACGATATTGCAGTCTGTCACTGCCTCATCTCTTTCAAACACCATCACTTTCGTCTTCTTTACATTTATCTTCATTCCCTTTCTAACAAAAGCTCCACTCATAGCAGTTACCATCTCCTGCAACTCCTCGGCCGAAGACGCAAGTAATACTTGATCATCAGCATAGAGAAAACATTTGCCGAGTAACCCATTCATTCTCAACCCACTTTCATTCTCTTTTAAATCTGTTAGCAATTGTTCATGAACAGATTAAACAGCCACGGTGACGCTACACATCCCTGTCTAACACCTTATTCGATATTAAACCATTCAGTATACCCCGTTTATCCACAAGCACTAGAATCCCTATAAATAGATTGCAATGCTCGTATGAGGACACTGCTCACACCGCTCAGACAATGCTGACCACAATTCATTCCTTACCACTCTATCATAGGCCTTTTCTAGATCCACGAACACGCAATAGATCTTCTTGTTTTTAGCCCAAACACTTTTCGGCTATGCACCGCAAGGAAAAGACCTGATCCGTACATCCCATTCCCTTTCTAAATCCCGCTTGTGCATCCCATACTTTTTCGTCTGTTTCATTCACAATCCTTTCAATCAACACTTTCGCATACAATTTACCGACGACGCTGTTCTCAGCCTTCCAGCTTATACCGCGGTAATTTACGCAATCCTGCCGTGACTTTTCCCCTATACAATGGCACAATTACGGCTTTGCATCAGTCTCCCGGTACTTACCCATTTCTCAGAATTAAATGCTCTATCCTTCGATCAACAATAGTAGTAGTAGTTACTATTGTTGATCGAAGGCTCTATCTAATGATGGGACATCCTAACAGAAATGTACAGAGGACTAGTTACTCACCCCACATTATTAAAGGTAAATAAAAAAAGGAAACCATTTATATTAATTATTTATTCTCGAAAGGCCATAACATCACATGGAACTCTCGTACAAAACAAGACGCACATGTTCATTATTATACAAAATTAGTAATACCATTAAATCACTGGTTTTCGTCAAACTCAGTTAAAACATTATGCATATGACTAACGCTTCCAAATTCAAAATGGTGGTCACGCTACCAATCGCGTCAATGTCATCGATAGCGCCAGTGAAAATCTTAAGAAATTCTCTAAACCCACAGGAAGTATGTTTTCTCTCAATTAACGTGTTATGATTCGATTAAAAAGTATGCATGTAAGTATACTATAAAATTTGAGTAATCGAACAACATTACTATAATCTTGCATTCCGTCTTATGTGTACATTTGGCTTGCGATTTGTATTTCATTCAAAAGCTTGCTTTTATCAAAAAAGTATGCATGACGTGTAAAATTTTAAACTCGATTCCTGTCTTTTGTGAACACGTCATAAAAAACATTTTTTTTATTTTATCCTAATTGTGAGTGTTTAAATGCTAATACAGTACGAAGCTGTATATATATTGCTGTACTATATCGTACTTAAGCCGCTTGTATACGTCCGTTTTTTTCGCCGGATTCACGATGGTGTATGGTTTATAATGAATGTGTGCACATGCATTGGACACAGGACCAAATTGCGCCGGATGCACCACCACCTCCCCTGGGACAATGGACGTCACATGCCAGTGTATTGGTACGCGTATCGACGCTATTTAACGTACTTGCATTTTTAATTAAAATGGATGATATAGGGATGGAATTGTTAGTAAATTTGGTTGAAAATAAGCCTGTACTGTGAGACAAAACCCAAGTGCTATAAAAATAGACAATCGGCTTTTGCCGCTTGTAAGGAAGTTTGTATTGCGTTAAATAAGATTTAGAAACGTTGTCCTACAAAGAAAAAAATGATATTCCCCGTTGCACCCACCATGACCTTTTACGTTTTTCTTTTTCAAATAGTAGGCCGATTTTCTTATTTTCTATTTTATTAATAGATTTTCTTATTACTTGACATTATCACACGAGTAATCTTTATTACAACCGGTACAAAACTAGCGATGGCACTGGAAGCTAACATCCATCCGGTAAAAAAAAATCATCTGTATACAAGGATATCCGTTTAATGACGGTCTGTCATCCGGTGAAAAAAACGGACATACACTAGCGGCTTTAGTCGTGATGTACGTCAAAATGGACCGTGAGTGAGGCGCTTAACTGTTTCCTTCCATCACAATTATTAACATCGGTGAATAAAGCATTAAGAAATAAAAATAAACACAATATTTATTAATTAAATAATATAAGTAATCGGTTAGTAATCTAAGGAGTCCGCGGGCGATCGGACGTCGTCGATCTTGAGGATCATCTTGACCAGTTGCGTGGCCAACGCGATCTGCTGCTTCTTCGAGTGCAGTGACTCAATCACGTTCATCACTTTCATGTCGTTTGAGCCTACAATCACCAATTTTTATAACTTAGACATCGACACTAATTGTTCTTATTATTATGCCTTTATGCCTATGCTTATTACTAATGCCAGGGGCACTGCGAACACGCTGCTATCCACTGGGACCTGGGTCACTTATACCGGAATACAAGGTTATTTTGTGGCATACTTATAGACCAAGGGTGGTTGCCATCCAGATGGGCTTGTTGTTCTGGCTAGGGATGTTTTGTCGATTTTCACGATTCTTATAACAGACAAAAACCATTTAGAAATAAAAAATAAACAACAAATCTCTGTCATAACAATAGAGACAAACATATTCATAAATAGTATTTGGCCTGCGAGAGTATGAGATAGAACATAAGTATTTAAAAAAAGTAAAATGTTTTCCTACTATCTTCTTTTTTATTGCTATAGGACAGCATACTGGCTGACGGCCCCCGCTTAGAATTTAGCAGTTACCGTCGCCTATGGGTGTTTACAACGCCAGTGGCATCACGAACATGCTGCTGTCCCATAAGGGTACAGGAACTTGGGTCACTAATACTAGAACACAACACAAGGTTATTACGGCGACATACTTAAGACCAAAGGTGGTCGCCATCCGGACGGGTTTGGCGCCCTACCACGTAGCTAAGGTGGGTTGTTTTATCGCCTTTTCCGACAGGCAGCAGAGGTCAGTATTCTTTCTCCGCCTCTGCACGGATAGAAATCAGATCTTCGTCTGCTCTTCGTTCAGCTTTTCTTAGTTTTTATACACTAATATATGAAATTTAATATTTTGTATTAAAATGTAGAATAATTATTGAGCTTGGTTATCTCATTCTCTCACGGGCAATTTATCTGAAGTTTCACTTCTGCCATGCATGAATTGCACACATACCATTTATATGTATGGTTTACTCACCAGTTCCCATACAGTCGACGCCCAAGTTGGGGTTGTTCTCTGCCACTTGCCTCGCCTTTATCTCGGACAGGGTGTCAATGGGTGACATACCGCTGGGAATAAATACAAAATGTTAATTAAATATACGAACATAAGTGAAATTGCTTCGGGTTTAGTCATAAGGGGGAGGAATTGAGTGTCCAGATGTATGTTGTAAATTATAGCTCAAAAATCCGCCAAAATGGCGCTAGTGCAGCTGTAGCTGTATAAACAGGTGTCCTAAAACTCAAAGATAACCTGAATACATGATGTAGGCTCAATTATGAGATTACATAAAAAATATGAAAAAAAAAAATTAGAGCTCATAGTTATGCAACAATTTTTTACTCAAAGAAACATATTTTTTTATCTCTATGAAAAAAAAAATTTGGACTCATAGTTCTGCAACAATGTTTTACTCAAAGAAACATTTTTTTATCTCTAAACTAAGTTTTTTTATTTGATTGCATCTGGGATTAATAGCAGGATTACATAACAAAAATTAAAACTGAGACATCCAAACTTTTGTAATCACAATACCAAAAAATGTGTACAGTAAGTATCAATTGTTGATTTTTGAAAAAAAAAATTGTTGAAAAAGTTATGAGACCAAATTATTTTCATATTTTTTGTAGTCAAGACAGTCATCTCTCAGCTTATCTTTGAGTTTTGGTTTTTACTTTCATATTATATATTGCAATAAACAATATGAAAACCGCTGTTGTAGACAAATTTAAGTATGCAAAATTAAAAAATTAATATCTTTAGTGACTAGAGCAAATAATGACAGTGCATTATTAAACATAAAGATAGCCTTTATTACCAAGAATATTTAAACAATGTTTACGGGTCCTTGAAATTAATATCGGCAACCTTCTCAGCTTGTTGTCCAACAAAGGCCTCCTCTAATCCTTGCCAATGATTTCTGTTTTGGATCATTCTAAACCAGTACCGCCCAGTAAATACTTTAATGTTGTCTACCCATCTCCGATGTTGTCCTCCTTTTTTCTTTTACCATCTCGAGGATACCACAGTGTTGATTTTGTTTGAACACTTGTTCGTTTTGTGTCACACCGTGTGGCCTGTCCATTTTCATAGTTATAGCCACAGGTACCAATTTAGTTTTATTCCTGATAGTATTGATTTTAATTTTGTCTTTTATTAATATTCAATATGCTTCTTTGCATGTCGTTTTGACTGACTTTTAGTCTTTTTTGTAATAGCCCATGTTTGGCAAGTTAAGCAGGGTGTTTAACTCAAGTATTCATATGACTTTACTTTTTTTCTGCTTTTCTCTTGAGTATTTCTTTTAAAGTATCTTTTTCAAGCACTTGTTATTCTTTTGTCGACTTTTTTTTCAATCAGATTCTACAGAGTGCATTTTTATTATACCATTAAAAAATAGTTTGCTGTGACGTGGTGAAAAAGAGTTCTCCAGTTAAGACTCGTGAACTTGTTTGATCCTTTCTGTAACATACATGACCGGACCATTGCCACTTGCACAGCTTGCTTGCTCGAGAAGCGATATGGGTGAGTGGTTCTCTGATCAAGGAAACCCGGAGTTGGCAAATGCATTCACACTAATTATTCCTCCTAAGATCTTTGAACATTATGTTTCATGTAATTTTTTTCTTATTGCTGAGGAACCGCAGACAGGCTGACAGTCCACTTGACAGTAAGCAGTTACCGCCGCCTATGGATGTTTGCCTTGTTCAGGGCACCGCGAACACGCATAGGAAACCTATCTCAATAATGCCGGAACACAATGCATTGTTATGGCGGCATACTTATTGACCAAGGGGTGGTTGCTATTCATGCGGTTTGTTACTCGCCTTATTCTTTGAGAAATTTGATTAGAATTGAACATGCAGTACCACTCACCTATTCTCAGCCAACGCCAGCGGTATGGCTTCCAGAGCGTCAGCAAAGGCCCTGTACGAGTACTGGTCCAGTGACGACAACTTCTCGGCCGCCATGGCCACGGCCAAAGAACACGAGATCTCCGCAGCACCACCGCCGTATACTACACGGGAATCCTGAAACAATATAATTAAAAATATACTGGAACAATTCACAACAAACGCAGCGCCATCTAGTCCGAAAGCTATACATAATTATTACACCTATCTCCCGATTTACACGAAAGATAAGTTCCCGACAAAACCGTGCAATATAAAATCTTCAAATATATGTATGCTTAATTCAGTCGATTATTAAGTGAAACATCTTAACTTATTGATTTTATTTTATTGATGAGGCGCGGTAGATAGTCTGACGATCCACTTATAAGCAGTTAATGTGACCTATGGATGTTTGCGACACTTGAATCACCGCGATCACGCTGCTGTCCCATAGGGGTACACGAACCTGGGTCACCAATTCCGGAATACAAGGTTATTATGGCGGCATACTTATACACCAGAGGCGGTTGCCACCCAGACGAGCTTGGGGCTCTACCACTTAACTAGGGCGCTTTTCACGACAGGCCGGTCGGCCGCAGCAACTAATTATGCATATTTATCCAACTTCTACACATTTTGACGTGACGACAAAAGTGCATGCATACCTACAAATAAAAACTACATACATACATATAGTCACGCCTCTTTCCCATAGGGGTAGACAGAGACCACTTCTTTCCACTTGGTACGATCCTTACATACTTGTTTCGCTTCGTCCACTTTCATTATTCCCTTCATACATGCCCTTCGGTTTAGGGTACTCTTGACCTGGCCTTTTTTCAAGACATCCCTGATCTGGGACTAAATAAAAACTAAACGCTAAATATGCTATATTTGAACATAGCTCGAAAAAGCGCTGGAATCACTAGCCCGACCCCTTCCTCTCTGTGACCAAGTGTGGTATTTTGAAGGCCTTCCTATCGCCTCCACCCTCCCTGAACAGATTACATTGTAGCCGTATGGACCGGACCCATGGTATGTTACATAACAGATGTGAGTAATTTCTACCTGCACTAAGCTCCTGACGATGCAGAGGGCGTCGTGCACGGACCTCTTGGCCTCCTCGACGATCATACGGTTGCCGCCCCTCATCAGCAGCGTCACGGCGCGCGAATTCGAGCACTCCTCGATAACTAGCATCTCCTCCTTCGACGTGCCAAATGCTAAAAGACAATAATTAAAGATACTGTGATGCTGGATGGGAAAAGCCAGGGACCGGAATTTGTGGCGCGAACTGGGGGAGGCTTACGTCCAGCCCGGACTATCTTGGATCGACATTTGATTAAAACAAATTAACACCAGGACATGATTTATTTATTTACTAGCTGTTCCTGCCTGCTTCGCTGGTCGAATAACAGAAAATATTTTTTTCGTAAGATCCTATTTTTTAATAAAAGTAGCCTAAGTCTCCTTGTTACATCAGCTATCTGCCAGTGAAAGTCCCTTTAAAATAGGTCCAGCCATTTCAAAGATTAACCGAAACAAAGAGACAGGTATGCAAAAATCTTAAAAAATGTTATTTTGGTATATGTATCGTGTATACGTCCGAATGCACTTAGTTAAAAGCGGTTATTTTAATATTACAAACAGACACTCCCAATTTTATTTATTTGTATAGATTAGAACACAACACAACTATCATCACAGATAAACCAATTCGATAGCACAATCCCTACGAATAACATATAGTATAAAGTGATAAACAGTGAAAGTAACAAAACAATCCACCCTAGCAGCGTGGTAGGTCCCTAAGTCCGTCTGGCCGCTAGCCTATTTATGGACTTTTCAATTGCCAACGCGCTTATTTACAGCTACTCTTTTAATTGGCTTTCAGCTAATGACGTAATGTTAGTTTATAAGGCCTTCTTATATAAAATAAATGCAAGATGAAATATAAATCTCAATAAAATTACATTCCTTTGAAACAAAAGGAAAAAAGACAACATAATGACCGGTACTCAGAGTAGATGCGTATGCGGCTAAGTCGGTACTTGGAAAGGGGCAGACTCAAAAACGACCAGTCGATAAAGTGTTAACTATACCGCCATAATAACTTTCTGTTGAGTCCCGGCATTAGTGACCCCAAGTTCCTGTATCCTTATGAGACAGCGCCAAACCCGTCTGGATGGCGACCACCTTTGGTTAAGACTAGCGGTGGTCGCCATCCAGACGGGTTTGGCGCATACTTAAGAGTATGTCGCCATAATAACTCTATGTTGTGTTCTAATATTAGTTGACCCAAATTCCTGTACCCTTGTGGGAAAGCAGCGTTTTCGCTATACCACTGGCGTTGCAAACACCCATAGGCGACGGTAACGGCTAAATTCTAAGCCGGGCCGCCGTCAGCCTGTCTGCTGTCCTACAGCAATAAAAAAATAATAATAAATGCATCATACTCACTGAGTTCCCTCACAAGTCCGCATGATCCAAGCTTGTCTGGGGTGAGCTCTTCAAACCTGGGCACGATCCTGCCCCCAGTTGCGATGGCAATCAGCTCCATTTCAGGTCCACCCACCCAACGGACCGCCGGAAGACCCTCGGCGAGGAGCAGGTGGTTGGCCTCGTCGTCGAAACCCCACTGGCAGATCGCGAGAGTCGCACCAGCATCCTGGAGAAAACATAATCCATTATAATAATAATAAAAGGCACACAATCACATCATATACACCAAATGTTTGTAGGATTATTTATGTTTTATTATAAAATGATAGAGATCTGCAATTGTGCGAGCATCACGGCAAAACTACTGGATAGAATACAATAAAATTTTCTAAATTTTATTTCTTATACACTTGCACTATTATCTAAAAAAAAATATTGGGATATCTTCATTTAACACATTAAACGCTATGTCACCATTATTAACCTCACAAACAAATATGTCTATCTATACAGGGTGACTTTACCTCACCCGTCCAAATTTTTTTTACGCACTAAGCATCATTTATGGAACCCATTTTTGCAAAAAAAATTGTATGTAAAATTTTCTAAATAAAATATTTCATCCCAAGGAAAATGTTTAGTAACTTGGTGGCTCATTCAATCGTGCAAATAATCATATGTTCCAAGGTTCGTACATTGACCTTTATTATCTAACTCCTCCTCGGTATTGTAAACGAGAAGAAATGTACCTTAAGACGACACTAAGTGCTAGCGACCTTGAGCGAGTGGGAGGAGTTTGAGCTAGTGAGAGTAGCACGCGCGGGGCCCCCCCGCAACCCGCATTGAAAATTCGCAGGCGACGTAATTGTATATTTTAGAGAAGTTCGTTGGGTAACCATACGTTACAGATTATGAAGACTATCTAATAATCATGAAATTTTTAACCGCTTATTTAATATTAGTTAGGATTATAGTTTCATGTTCTGTATCTTATATCATTCCCTGTGGTAGGATATAATATAATATAGGTATTTTAATAAACGGAAAATATAATTATATCAAACGAACACAGGTTTTCTGTCTACAGGTTTTGTAACTATAAATAAAAAAGTGAATTAGGTATTTATAGGATTTTATTTAAAACTCCTCGAAATTTAATACTTTCACAGCAACTATACTGTCTTCTTTTTCAGCCGTCACTGCTCGTTTTTTTTATTAGTTTGTTTTTATTTTCTTTTTCCTCTTCCTTTTTCCTTTTGCGTCCGTGCATGGCACTAACTATATAAGAGGGGTCCCTAATTACCATATTCCTCGTATATCTAGGATCAACCAGTTCGGGAAGCATACAATCTGTATAAAACTTAATTAAATTATTTTTCATTTTAGTGTCCCAAAAAGCGTCATCCTTGTAAATTAGTTCTATTTTTACAGGAAAGTTTTCACCAGACCAAATACCAAGCATACATTTATCTTTTCCTGTTATATGCAGCTGTCCTTGTATTTGATACCACCAATTATGTTCTTTGTTTATTATGTAATTACCGTTTACCAGTTTTTTATAAGGTCACCAGGTCCAATTTCGCGAAAGAGGTCACTCGTCGAATCCAACTCGGATGGGCAGCGTTCGGGAAGCTCCGTAAAATCTTTTCGTCCCAAATACCGCAGTGTCTCAAGACGAAGGTTTTTAACCAATGTGTGTTGCCAGTGATGACATACGGAACGCAGACGTGGTCGCTAACTATGGGCCTTATGAGAAAGCTCATGGTCGCTCAGAGAGCAATGGAGAGGGCTATGCTCGGAGTTTCCCTGCGAGATCGAATCAGAAATGAGGAGATTCGCAGGAGAACCAAAGTAACCGACATAGCCCGGATGATTGCAAAACTGAAGTGGCAGTGGGCTGGGCACATAGCTCGAAGGACTGATGGCCGTTGGGGCAGAAAAGTCCTCGAATGGCGACCGCGTACCGGAAGACGCAGTGTTGGTAGGCCCCCCACAAGATGGACCGATGATCTGGTCAAGATCGCCGGGATAGGTTGGATGAGGGCAGCGCAGGACCGATCATCGTGGAGATCTTTGGGGGAGGCCTTTGTCCAGCAGTGGGCGTCTTCCGGCTGAAATGATGATGATGATGAGTTTTTTATAAAACAATATTTTTTTTTCATGGATGGCTTTATCTAGTCCTAGTTTGTAAGCTGTGAGTGGACATTTTATTTCTAAAATGGTGTTTTTATTAATAATACCGTCCGGTGATGCGCCGAGGAAGGGTATTTCTTCATCAAGAAAAAGTCCACACGGTTCTATTTTAATATTTTCTTGTTTCGACAATTGTTCTTTCGCAAAATTTTCGTTGTCTTGTCCATGTTTTATAGACTTAATGTGTCCTATAGACTCTTTATATAAAAGATCTTTAACTAAATTGCAGCAACTTATGTCATTGCGTCTTTTTATAACACGTCCAAAGTTGGAAGCGGTCAAAATCCGTCTTCGTAGTTCTAGCCACTCACTAGAACCACTTTGTAATATAGTCTTCCTTTCTATTTGTTCTCTTTGTTTGGCAGTTTCCGCCAAATTTGCTAAAAATATTTTTTTTGATTCCTCTAATATATCATCATCCATATCCGGTCTTGAACATTGCTCACCATAGTTTTTATTACTTTCTGTGTAGTGTTCATGTAATCTCTTCTTTATTCTATGATAATTTTTTGTTAAATGTAGGCGTTTTTGTTTACGTATTTCCATCTTTTTTAATTCACCATTTGGACTCCTGCCCGTGATTGATTTTTGCAACGACGATAAGGGTTTATGGGTATTAAATGATGAAGCAGCTGCATTACAACGCATATGGTATTGGTACTTCTGGGAAAAATTTACCCGCTTACCCCCTACAAATTTTGCAACAATACTATGGAAGCGCTCCACAGTGTTGCTGTCAACGTCTTCAATCAAGCTTCTTGCATGAGCAGCTATATGTGTCAATACAAATTTTATTCTATGCCACAAACTGTTTGTGAAAATATCTCTGTCTATGTTGTCATCTTCTCCCATTTTCGAGCAAAAATATGTCTTACAATTAGTATGAACTCCAAATGCATGTTCTGCGGCTAACATGATATCATTATGTAAACTAGTGACATTGCCAGAATTTTTATAATTTCTTACAGCGGTTACTATTACCTTTCTTATTGACAGTATTCTTTGTTTTGTTATATATTTTCTGTATTTAATTAAATATTTCGTGTCAGTGATAAGAGCTTGTAACTTATTGCAAAGGTTTCTTAACAGGTGGTTGCGGCATTCGATTTTTTCAATTGTTATATTTTCATATGGTCTTGACTGTAACAATTTTGCATAAGTATTTGCATCACCATCTGATATTAACCTTGAATATATTAAATTATGCATTTCTATGCTGTTCTTGAATCCTTCTACCAAGATCGTGGATTCCATTCCAGTTGAAGGACCTGAAAATAAAGTAATAATTATTCCAACCATAAAATTTTAGTTTCTTTATTATTATTACAACATATTTAATATTCTGAATTTACCAGAATAATTTTTATAGCAAGCATGCTTCTTAGGTGTGACATTTTTCTTGGCAGCTTGGGCGCATATGCAGCAGTATTTATTTTTCACTGCCATATAAATAATATTTCCAGTTCTTTTCCCAATTATCGCAGCTGCGCCTGATAGGGATGAGTAATTTTTTTTATAAGATCTTTTTCCCCAACATCCATCTGCAATAACGTCAATATATGGAATGCCATTTTCAGTAACTCTACCGTCTTCCAAAGCCATTTGACGTTCTTCATTAGCGGCTTCATTCATAGAATTCAAAGCTTCTTTTTCCCAAACTTTGTTAATTGTTCCCATTCTTTTATTAAATAACTCATAGGATATATGAGGCAAGTCCATTGCTGCCAATAATTCATTAAGCTGTGTATAGCCACAACCTATAGCCACTGCACCCGCAACTGTATTAATGTTTAAGTCAATTTCAGGATCATTGCAACAAATGACAAAAGTTTCGTTACACATGTTGCATTTTAGTTTTAGTTTAGAAACAAGGCCCAGTTTTCTTTCAGATATAATTTCTACAGATTTCAAACCACAGTCTATATTACCATGTGAAGATATTTCTTGAAGCTCTTTAAAAAAATGTTTAATATTTAATATTCGCATTCCATTTACTATTTCTTGATTATTTCTGAAAAGGAAATATACATAATAAGAATTTTGCAATATTAAACAGAATAAGGCCTTTAACATTTGTTTTGTAATATCTTTTATTGTTCACATTCTTTGCTATCACTCACGGGTTCTGCAATATTATATTGAAAATTTTCCCCTTTTTTATTAATTTTATTTATCGAGAGTTTTACTATATAAATCTTTATATTGACAGACTATCCTGACATCATAGAAATAATAATACGTTTACCTGACCGAATTTGACTTCTCGTTTTCAATATTCATTTGAAAGCTTTCTTCCTGCTCAGGAAATATCGTTTCGGTTACTTGAGAACTGCAACAGTTATAGTAATTAATATAAGTTAATAGAATTAGGTTTCAAATATGCTAAAATCAGAATATTGAATTAGATATGCATTTACTTGTCAACAATCTTGTTCTCATTTTCATTGTTAATATGGGAAGATCCTTTAATCACTCCAAGCGTTTCCGTAAATTCAGACCTACAATATAAATGTATTTATATTTAGTTATACAGTGACAATAGTAATAGCATTCAAGTATTTTTAAAACTCGAATCCGGACTGTCCCAACTACGATGTAGTATTGTCATACTACACTACAATACACACCTCGTCTCTGTCTCGTCATTGACGTCGCGATTATCTTTGTTATTATGTAATCTCCTAAAAAGAAAATAATGTCACTTAGTAAAATAAATAATAATAATATATGTAACAATTAAATGTTATGATTAATTTATCTGGTCCAATTTACATCAATGTGCTAGTATACACAAATGATAATTATGATTGAGAACACGTTACTTACCTTAGTAATATATTTTTTGCGAGCGTTTGGCGTTTCTTTTTTAGTAATCTAGATTTACCAGCCATTTTAGCGCGAAACTTATAATAGAGTTAAATCGTTTAGTGATTGCTCCGAGCGTCAACGTCTACCCGTGACAGTGGTCAGCGATGCACTGCCGCCCGTCGCCCGCAAGGGCTCCTGCTAACCCGAGCATAAAGATTATTCGAAAAAGCATAATTGTATATTATTCTTTTACTTTGAAATAAAAAGTCGTATATTAAAAGATGGGTAATTAAATTGTGTTTAAGATGGTGAATGTTTCATAAAAATACGCTTGATAGTTTTTACGTGATTCTCAGATTTTTATCTGCGTTAGACCTAACTTTACAAATTAATTACACTATGTAATATAAACATAATCTAAAATATTCACATATTAAGTTATTGAGAAAATGCTCAAATTTAACATGTATTTTTTCCAATTCATTAACACCACTCGTTTAGATGTGATCTTCAGAATAAAATCATTAAAAGTCTCTTGTCGTCGCCTTAAGTACGCGTACAAAGAGTCGAGACTGTGTTGCCCGCCGTGCGGGACACGTGTCAACACGTCTTCGTAAGAATGCGCTAGGGTTGTACCTATGATGATTATTGTAATAAAACGAATGTTGCGATTCAACCATATTTTTTATTATTCAATCAAATGTTTAAGTTTTATCCGTGCAGGGGCGCGGAAAGAATACTAACCTCTGTGGCCGGGGGCGGCCTGTCGTAAAAGGCGACAAAACAACCCACCCTAGCTACGTGGTAGGGTCTCAAGCCCATCTGGATGGCGACCACCTTTGGTCTTAAGTATGCCCCCATAATAACCTTGTGTTGTGTTCCGGCATTAGTGACCCAAGTTTTTTAGTGGGTACATCTTTCCCGGAGTCCCACATATCCCTCGGTCACCCCGGGCCGGGGAACCCGTCAAGAGAGGTTTTTCCCTGAGACCAAAAAAAAAAAGAAAATGGTGCTACCAGGCCGATTCATTAAGACGTTGTCAAAATTATTTAAAAATACTTTTTCTAAACGTTTCAGGTGGGACTTTTAGCCCACCATAAAGAGATGAATCTTTATAATGGCTTTAAAATGAGTGTACAGTGTAGTTTCGTCAACATTCGGTTTCTACTGTAACAAATCATTGAAGCTAGTGAAGTTATGTTTTTTACTATGTACATTTATAAATAAATACCCTGATTTATTTTTTAGTTTGGCAGCCCTATGTCGGTTGCAGCGTAGCGGTGTGTGTGTGTGCGGGGAATTACGGCGTGCGAAATACGGCTGCCGCCGCTGCCGTAAATAATTAATTAATAATCAGTCGGCCGCGTGCTGTCGCGTTGGTGCATTGTGTTTAGCGTTCGTTCACTCGCGACGTCGACAGTGCAAAAATACGGAATACGGTAATCGTTGGGTCGGTCGTGGTGGTCCCGTCCCATGATCGCCTCGATCACCGGATTTAACACCATTGGACTTTTATTTGTGGGGTGAAATTAAAAGACACGTGTATGTAGAAGAGGTCCAAAGCTTCGCGAACTTAAAAACTAAAATTGTGCGAGCGTTTGAAGATGTGCGTAATGACACTCTAGTGCTTAGAAAGGTAAAGGAAAATGTTCAAAAACGAGCTAGACTTTGCTTAGAGACAAACGGACTGCATTTTGAACATTTATTAAAATACGTGTAAAGCAGTAATGGTAAGTTAACCTCTAATTGATTTTTTACTAATTATTGTACATATCACTAAAGATTTACGTAATTTTTTACCTATTACAAACGCGCCCTTTAACTGAAATTTTTGTATTTCGTATTTTTTGTATTTTTGACCCGATGGAGAGGTCATTAACACTTGTCGACTGTAGGTGTCAAGTATAAATTGCGAGTTCTTGTGATAACTTTGTGATGCTGATTACTCAACATTTTTGTACTATGTGATACTAAACTAAAATACATGTTTCTCATAACTTTTACTAAAGATTCTTCTGTGTGAATTTGGACGGGTGAGGCAAAGTCACCCTGTACATACATGTCTATGTACTATTTAACCTGCAATGGGCAAATCAATACACACTCATCAAAACGCTTGGCAGTTAATGTGTTTATTAACAAGTAATAAAGTTATTAAAGTTTTAAGAGTAAACGATTTTTATAAGCCTTGTGGAGAGGTGGGGGGAAAGCAGCGTAGCGCGAATGCGTAAAAAACCTTCACATATTTTTTCGATTTACTTTTTTATGTTGTTAGGGAGGCCAAAACCCAACAGTGGGATGTTTGAGGCTGTTACTATTATGCTGCATCTAAGACCTTGAAAACATTTACCTTCACCCGTCGCACCATCTCCAAGAACTTGTCCTGTTCATATTGTCTCAGTTCACGATATTCGTCCGCTGAGCCCACTTGGAGCTTATGCTTGGTTTTCGGCTTGGGTGGCTCAAACGGGCATGTCAGGATTGCTAATTTCACATCCTGGAATTGTTAATATAAACATTACCAGCTGACCCGGCAAACGTTGTTCTGCCAAAAACAAAACATTTTCACGACAAAAACTAGCCTATGTTCTTCTCGAAGGTTCAATCTACTCTATACTAAAATTCATCAAAATTGGTTCAGCGGTTTAGGAGTGAAAATTTAACAGAGACAGTTACTTTCACATTTATAATATTATTGTACCTTTCATAGATGAAAGTAGTGTGTTTGTATGAGGCATGTCATTATTTCAATATTGTTATTCAGTTCCTCTCAAGACTGCGCCTGCGTTGGGTGTGCGCACTGATTGGCAAAAAAAGACATGGTGGACTTCGATTTCAAGTATGTGGAAATTAATCCCGTTGAATCTCTTAATTATTCTGACACATATTAGTATCTCCTCCAAAATGGTGGTATTGATGAATTTTTGTGTGTTCAAGTGGATTCATGAATAATAAATCTATCAATTCAATCCACTACAATTCTTTTTTATTTATTTATATGGGCAGAACAACCATGATGTTTGCGGGGTCAGCTATTAAATTATAATATTGTTCAATTCTTATGTAGAGGGCAGAGGTAGTGAAACAGTAACTATACTATTTAAGGCCTTTCATTGAATGGGACCCCAAACATAAAGAACATCAATCTATGCCATAGTATTTTTTTATCTTATAATAAACAAATCTCACCCTAAGTTTCTTGGGCATCTGCGGATGGCTCATGGTCTTATCGATAACCACACCCTTAACTAACATGGAGTCCTCCATCCTGCCTCCAACCTTTCCCTCCACTTTGATAAGTTCGAAATTCACATCGCGCTTTTCCAGATCCGCCACTGATAAGATTGCCTGAAAATTATTATATTTATGAAAACACAAGCACATACACATTTTTCTTACTTCTTTACCAATTTATCCTTATTATGTATGACATGTTGGGTATCAGGGATGTTCACAGATGCACAGATAGATGGGTTTGCTGCAATCATCAGAAAGAGTGGCAATATTTTTTCAAGCATCTCTATTTTTTCAAGTTAAGCTAGAATATTTTAAGGTTTAATTTATTTGCTTATTTTTTTTTTACACAAAATTTCTTTTAATTCAGTAGGTGATGCTAAATTGGATATGCACCAGCATCAATACCATTCTCATGGTATTTACAGACTGTTGGGATTGCGAACCCTATAGTATCATACTCAGCATAATTCAAGACAGGGTTGTTACGGATGCAAAAATTTAGACATCCGCGGATACAGATGCGGATGCGGATTATGAAAAGTTCACATCCGCGGATGCGGATTCGATGCGGATGCGGATTTTGGGATTTTAAAAGAATAATTATTTAAAAAAATTAAATAATTATCCTTTTAAAATCCCAAAATCCGCATTTGCGAGGTATCTATGTTATGCCGCATGCATAAATAACTGAAAATCAATTTAATTTTAACTTTTTATACACTGCCTGCCACTTGAATAAGGAATCACATTTTTTTAACTTTAATTAAGTATATCTCCTAAACTAAAGTTGAGAAAAAATTAATTTTTTGCACAACCAAATTTCAAGATGTTGGCTTTAGTTTCCTGAAGAAATAAAAAATATACATATTTTGTTATACTAAAATTATGCATTTATTTAAAGACATGTATTTCTGTGGTACTTATTTGTGTGTCACTTGAATAAGGAATATTTTAAAACTAAGCAAACTGTAATTTATTTTTAAATTCTAGGTTATAAAAATGAAAGTTATTATCTTCTAGCATTCAATTAGTAATGAGTACTGCCACCGTTTTTAGAAATAACCTCAAAAATGCGATTTGACATCGACTTGTATAATGACTCTAAGTAATTTAGCGAAATTGAACTCCATGCTTCCGTTATTGCATCCTTTAAGGATTCTATCGTCTCAAATTGTTTTCCTCCTTCATAAATTTTTCTTGCAAGCTAAGCCCAGACATTTTCCATTGGATTCAGGTCTGGTGAATATGGGGGCCAATCCTAAAGTTGAACACCTTGTAGATTAATCCATTGTTTTACTGCTCTGGCGGTATGAATCGGAGCGTTGTCGTGTTGGTACGTCTAAGGTACGGGTCCAAAGAAATCATAAAATTTTGGAAATGCTTCCTCCAGAATGTTTTTGTAAGTCATTGCAGTCATTTTGTGGGATACAAAAACCAATTCTATGGTACCATAATACGAAATGGGACCCCATACCATTATTCCGCCCTCTCGGCTGTGTCTGCGGCTCAAAAATAATTCCTCCTTATTTAGGTCATGGAAGTAATAGTTATACCCGTCGGGACCATCAATATTAAACTTTTTTCATCGGAAAATACAACTTTAAACCATTTGTCGGAACATGTCATTGTATTTTTGGCAAACTGTAGACGTTGTGATTTGCGTTTTTCATTAAGTGGTGGTTTTTTTTGCAGTTTTCGTCGGACTATGTATAGGCACGACTTTAAAATACGGTGCACTGTTCTTAGACTGGCACTGACTCCACTTTTTTCACGTATTTTTGAGACCGACATAGCAGAATTTGATGCAATTCTAAGAATTTTTCGTCTTTCTTTTGGAGCTGTTGCCATTTTCTTCCGTCCTTTCATGTTTTTTCCATATCTTTCCACGTTATTTAAATAATTGTACACAACTGTCTTTTCTCTATTAATGTTTTTGGCTATTTGGACCGGATTCTGACCCTGAGATTTCAAAATCAGATTTTTTTCTTTTTCATAGTTATTAAGAGCCTTACCACGTCCCATTTTGAATAAAAACTATTTAAAAACTATCAAATTAAAAATTCTCTAGCCGTTTATATTGAAAAAAATTCAAATTATAGCCTTCCTGATTAATATTAAAAGAATTCCTTATTCAAGTGACACACGAAATAGTACCACAGAAATACATGTCTTTAAATAAATGCATAATTTACGTATAATAAAAATATGTATATTTTTTATTTCTTCAGGAAACTAAAGGCAACACCTTGAAATTTGGTTATGCAAAAAACAATTTTTTTCTGAATTTTAGTTTAGGAGATATACATAATTAAAGTTTAAAAAATGTGATTCCTTATTCAAATGGCAGGCAGTGTATATTTAATCATATTTTTGGAACAAAATTACACAAGTTTTTAGTTTTACTTATGACACAACAGAATTTTAAGCTTCGAGTTTCATAATAAAAAATCTTTTTAATCTTACACTCCGACTTCTCTGGACCATTTTTGTTTATTGTAAAATAAGTCCAGATACTGCTTTTTATTGTTGGCGACATTTCACTTAACATTTATATCAAAGTATTCATTAATCACGCAAAAAACTATGAAGTACACACTTACACAGTAAACACTCACTGTAACTATAATTTATTGACAATGAGAAAAAACACAACAAACAAAACCTGTAGGATCTTGTTACCAATGTGCTCCTTCCTATTCGTCAGTTACCAAATGAAGTTCGCAATTACCAAAACAAACGCAGAGCACGTGCAACTCTGGCTCCGCCCACTTTCTTTACATGTAGTTACTTGTTGATGTGAATCTGCATCCGTAAAACTCCGCATTGATTGATGCGGATGTGAATGCGGATGCAGATGTCTGAATTAATACGAATAGTCCGCATTTGCGGATGCGGATGCGAATATTCGTAACATCCCTGATTCAAGATATCAGAATCTATTTCTGTAGCATGAAGTGTTATTAAATTGCTTTTATTGCACCAAAATTACAAGGGTGAAACTTAAATATTACAAACTTATATACCTAGTCAGGTCATAAGTATTGTCACACAGTAAAAACTTTTCTTTTAGAATGCTGGCCACAAAAAGTTTATTGAATTCGAATTTCGAATTGTTCATGAAAATAAAAATGTATAACTTTTAGAATTTTACTCATTTTTAAATATGGAGTGGACGCTTAAAGAAGACCGTGTTGCAGTTATTGCGTTGCATCGTTACAGTTACGCGCCAATTCAAATTTTTAACATACTGAAAAATTTGAATATAACCAAAAGATTCGTTTGTCGTACCATCAAACGATACAATGAAGACTCTAGTGTAGATGACAGGTCAAGAAGTGGTCGCCCTCGGTCTGTTAGGACTCAAGCAGTGATAAAAGCTGTGAAGGCACGAATTCAAAGAAATCCCAAACGTAAGCAGAAACTGTTGGCCCTTCAGATGGGGTTAAGCAGAACCACGGTGAAAAGGGTGTTAAATGAAGACTTAGGGCTTCGGGCATATCGAAGAAAAACAGGACATCGTTTGAATGCTCGTCTAATGGACCTGAGACTGAAGAGATGCCGCGCTTTGTTGAAGCGGTACGCGGGAAAAAAATATCGGGAAATTCTTTTTTCGGATGAAAAAATGTTTACCGTAGAAGAGAGCTACAACAAACAAAATGATAAGGTGTACGCACACAGTAGTGAAGAAGCGAGCAACCGTATTCCGCGTGTCCAACGAGGTCATTTTCCATCCTCGCTCATGGTATGGTTGGGAGTTTCTTATTGGGGCTTAACAGAGGTACATTTTTGTGAGAAAGGTGTAAAAACGAATGCTGTTGTGTATCAAAATACAGTCCTGACGAACCTTGTGGAACCTGTTTCTCATACCATGTTCAATAACAGGCACTGGGTATTCCAACAAGATTCGGCGCCAGCTCATAGAGCGAAGAGCACACAAGACTGGCTGGCGGCGCGTGAAATCGACTTCATCCGGCACGAAGACTGGCCCTCCTCCAGTCCAGATTTGAATCCGTTAGATTACAAGATATGGCAACACTTGGAGGAAAAGGCGTGCTCAAAGCCTCATCCCAATTTGGAGTCACTCAAGACATCCTTGATTAAGGCAGCCGCCGATATTGACATGGACCTCGTTCGTGCTGCGATAGACAACTGGCCGCGCAGATTGAAGGCTTGTATTCAAAATCACGGAGGTCATTTTGAATAAACTTTAATGTCATAAGAATCTATGTTTTGTTAAGTTCATTTTGGTATATGAATGGTTACTTAATGAATAAACTTGTTACAATTATTTTACATTAAACATGTGACAGAATTTATGACCTGACTAGGTATATAAAATGACTAAAAGTTTTCTGCAGAAATGAATATTGTGGGATATACATATATTACAATGTGATTATGCGTGAATGTGAGGGAGCGTTTGTGCGCGTGCGCGTGTGTGTGTTTGTGTGGGTGTATCTGCGCGTGAATGTATGTGTGGATTTTTGTAGCTAGTCAACATATTATCATTATGTATTATTCTGCAATATGAATTCTTTGTCAGAATAATCCATTATTAATAGCCATGATTTTAATTTATTTTTATTTCAAATTTATTTAATGTTACTATGTTAATTTCTTTATTAACTTTGTTACACATATAAATATGAGCTGAATACTGTGTATTGTTTACTAGCAAATGATGTTCTAGTTATGAGTGTCTGTCTTATAGGTATGTCATTTCACTTTGCATAATGTATTAATTTTGTATTTTATTTAACATAAACATAACACGGAACTTACATATGGAATAGACATGACAAAATTTCATTTTTACAGGAACAACGGCTGTCCTCATGAAGGAAACATAACGGAATCTTGCTATCCATTCTATTTAGCAAATGTAGTTAACTCCTTGTACTAGACACAAACTTGTGCACTTTTTTTTTCAAACATACAGACATGCACATTGAAACCAATCCCACAGATATGTTATCGTTAACTTTCTTCTTCCTGCCCCTGCTTTGCAATATATGGGGTGGGCACAACGTGTTCTCTCCTTCTAATCTTATCTGTTAACTGTCATCTCACCATATCATCTTTTATGCAATCCATCTTTGGTCTACATCTCGTCCTGTATCCATACACTCTCATTTCTATTGTTTTCCTTGTTAGGGGCCGTCCATTAATCACGTGATGTTTTTTTGGCATTTTTCAACCCCCTCCCCCCCCTGGTGATACATGGTGAGGTTTAAGACTACCCCCCCCCTGTATCACGAGTATTTTTTAGTACCTACAAAGGATCTTAATCTTAAGTATCATCTAATTTTATTATAGAAAATTAAAGACTACAATAATAACGTTTAGAGGTAGACAGAAAGGTTACAGGTTGTTTTTGACTGACATAAAAATAATGAAAGAAATGCGAAAAACTTTTTTATACTATTATATCATAATTTAATGTACAGTATCCTTGGACCACAGATTAGCAAGACTTTCTTCAACACCAATGACTGCATAAGCATCTTGCAAGTCAGTTGTTGGCACAGTGCCAAATTCGATTTTATACACGTTTGCCGAAAAAATAAATACACGTGATATATTATTACAACCCTTGTGATATTTCGTGATTTTTTATGGACCTCTCCCCCCACCCCTTTCGAGCCTCACGTGATTAATGGACAGCCCCTTATATGGCATTCTTCCCTTCACATGACATTGCCAAACAATGTTAGTCTGTTTCTTTTAAGTTTTTCTATAACTGGTGCTACCTTCACACTTTCTCTAATATATTATCATTACTAATTTTATCCATTTTCTAAACTCCTATATACATATATATATATATATTAGAATATACTCACATCAACAGCAATCTCCGCCATCAGCTTGTGACACTTAACAACCACCTTACTCCCCAGCGTTGTCATGGCTACCTTCAACAGATTGTCCCTCGTATCCTTGTTGACCGGGAATGCTTCACTGATGCTGTCCAAATGGGCTAGGGCGAGTGCTGCTGCCATTTCAAAGCCATCTGCTATACGGATTGGATGGATACCCTTGTCCAGTAAATTGGATGCTTGCTCGAGGAGGGCGCCTGGCAAAAATAATATAAAATCTTTATAACACACCATTTTCTATGTTCTGGAAACTAGTGGAACTTCAAATACTGTAAACAAAAACCTTTGTTATTCAAATAAGTATGTGCATAACGTGCAATGCGCGCACGTGAGCCCCTGGGGGTGTATGGTAGATAGTACATATTGTATTTGTATAATTCTTGTGTCTGTGTATATACATATGACTGAACCCCTCCTAAAGGGCTGAAGCTATTTTGATTTATTATTTCATGTGTTAAAGTGGATTCAAGAATGGTTTAGACTTTAGATTATAGTGTAGTAGTATGTAAGGTCTATATAAACATGTAATCTCAGTCCACTATAAAATAAATATATATATTTTTTATTTATATGGCAGAACAGTTTGCTGGGTGGGTCAGCTAGTTAAAATAAATTCATTGACATCAAAATTAATTACATAACTAATATATGTAATAACTTTATTCTGCCATGTAAATTCAAAAAACATGTTGTAGTGGACCAAAATGTAAACCATTCGCAAATCCACTTATACACACATTTAATTCATTAAAATTAGTCCAGTCGTTTAGGAACTTACACATACAGAAGAATTATATATATATAGTTTCTATGTTATTGATTATAAAGGACATCTCAGACACAGCCAAGGTAGATTTCATTATAAATCAATACAATATGTGAGAAATTTAGTCATCATTGATGTCCATGTTCTGTTTATTGCTGTGAAAGAGCAGATAAACTGACCCATTTTACTATTAAGTGCAGTACCGTCGCCCATCTAAAACTACAACACCTGGGGCACAATAAACATGCTATCATCCCCATAAGAAAACTGGAACCTAGGTCATTTATGTCAAAACACAGCACAAGGTGGCATATATAAAGACCAAAGGTGGTTGCCATATATACAGGCTTGAAGTCCGACCACCTACCTAGATCTATTGACTCTTAAGATAGGTGCCCCTTAGTCACAGGGACCCATCTTATTATACACTCCTTAAAAAGTTTCACTGCTTAAAATTAAATATATATTACATTATACAAAAATAGATTTTTTTACTTAGGATTTAGCAGTTACTATCACCTATGGAAAAGAGGATGAGAACGCCACTCGGGAGTACGGCGTGGGGCTGCTACTAAGCCGTAGCGCGAAGAACAGCCTTCTACATTGGAAACCGATATCTGACAGAATCATCACAGCTCGGTTTTCTTCAAGAGTCAGAAAAATCACTGTAATCCAATGTTACGCCCCAACTAACCTGGCACTGCCAGATGTAAAGGAGAGCTTTTACGAGCAGCTAGAGTCGACCCTGAGGAATGTGAAGAAGCAGGACATCGTGATATTGATGGGAGACTTGAATGCCAAGATGGGCTCAGACACCGAGGACCGCGAACACTATATGGGTCGTGAAGGGGCCGCCGGAGAAATAAATGAAAACGGAGAACTCTTCGGTGACCTGTGCTCTGCGCACAATCTGGTGATCGGAGGAACTCTGTTTAAACACAAGGAGTGCCACAAAATCACTTGGATTTCTCCTGATGGTGTCACCCGAAACCAGATCGACCACATTGCGATAAGCAGAGCCTGGAGAACGTCGCTACTTGATGTTAGGAACCGCCGCGGCGCTGATGTGGATAGCGATCATCATCTTGTCCTCGCCGATGTACGTCTCAAGATGGCCGCACCTCGTTGTAAAGTTGTGAAGGTAACCAAGAAGTTCAATTTGCAGAAACTTAGGACCGAGGAGGGTAGACAAGAGTTCGGTGTCTGCCTCCTTAACCAATTTGAGCTTTTGAAAGAGCTGGAAGACGAGGACATGGATGAAACTTGGGACCGTGTGCGAACTGCTTTCACTGTAGCCGGCGAAAAAATCCTAGGCTATAAACGCTCCAAACAAGAACCCTGGATGTCCCAAGAGCTGTGGTCCGCGATAGAGAGAAGGCAGAGCGTAAAGCTAGAGCAGTTGGCCGCTCAAAACACTGTCGCTTTTGACGCCCTAAATGAGGAGTACACTGCCTTACGCCTCCGCATCCGAAAGCTGACGAGACGTGACAGACGACGTGCTGCCGACGAGCTAGCAGATCGAGCCAACGCAGCAGCCAAGATAGCCAACATGAGGGAGTTGTACGATGTTACTAAACGCCTGTGCAATAAATCACTTTCCTCCAAAAAGCCGCTGAAAGACGCCACGGGACAATTGTTGTGTACTACAGAGGAACAACTGAAACGATGGACCGAGCACTTCTCCAATCTGCTGACTCAATGCCAAACCCAACCAATAACTGCGTCAGACAACCCCAGACCACCCCTAAATATGCCAACGACTCCACCAACATACGCAGAAGTAGTCGCTGCCATTAAACAGCTGAAGGCAGGGAAGGCACCAGGGGTTGATAACATCAATGTGGAGCTATTAAAAGCGGATCCGGCTAGGTCAGCCGAAATACTTTATCCGCTGTTGCAGCGTATTTGGGAGACGGAGCGTGTTCCCTGCGAGTGGAAGCAGGGTTTGCTCGTGAAGGTACCAAAGAAGGGGGACTTGTCACTTTGCGATAACTGGAGGGGCATAACGCTCTTACCCACTGCGGCTAAAGTTCTGGCAAAAATACTCCTCAATCGAATGTCCCCAGAGATTGCAGGAACACTCCGGGAAGAGCAGGCCGGGTTCCGTTCTGGCAGGTCATGCACCGACCACACGAATACCTTGCGCATACTTATAGAGTCGTGCGTGGAGTGGCGGGCCGAGCTTTTCCTTGCTTTCGTCGACTTCGAGAAAGCGTTCGACTCCGTGCAGTGGAGCGCACTGTGGTCCTGTCTCAGGCAAAGAGGAATACCCAGCAAGTATATAGGTATCATCCAGTCTCTATAAAATGGTAGCATCTGCAAAGTAGTGCACGACCAAGTTCTGGGGGAGCCAATAGCAATGACTACAGGAGTCAAGCAGGGCTGCCTCCTGTCGCCGCTGCTGTTCATTGTCCTACTCGACGACGTCATGCGGAAAGTAACTGAAACACCTAGGGGCATCCCATGGAACGCAAGCTCGCACCTGGAGGACCTCGACTACGCGGACGATATAGTGTTGATTTCGTCTTCACTGACCGCTCTCCAAATGAAGCTGGACTCGTTACGAGAGGAAGTTCAAGATAAGGGTTTACGAATCAACGCTAAGAAGACCGTCGAAATGCGAGTACAGTCTTCCGAAAATCGACCCATCAGACTCAATGGAACACCGCTGGAATCTGTCGCAAAGTTCACATATCTCGGCAGCACCGTGACCAACAGTGGTGGCTCTGATTACGACGTCGACGCGAGGATCAGGAAAGCGAAAGGTGCCTTTGCCCAGCTAAAACCTGTGTGGGATTCGAACGTGCTCACCCGGCGGATCAAGGTTTCCCTCTTCGATTCCATAGTGAAGTCTGTTTTGCTCTTCGGCTGCGAGACTTGGAAGGAGACAAAGGGTCTGACGAGCAAACTACAAGTGTTCGTCAACAAATGCCTGAGGTCTATCCTGCGCATATTTTGGCCGAACACTATCAGCAACGAGGATCTATGGAAGCGATGCCACCAAATTCCGATAAAGCAGGAAATCGCGCAACGGAAGTGGAAGTGGATAGGGCACACCCTCCGAAGACCAGAGGACAATACAGCCAGGGTCGCGTTCGCGTGGAGGCCGCATGGGAGCAGGCGACGGGGCCGGCCAGCGCACACGTGGCAGCGCACCGTGGACGCCGAGCTGCGAGCGGTCGGGTTGAGTTGGAGGGACGCGGAGCAACAGGCGCAGGACAGGAGCGGATGGCGACGTCTCACGAAGGCCCTCTGTGCCACTGGGGTACCATAGGACAACAACAACAACATCACCTATGGGTGTTTGCAATACTAGTGGCATCGCGAACACGCTGCTGTCCCATAAGGGTACAGGAACTTGGGTCATTAATGTCGGAACACAATACAAAGTTATTATGACAGCATATTTAAAACCATCCAGACAGGCTTGGGGTCCTGCCACATAGCTAGGTTGGGTTGTTTTGTCGCCGTTTACGACAGGCTGACCCTGGCCACAGAGGTCAGTATTCTTTCTCCACCCCTGCATGGATAAATTCTATTCTTTAGAAAACCTATTTCTTTGTGTCTACTTGGACAACAGTCACAGAGCCTTTTGTTCTTTGATGCCACTTGTCTCTCAACTATAATTGTATATTTTGTGTTCTCCTATATATAGTGCAAACATGATATTGTTGTGAATGTGCTTCTTTTCTTTCAGATATTTTCACTCTATTAATCTAATGAAAGTTTAAATTTTTGAAAGGATAATCTCATACCAGCCAAGACCACAACTCCAGTTGTTCCATCACCAATCTCATCGTCCTGACTCTGTGCCAGCTGCACCAACAACTTTCCAATCTGGTGTTCAACGTCCATCATCTTGAGGATAGTAGCTCCATCATTGGTAACAGTCACTTCTCCATCAGAGCTCACCATGAGCTTATCCAAACCCCTTGGACCGAGAGATGTGCGGAGGGTGCCAGCAATCTGACGAGCTGCTTGGATATGAGACTGGAATAGAGATAATACCATAATTTATAATATTAATCTATGTGACTTTGTGTTAGTCTGCCTTATGCCTTTAAGACTGCAGAGCCTTTTTCATTGGTGAGCAGCAGCTGCTGACTAACTTAACAGTAAGCAGTTACACCTTTTTTTATTGCTGTAGGACAGCAGACAGGCTGACAGCCCACTTAGAATTTAGTGGTTACCGTCTCTTATGGGTGTTCGTGTTTATGCTAGTGGCATCACCAACATGCTGCTGTCCTATAAGGGTACAAGAACTTGGGTCACTAATGCCGGGAGCATAGGCTCCCTAACTGGGGGCACCAAGAATACACTACTGTCCACACAGGGGTAATGGAACTTGGGTAACTAATGTCAGATCACAACACATGGTTATTATCGTGGCATGTTTATATCCCAGCGCTAGTCTTCTGTCTCCTTTTACGACAGGCTTACCCGGTCACAGGGGTCTATTTTTACTCCACCCTTGTATGGAGAAAAAGTCAAAAGAACCAGCAAGGCTCAAGTAATAAACGAATTATTCCTTTACTTTCCTAACGGCAGCAAAAGGACGCCAACAGGTTTATCTTTTGGGATTAGGGAAACAGCACCAATACACACTTATGATAAAGCATACTGCCCCAAGGGAAAGGGTGTCCATATAAAACTGAACACAGCTACAACTATCTTTCTTCTTTTTTAGGCTAATATAGATTAATGAATATGTAATTATAATTACTACATTATGTTATAAAAAAAAATATACTAAGACACTATTTCGACAAAACTGAATAAAATGTAATTAATAAATACAAATAACACGGTAAGTTATTATCTTAAATCTAGAAATTTAATATGAATTTAATATTTTCTTCCATCAAAATAGTTCGTCACATGCTTTGTTTATGGTCAGGTGATTCACTAGACCATCTGATTTTTAAAACACTTTAAACGCAACAATATTGAACCTTTACGTTTGATTTATATATTCAATAAAAGGAAATATTGATAAAATTCATATATATTATGAGTTTTACTCATAATTCTCATTAATAAAACTTTTCTCGATGTTTCTAAATTTGTCACTTATTAATTTTAGGTTAAATATACATAAAAACCAACGTTTAAATGTAGGCTTATTTTAAAAATAATACTGTAAGAGTATTCAGCACTTAAATAGATTAATTTTATTTAAAGAACTATAATAATTACATACTTTCAAAGCATCGATACCGGTAAGCCTCTTTTGTTTTTCTTGGTCCCGTAATATTATAAATGGACGTCCATATTCATCAAAGGCCACTGATCCAGGGAACATGGCCATTTTTCACAAATATTCCACAGCACAAACACAAGATTAAAATGGATTTTATTTATTTCATTAATTTTAGGTTCCCCTCAGTGTTGTTATCGTATAAATCTGAGCTGCCGTATGTCAGAGTCTGGTTTGCCGTATTTCAAAGGAAAAAATACCAAATTGCCGTATTTAATTATTTATTTTAAAAACGTCTATTCTTCATTTCTTTCTTCTCCATAAAGGTTTTGTGTCGTTTCTATTACTTCAGATTCATGTTTATCTAGTGCGTACTTGTCCTTGATTCTCATTTTGTCGCACATTTCGTGCGACTTCATCATACATCAGCGTTATATCCCGGTTGCAACCCAAACTTTAGTTTCGGTGCTTGGGGTCAGGAGCTATAGTCGATATTTCCACGTAGGTACATACACCATAACCTTTCCACGGTGGCGCTGCTATGTGGTACGCACAAAAGTTTCTTCACTAATTTACATAATATGAGAAATGTTAGAGGCCAGTTTCCATTTTTCAATTCGTGTACATGTTTCCAAAAGTTGATAATATCGGGAATTTGTTCTGGACAATAGATAAATTGACATTTCTTAACATTTGCCATTCTCTATCCATTCCAGTTATATTATTTAGACAAATATTTAAGAATAAATAATCTATATCTGCAATGGAAGGGAATTTCTTTTTTAACTCACGATCCAGAGTTGCTTTGGGGTCTAACATCAGATATTTTAATACTTCTGTCGTTAAAAGGAATTTTTAATATCTGTTTTGCAGCTTCCAGATAAAACTCCTTACACTTTATGGGAAAATTTTCAGCTGTTCTTCCTCTAGTTCTCCAATTTCTCTCTTTCTTCTGATCAGATTTGGCACCTTTCCATCGATGTATAATATTTTTTGCAACGGTAACTGTTTCTGCTCATGCGAGAAGTCAAAATTAAATATTTTAGTTTCTTTAGCGTCTAAAATATTTCATGCATGAAAAACAGTAAAAATTAGGAATGAAACAGAAAACAGGGGTATCGGTGTGAAAACAGTAAATCTACTCTTAAAACAGTAGGGTTGGTAACACTTTTCAAGGTTCCACCTATGTACATTCCATTTCATTCGCTAGTATAAAAACGTTTCATTCCACTACCGCCAATTGCCGTATTTTGTGATACGGCAATGGGAGGCCTGCCGTATACCGTATTTTCTGAAAAAAAATCGTGGATTGCCGTATAATACGGCAATTGCCGTATCAATAACAACACTGGTTCCCCTCATCAGTTCAATTTTTTATAGTTGTCAAAAATTCAAAATGTCAAATATTTGACGTAGGGGTGTACGATATAAATCGATATTTCATAAAATATCGATATATGGATGAGATATATCGCTTCAACCCGATATTATCGAATCATCTAGTATCGATATGTATTATCAATATATTTTATCCGATATATCAAATATCGTGAGAAATTAAACATCTGGTTTCAATGCCTTGATGCTAAGTCATAAAATCATTCAAAGAGGTTATGAACGTTCTGTTTTGTGTTGATCGCTTCGTTCTCAGTACAAAATAACTTACACTATTCGGTCCATAGTTGACGGAGATATCGCAGAACGTAAAAAATATACTAGAATCGAGAACCGCCTCTTTTTTGTAGTCAGGTAAAAATAATTAAAGAACTACAAGGGCGAACTAGTTCGCCATCGGCTTTCCAGCTAAATATATGGAACGCTCCCAATAGCAAATGACTCTGGCCAGGAATATATTTATTATTAAGGACTATACTCCGGACGCCGAGCAGGAAGAATTTCGTCCATTGACCTGTTATTATCTGTCTCTGCCACTCCCGCGTAAATACAATGCCGCTTTGCTCGCACAGAGCAATGACCGACGGTGGTCAGCCATAATTTTACGCATAGTGGGTATTTCTTTGCGAACTGTGTACATTGTACTAATAATATCTCTTAACGCTGTTAACGCTCTTTTTTTAATCGGCGTTGTGATTTTACTGCCACTAGCAGTAGCAGTTTCCTTTTCGCGCCTTAACTTTGCCACTGTATGTTTGACAGCTCCTGTAGCACTAACTACATGCTGTGTGACCTTGGTTGCATTTTGTAAGTGGTCTAAAATTTCTATTACAGTTTGCTTGGACATCATTATGTCCTCACTAGAGTCTAATGTATTTTTCATGATTCGAGTTCCATTCCGAAGTAGTAACTTAGTGTCCTCCTTCTCTTTTTCAAAGAAATCATCCACTTTAATAATGATTTCACGAGCTCGACTGTGAATTATTTTTCTACTCATTTTAAATATTTTAACAATAAACAAAAAATAACAACAACGTTGCTAACGGTACTGACGTTACCAGCGCATTACCAATTTGTGTGGATCATAGTCAAAAATATTAAAAAGTTGATTATTGCGGCCTATGTTGTCAGCAATATTCAAATATTATTAAATGTTTAGTTTTACTTTATAAAAGACAGTGATCTAAACGCAGTACATATACAATTCGTAATCATGAGACAGATATTAATAATATTAATAAAAATGTAATATATTTATTCATAAAAAGTTACACTTTAATTTAAACCATGCCCGTAAAACTACTTACGCAGTTTGACTGCAGGTAACTCGATAAGATACTATGGTTCAACTCTTAATATGTGTATCAAATATCAAGCGTAAATATTTACAATTATTTAAAATTAAAAGTATAATAATTAAAAAAACGTGCTAATATATTATTTAAATTTAATACACATAATAGTTAACAAGTTTTCGTTTTCCATGAAGGTGGTTTGGCTAGATCGTAAATGTTAGCAAACACCATGAAAACCCCCAAAACACATAAACCGAGAGTGCAACTGTAAAGAACACGGTCGGGAAATCCTGTAAAAAAATTTAAACTCTTACAAAGAAATTATGTAGTGAAATAAAAAATGTATATGTATTTTGTAGCTGAAGGTACCTACGCCTGTGTTGTCACAAACAAAATGTCCACAATGAGTCACGGTTCGACTTTCAAAATGGTTTTGTGTAATATATTAACGGGGGGTGATCAAAAATAAAATTTTGAGGTTGGATTAACATAGATCGTTTATCCATCGCAATAAATCGGCATTTAAATTTACTACATGACAGCTAGAAAACCTTAACTCAGCTGACAAATACAATCTAGAATATCCCTGTAATGAAGCTTATGGGATTAAAATGTCTTCCAGAGCTCTTTCTACTTGTTAAGGTGAATAGTTAGCCACGAGCAAATATATTTCCGGCTTCGCTCCAGTAATTAATTTTAGATTTTAAAAATATACCGTTAAAAGTCAGAAAATGAATTAATTGCTCATCTCATGGATAGTTATAGTACCTTTTTTCAAAAAAATTGGACGTCCATCCTCGCATTGAAAATCTGATTGTAATTTTTTCATTTTGATCAGACTTGGGGGTTTTTGTAAAACAATGCTCGTTGATAGTTTGCGAAATGATTGCTTAGTGAATAATTGCGTTGTATTGTACATTTTTATTATATTTTTGATTATCTGCGATATGTCATTGATCGAATTCAAGTCAAATGCAATTTTTCATTTTGTTTTACTATTTACTATAATCTTTACATTTTTGAAAACAGCCAGTACGTAAAATAACAATTGTAACTTTTTATTTTATTTTCGAAAGTTGTTTACGAGTATATAATCCAATACAAATAAATGATCATTTCTGTTATGCTTAAAGGTAGTGGGCAGTTAGATTAAGGCAATTGGTGGTTCTTAAAATGTTTGGAAGAAGTACATACACATGTTTGCACTGGATATATTTCTTCTAAACATTTCAAGGGCCCAGAAGTTGGAATAGTTATTAATTGGATTTCGATACATAATTATAAGCAAAAGAATTTTTTTTCGTCATGACAAATCCATATTCATCCACATCTTTAATAGTTACTTCTGGTTTGAACATGAACTTTGCAAAACTATAAGGAGTTAGCAATTACGCTACATGGAAATTTCAAATGAAGTTGCTCCTTATTGAAAATGGTCTGTGGGACTTTGCTAATGGGACAATTGCAGCAATCTCTGATCCCAGCCATGACAAAAGGCTTATGCCAAGATTTGTTTGAATATTCAACCAATTTGCTATCCTCACGTTAAAATACAAATACCTCAACAGAAGCCTGGCAGAATATTAGAGCCGCATAGGAAAATACTGCAAGAAACTCAACCATTTGAGGTTCGCGGATGACCTAGTCCTATTCACTAACAATGCTAGTCATGGATTGTACGTAGTACATAATACTTCCATGATGCTAGTACGCTACAACAAATATTACAATAACTGACAGATGCAAGTAGAACAGTTGGTCTTGTCCTAAACAAATCCAAGACAAAGTTGATGACAAATAGAATAGAAATAGACATAATAGTCGATGATGAATATATAGAATATGTAAAAGCTGCACATACTTAGGACAACTAATATCTTTTAAAGAACAAACTGACATAGAAATTGAAAGAAGTATTGCGGGTGCATGGGTGAGGTACTGGTCACTTAAAGATATATTTAAAAGCAAACAGTTTTCTCTATTCGTTAAGAAAAAGGTGTTCAATTTGTGCATTTTGCCATGTCTCTCTTATGGATGCCAACCCCAGGCTCTGAATCAAAGACATCTAAAACAATTGAGAACGTGCCAAAAGGGAATGGAAAGAAACATGATAAGTGTTACGATAATAGATTACATGAGAGCAGATGATATACGATCCACAACTAAGGATGTTAAGATAATAAGAATAATAAGACAGCTTAAATGGATATGGACAGGATACATGACAAGAGACAGTAGAGAAAAATGAACAAGCAAAAAGATAGATAGACGATACCAGGAAAGTCGGAGATGCTACTTCGTGGAATAAAACAAAAAACAGAAAATAATGAAAGCATTTGGAAGACGCCTATGTGTCACAGAATACGCTGATCACAAAATAAGACACCGGTATTAATTTATAAATATTTAATTTTATAAGTGTTATGAAATGTTTTCAGCAATAAAGGCTTAATAATAACGTTAATGGCATTTATAAATTAAATCTATCACAAGAGTCAAATTTTAATTAATATACGGTAGATAGTAATTTAGAGCATGATACTCGGTCTACAGGTAATAATACTTTTAATATTAAAATTAGTTCTACAGAATTATGACATCTTCGTTTAGGACCTTCGATTACAAATAGTACTATTATTGATAGAAGCTTAGGACATTTAAGTTCCACCATCGAAGCGGTGAGGCCTGTCCTGGCCGAATGGCTGGAAAGGCGCCACGGCACCCTAACCTTCCGCCTGACGCAGGTCCTCTCGGGGCACGGTTGCTTCAGGAGGCACCTGTGTCGCATAGAGTGGGAGATGACGTCGGGGTGCCACCACTGTGGCGCGGGCGACGAGGAGGACACGGTGGACCACACTGTCGCCGTGTGCCATGCGTGGCGCGAGTAGCGCCGCGCCCTCGTCGCCCAAATCGGCGCGGACCTGTCGCTCCCGGCCCTGGTTCTATCCATGGTCGGGGGTGATCCTGGATGGACGGCTGTCGCCTCCTTCTGCGAGGCAGTCATGTCCACAAAGGAGGCGGCGGAGCGGGAGCGGGAGTCGACCACCACACACCCCTCCTGCCAACGCAGGCCACGTCGGCAGCGCCGGAGGGCAACTACTGACCTCCGGCCGCCGTAAAAAGCGGCCGCGGGCGGCCCCTCGGGGGAAGACCCGCCGCCCGCACTATTGCCACAAGGGTGAGGGCTGCGTGCTGTTCTACGGTCCCCCTCTACTCCTAAAATTATTACAGGAGAGCGCCAGGGGGACGAAAGCCTGACCAGCCAGTTACATTAAAGTAACTGACTTGACATTACAAGGTACAAAATTACAAGATGCCACTTCTATTCCTGATCAGTCATCAGGTTCGATAATAGAATTTTTAGTTAACGATTCAAACGTGCCAGGACCGTCATCTAATGAAAGTGATTCAACAAATAATTCATTAGTTGATAGTGTGAATACTGCAATATAATTCCTGCTGTTAATGAATCTAGTAGTGATGAAGAACCTGAACCTCAATTAGCCATTGTTCAACTTGATTCTGATATTAATGATCATATTTTACATGATAATGCTAAACAAAGTTCTCGGCCTATTCGTCAAAATCGTCTACCTTGCTGGTTAGATGATTACGATACGAATTTTTTAATAGAGTTTGCTTTAGCCGAACGTTAAAAACCAAAAACTATACTGAAGCCATATATCACAATAAGGCTTCAGAATGGATTAAATCCATAGCTTTCTCGAGGAATATGATTCTTTAATGCTGCATAATGTTTGGGGACTAGTAGATAAGCCTAAAAATAAAAATTTCATAAAATGTAAATGGGTTTTTAATGAAAAGGTAGATCCTAATGGGACCTTTGAAAAATTCAAGGCCCGTTTAGTTGGTGAAGGTCTTACTCAAATATACGGTGTCGACTTTGAAGAAACTTTTGCACCAGTTGTTAGGCATTGCGTTAATTGCTATTTGCAATTGGCGAAAATGATATGGGTATTGAATACGGCGATGTAGATACTGCATTTCTTAACGGTTCATTGAATGAAACCATATACGTGGAACAACTTGCCGGATTTGTTATTGAGGGGCACAACAAATTTAAATTTGTCTTCTCAAAAAGAGTTTATACGGTCTTAAACAAGCCAGTAGAGCATGGAATAATAAAGTTCATAGTGTTAGGAACCGAAAGGATGGTACTTTAAAATTGTCTCAACCTGAATATAGTATATCAAAAGTATATTGCATAAATTTGGTATGCAGAATTGCCACAAAGTAGCAACTCCTATGGAAGTTAATTTTAACCTTCAAGAGCTGCGACAATTGATAGCAAATATCCATACCAGGAACTTATCGGTAGTCATAAATATCATGATATTTGTACTCATCTTGATATATCCTTAGCTTCTAGCAAATTAAGTATTAATATTGCCTGCAACGAATCGCATTGGAAAGCCGCTAAATGCATGCTGCGGTATTTGTCCAATAACATGAGTTATGGCCTAAATTTCAGGAAGGTTACTGGTCCTGTAAAGATCGAAATTTCGTCCGACGTAGGTTGGGCGGGGTAGGTATATTACAGACAGAAAATCTTATTCTGGTTTTATAGCTAGGTTCGGGAATTGGTCCATTAACGGGTACAGTCATCAGCAGCAAAATATTGCAAAATATTGGTTCCAGCGCATTACCAATTTGCGTGGCTTATATATAGTCAATTTGTATTTAACTTATATCTATAAAATGAATGTCTGTATGTCCTCATTTGATCATGTCATGACCTTCAGCAAAGTGTTGTGTATGAGCCCACAAAGGTTTCTGAGTTGGTACGACCAATCTTTGATAGACGTAGATCTACGCAACTATCATTCCAATGAATTTCATTTATTGCCGTGACAGCTGAACGTAAGAAATTGTGAAATTAAAATGCATGTTTTAATAATATGGATGTATCGAAAAAGTTTTGCATAAAAACTCTTTCCTTTATATTACGAACATATTTATCATAGCCAGCTTGATTCAATAATAAAATATTTAAAAAATAAGAATTTTTTTATTGTATCGCCTGCCCCACCGCGCGCTGAAAATATTAAGCGTATTTTTATATTTGGGAGCGTTTTTCGAATAATTTTGTGCATTCCATTGTGAGTTAATTTATTAATTTAGATAATTATATAATTCAGTGTAATTGAAAAAAAAAAACAAGAAATATTGTGTATCCCACTTCCCACACATCCCACAGCACTTCATTTCAGCAATTCACTAACGGATTGAAACGAAGCGCTGCAATGTCACAATTTTTTCGACATGAACATGATCAATAAAATGACTCGAAATAAATTCAATATTTGTGTAATGTCTTTCCATAAAACTTATTTTAGTTAATAAGTAGCGTAGCAACGCGCGCAGGGTACAGCTAGTATATATAATATTCGGCGTGGACCTGTCGCTCCCGGCCCTGGTTCTGTCCATGGTCGGGGGCGATCCTGGATGGACGGCCGTCGCCTCCTTCTGCGAGGCAGTCATGTCCGCAAAGGAGGCGGCGGAGCGGGAGCGGGAGTCGACCACCACACTCCCCTCCCGCCAACGCAGGCCACGCCGGCGGCGCCGGAGGGCCAGTAACGACCTCCGGCCGCCGTAAAAAGCGGCCGCGGGCGGCCCCTCGGACCCGCCGCCCGCACTATTACCGCGAGGGTGAGGGCTGCGTGCTGTTCCGCGGCCCCCCTCAACTCCTAGAGTTGTTAGGAGAGCGCCGGGGGGACGAAACCCTGACCCCCTGGCGCCAACACTTTAGAAGGGGCCCGCCTCAAGACAAAAGGCGGGCCGGCGCCGGCCCGGGCCACGAGATCGGCAGGCCATATATCCGTGGGCCCGGGCGTAGGCGATAGGAGAACAGCGGGGTTTTTTAGTGGGTAGTCGGAAAAATCCCGGAGTCCCACATATCCCTCGGTCCCCCCGGGCCGGGGGAACCCGTCAAGAGAGGTTTTTCCCCGAGACCAAAAAAAAAAAAAAAAAAAAAAGTATATATAATATATCGGATCAAAATATCGATATATTGAATAAAAAAGATTGATACATCGATAATCGATATTTATTCAATTCAAGTTCAAGGCCATCAAGGGCATCAAGGCATTCATAAATAAATTTCATTTCAATTTTCAAGGTATTTTCAATAATGTCTGTCGATTAACAATAATAAATTAATTTGATATATAAGTATATATCTTATATTCACTAAACTAATGAAGTATATCTATTTTTATAAATTTTATGTAGTTTTTTAAACTTGTGTTTGTTTAATGTAATTCAGCCGGTAACCTAAACCAAAATGACTGAAACTTCATGTTACATCTTGGACAACGGCGCTTATACCGCCAAGGTGGGATTTTCATCGCAAGAGCCGAAGATAGTTCCCAATTGCATCATGAAAGCCAAGTCGGAACGGCGGCGTCCCTTCATAGGTTCACAAATCGACGAGTGCCGGGATGCGTCGGGGCTATTTTACATCCTACCATTCCAAAAAGGCTTTTTAGTCAACTGGGATACACAGAAAACGATTTGGGACTTCATGTTCAGTAAAGAATGCTGTCCAGTTAATTTTAATGATACTCCACTGATAATCACAGAACCTATATTTAATTTTGCTTCAATCCAGGAGGCTATGACTGAGATTTTCTTTGAGGAGTATGAATGCCAGTCGTTGTTACGTATTAATGCAACGGATTTAGCTGATTGCCATTATAGAAAGACACATAATAATGATTGTACCGTTGTAGTAGACTCCGGGTATAGCTTTACATACATTGTTCCATACATAAAAGGTAAAAAGTATTGGGGAGGTATTAGAAGGATAGATGTTGGTGGTAAAGTACTGACAAACCATTTGAAGGAGGTCTTATCGTATAGACAATTGAATGTAATGGATGAAACTTATGTGATAAATCAAGTTAAGGAAGATTCTTGCTTTGTATCCCAAGATTTTATGGGTGATATGGATGTTGCAAGGAAAAAAGGTATATTTTTAATTGTAATACAGTTTATATAGATATTTAATATGTATAATTTTTCAATAACTACCTGATAGGATTATAAGCATGCAGTGTAAAACAAATGTATATAACTAGCTAGATATTAAAATGTACAGTAAAAAAGCAACAGCTGGTTATTGTCCCATCCAAATTCATTTATAGCTGAGTAGCTAAGCTACTAGACCTAAAAGTCATGGTCTAAAGGACCACATAGTTTTCAGAGTAGGAGTTTAGTTACATGCATAGTTCATATTCATGCAGGGGTGGTGAAAAAATACAGACCTCTGCGGCCGGGGTCGACCTGTCGTAAAAGGCGACAAAACAACCCACCCTAGCTATGTGATAGGGCCCCAAGCCCGTCTGGATCTCGGGCACCTTTGGTTTTAAGTATGCCGCCATAGTAACTTTGTGTTGTGTTCTGGCATTAGTTGCAAACCCATAGGCGACGGTTACTTCTAAATTCTATGTGGGCCGTCAGCCTGTTTGCTATCCTACAGCAATAAAAAAAAGGAGATACAGTGCTGTTGTATCACCAAGGCCATACTGCAATGTTTAACTAATCCTTTATGGTCTAACAGCTACAATAGAATAATAAAAATATATTAGTATGTATTACCTCTTTTTATTATAAACTTCTTTGGAGAAGATTAACCCACTGCTTAATTCATTTTATGCATTAAAATCATTGACAACCAACTTTATTCATGTAAATATCTTTGATAAAATAATTGTTTCTTTGAAATTTCAGCTCCAGAAAACACTATAGTAAAAGACTATGTCTTACCAGACTATACCACTCTACGCAGGGGATATTTACGTGATATTCTCAAACCCGATGAAGATCTTGAACAACAAACCCTAAGGCTTAATAACGAAAGGTTCTCAATCCCTGAGCTGTTATTCCATCCCTCCGATGTGGGGATTTCGCAGATGGGCATACCAGAGGCTATTATACACAGTATCAATGCATGTCCTGAAGAGCATATGGAAGGGTTATTGGAGAATATTGTTTTATATGGAGGCTGTACGATGTTTCCAGGTAAATATGAGTTTTATTTCTTCATTTATTGTAATTGGAATTTTTTTTTATATTAACCTGTTAACCTCATTATCTATATCCTATTTTTTTTTTTATAGCGATAGTTCAGCAGATAGGCAAACGGCTCACCCTGGCAGGTGGTCACCGTCGCCTATGGACGTCTGCAACACCAGAGGCATTACTAACGCGCTGCCGGCCTATTCTAACATATTTAATAAAATAGTAAAAAATTATTCATAACATAAGAATAAAATTACTGAGGAGAAACTTAATGTTCTAAAAAGCAAGGGGTGCTCGATATCAATCTTATAATTTTTTTTACTAATTTCATTTGGAAATGTAGAGTTAGTTTAAAAATATCATACAAAGCACCCCATTTTATAAGCTTTTATAGTTATCATTAATTTTCTCCTCTGTAGTTTTATTTTTATGTTAGGAACTATATTGTGATTATGTAACTATAAGAAATAGTGAGATAAGGGAACGTTGTGGTCTGAAAGAAGATGTAGTGACAAAAATTGAGAAAGGTATGCTGAGATGGTTTGGCCATGTCGAGAGAATGAATGAAGAACGATTGAGGAAAAAAGTGTATAAGGCGAGTGTGGTAACCTAGGCGTGAGGTAACCTAGGCGGACGTTTCGAGACCAGATTAGGGACGTCTTGAAAAAAGGCCAGGTCAAGAGTACCCTAAATCGAAGGGCATGTATGAAGGGAATAATGAAAGTGGACGAAGCGAAACAAGTATGTAAGGATCGTAGCAAGTGGAGAGAAGTGGTCTCTGCCTACCCCTACGGGAAAGAGGCGTGATTATATGTATGTATGTATGATTAACTATAAAAGTGTTTTTTATTTATTTATTGTCAATTCCCAATCCATAAATGTTTTTATTAATTTAACGCTATCTTTCTTCCTTCTTCCGGCGAAGGAAAAGAAAGTGTTAATCCTGTAGGGACTATGGGACAAAATTAATAAATTTTCATATTGTCATCAGGTCTTGACAAGTGTGCAAAATTTTGAATTTTTTTGATTATTCAAAGTGGATAAAAATAGAGTCCTAAAATTCCGTTACATAGGTACATACAGGTGAAGTCTAACCGCGACACCCATGTACAGGTTGTGTGGGGAACATACAGAACGTATGGAACACCTCCTGTGTACATGCGATGCATTGGCCAGGAGGTGAATGAATCCTTTGGGGGTAGGATATCCGACACCGGAAGACTACAGGCTTCTATCTCCATATCTCATTGTTAGGCTCATGAAGCAAATCTTCAATGAGAATGAAGAGGAGTGATTGCTATCTAGGGGAACACAAAAGATCCTATTGGGTCGAAGTGTCCGAGATATTTCTTGGCCCCAAAACAAGATAAGATACAGGTCAAGTTAATAGAACTATGATAAAAATACTCTTTTTTTATTGGTGTAGGACAGCAGACAGGCTGACGACCTACTTAGAATTTAGCAGTTACCATCGCCTCTGGGTGTTTGTAACGCCAGTGGCATCGCGGACACGCTGCTGTCCCATAAGGGGACAGAAACTTGGGTCGGCCGGAACACAACACAAGGTTATTATGGCGGCATATTTAAGACCAAAGGTGGTCGCCATCCAGACTGGTTTGAGGCCCTACCACGTAGCTAGGGTGGGTTATTTTGTTGCCTTTTACGACATGCCGACCCCGGTCGCAGAGATTAGTATTCTTTCTCCACCCTTGCACGGATCAAAATTGTAATTTAAAAGTTAATAATATGACAATATTGTAATTTCCAGGCTTTCGTGATCGCGTCTACAATGAAGTTCGTGCCTTAGCTTTAGATCATTTCGATGTGAACGTAACATTGCCTGACAACCCAATAACCTACGCTTGGGAAGGTGGGAAAATGATGTTCCGAGATCCAGATTTCTACTCGTTCTGTCTAACAAAAGAAGAATATGAGGAAGAAGGGAAGTCGTTGGCGTTTGAGAGGTTCGACATATAACGTCGAAAGCGAGCAAGGCGGTCTGAGTAGACTGTCTTGGCTCGGAAAAAGGGGTGTGCCAAATATTGAATGTCTTGAATGGAATGATTTTGAAGGCGCTTTATTAGGTTTGTCCTTTGCTGAGTGACCGGAAGGGGAGGTGGGATGGATATTGAGTGAATCCAAATGGAACAAAAATAATTATTACTGCAGTCAGACTGAAAAATACGAGTAGAAATGGTAAAGTACTCGTAGACAAGGGGGTAGTATTGATTTCTAAATATGTTTGTCTAAATAAATAGTTTATGTATGTGTTTTGTTTGTAAAACCCCATGAGAGAAATAGGACCTCCATTTTGTGTAGGTTTGGTTCCTAATTCAAAATTGAGACTAAGGGTCGAGTCACACCGGAATGACAGCGGCGCGGCTAGCACTTTCAGTGTGAAATAATTTAAAACTTTATCTACATACTTAAAAGATCAGTATCGCTTGAAAAGGTCGTGGCGCGCGGCTGTTCGCTTCACCGCGGGCGGACGGCGGCTGCGTCGCGACCTTTTCAAGCGATACTGATCTTTTAAGTATGTAGATAAAGTTTAAAATTATTTCACACTGAAAGTGCTCGCCGTGCCGCTGCCATTCCGGTGTGACTCGACTCTAAGATCAGTGTCGCCAACACTTGAAATTTTATCCCCCTAAGACTAAATTCAAAAACCCCCTAACTCACAATTTGAAAAATATAGGTTCTTATCTAATATTAAAATGTTTAATAATTTTTTTTTATTTTTAATAAAAACTTTAGAAATTAAAAGATCTCATACAATTACTGTTTTCATGCACAAAAAACGCCTTTTTGAAACAATAACGAGGAAAAACAAAAACTCAACATATAAATCTACAGTTTTCTAGAAAAAAAATCGGACACTGTTGTTTCTCAATCATAAGTGTGACTAGATTAACCCCTAAAGATTTTTTCCCCCAAAAAAACCCTGGTGCAATTTTTACCCCTAAATTTGGGGAGAAAACCCCTAAGTTGGCTACACTGCCTAAGATGATCATATTTTTTTAACAGTAGCTATATATATATATATATATATAACTCATAGAATTCTATATGGGTAATGATTAATGAATCACTGCCATCTTTGAAGTTTTTTTTTATTGCTGTATGACAGCAGACAGGCTGCCGGCCCGCTTAAAATTTAGCAGTTACCGTCGCCTATGGGTATTTGCAACGGCAGTGGCGTCGAACACGCTGCTGTCCCTTATGGGTACAGGAACTTGGTCAATAATACCGGAACACAACACAAGGTTATTATGGCGACATACCTAAGACTAATAAAGGTGGTGGCAATCCTGACTGGCTTGAGGCCCTACCACGTAGCTAAAGTTATGTTGACATAGACCTGTGTCGGTCAATCATTTTCCATGACCCGGGTCGATCGTGACCGATTCGTATAGTGATCGGGTTAAAAAGATTCGGTCATTTCGGTCCCAGTTCGTATGTATGTATCTGTATAATATAAATGATCGACGGATTGCGCGATCGATCTCGTTCTCACGTTAGAATTTCAATATTTTCAATCATTTCGGTTATTTCGATCACAGTTCGTATGTATCTATAAATGACCGAAGGATTGCGCGATCGATCTCGTTCTCACGTTAGAACGAGAACAGGGACGCAATAGGGACTATGCGTAAGACTCCAAAAAGGGCAGATTTTTTTTCGTAATCTTTATTGATAAAAAAACGTAACTATACAATTATTTTTAAGATTTATTATCATTTAATAGTAAAATTTTATTATCAAAAAGTGGCTGTTTAAAATTTTTCGTGGAATATTTCCAAAACGCAACGATATTCGTGGAACACCCGTGACATCACGTGACTACATTCGGTTCGGAAATATACATAACTATAGTTACAATGATATTTTATATATTTCTAAAAAGAGGCAGATATATTTCAATTCAAGCGCACGCCAAGTGAAGACTCGAAAACAGGCCAAAGTGTACTTATATTATAAAATCAGTCGGAAAATCTAATAAATATATTATTATATAAAAAAAACTTTAATGTTCCGAATTATTTACCAGCGTTTATTTATATCTTATATCTTTAAACGAGCAATTCTTGTATATATATAATTGGAATCTCGGAATCTGCTCCAACGATTTTCATGAAATTTAGTGTATGGGGGGGTTTCGGGGACGATAAATCGATCTAGCTAGGAATCATTTCTAGAAAATGTCATTTATTATTAGCATTCGATCTAACATGTCGTAAGTTGAATTCCATCTGGTGACTACGCTTTGTTTTAATTTAAGTGGAGGCAAATCCATTTGAAGTTGCATGGCTTGCAATCTGCTAGCTGCTGAGGAACTGTGTTTGAAATATTGTACTATTGCCTTTACGTTATCTAATTGGTCGTTTATTGTGTCCAAACTGTGTTGAACTACAAGATTCACGGTATGGGCGAAGCATGGAAAATGTCACCAGGTTGTCAAGTGAACGGCTGCAACTATATTCGGCGCATTGTCAGTGATTATTCCAGATATTTTATGCGAAATACTCCAATCAGTCACCTCGTTTTGTAAGAAGTTGTATAAATTCTCAGATGTATGTCGCTCATAAAACTGAGTGCAGCCTAGGAGGACTGATTTAAGAGTAGTACCTTCACCTATAAAATGAGCTGTCAAGGCCATATAATTTACGTTAGCGATCGATGTCCAGCCGTCTGTAGTAAGACATATAGCATCTGCTTCAGCAATCAGCTTCAATACCTTTTCCTTTGTATTATGATATAGTCTATGTATTAAACTGGAAGATATTGTTTTGTAGGCAATGTGTATGTAGGCAATATGGACCTAAAGATATTTTTAAATTCCTCCTCTTCAACTATGGAAAATGAATGATAACCCTTGACTATAAATTTAATAATAAGTTCGTCAAGCTGTTTTGCCTTGTTGAGCGGCAATGGTCTCGTATCCACAGCGAAATTTTGTCTGTACCTGTGACAGCACGGTATGGCAAATAGTTGTGGCAGCTGGTGTAGTTTTGTCACACATGAAAGGCACTGATGTGGACATACTTGATGTACTAGGCATTATTCCTGCATCGTCGGATTGGGCGCTGTTTGATAGGCTGGTAGGCTGAATTTGGGAAATACCGGTTGGTACCGTTGGTAGGTGCAAATTGGAAGGTAAGTCAATAGGTACAGTCCCATGTAAATTTTTCATGTGCCTCGTCAAATTAACGGTGGCGCCTCCAGAAAAGCTAATGGTTTTAGAGCAGTACACTTTGCCTTATCTTTATTTATTATGGAAAAATGATTCCATATTTTACTCCTTTTTTTAATTAGGTCCGACATTTTAAGTTAACCAAATAAACTTAAACCAATTAAATAGGCAGTTACTCGATAGCAAAATAATTACAAAACTAAAAAACAATAAATATCACAATTCAATTCAAATTAGGTAATTTAGCGACATGCAATTATATGGATTTTACTACCACCAACACAAACACACCCGTCACTTAAAATATTTTATAAAAAGTACTAAGTTACTAACAATTAAAGGTGTGTAACTCAGGATAGATAAACTCAAAAGATATATATCCCAAGTGATGAGTTATTTTATCTCTATATCTCTTGTATTCAAACTGTATCTTTATATATTTATCTTTACAGTACATATTTCGGTACATTTCATAACATATCTCACTTCACACTGAGTAGATCGAGAAGAATGATTATCTGGGTGCAACGCGTATTTTTTATAATAGAATGAGTTCGAGTATAGTAGCAAGCCAATATAAATAAATATTGTTTTAATACTTTACTCGGTTTAGTTTTGAGCAGCTTCAGCTTAGTAAAGCATCTTGTTTTTTGCAATAGATAAATTATTGTAATTGTTTCGTATATTCTTAAAATTTGTATTTAGTTTACGGTATTAGTTACGCCAGCCTAGTTCCAAAAGATTAATAAAAAATAGATTTATTAGACTTATTCGGACTTTTGTACTTGACTTTTGTAGGTTGACAGTCCTAAGCCTATCAAGTATGAAGGAAAATCAGACCGCTGTTTCAGTTTTAATATTTAAATTAAAAAGGAGTTAATATCACTAACTCATCTTGTCTGCAATTGATATTATTCACGGCAAAATAAAGAGTTAAAGATATAAAAGAATGATATATATCTTTATATCCAAAAGATATATGTCTTTCTTTTCTTCTTGGTGAGTTATTTTGCTCATGACTACTAACAATAACACACGCAATCAATATACTAGGTACCGGGAATATACCGAAATGCTGTCGCAGGCAGTGTTGCCAACAAGACCAACGAAGAATCTGCTAAAATGGTGTTAAAATTATGCCAAAATTATGCCAAATGCTTTATAGATATGCTAAAAATTATGCTAACATTTTTCAATGTCAAATAAAACATAATATAATTTTAAAATGTTTAATAATTAACAAAATATATGTTTTAGTCCACTATGTTATCAAATAAAATAATAATATCTTGGTCTTCATCGACACCTAATGTGCTTGAAGACGATGAAGCCTCATTGCTCAGACTGTAGTAACTCTCCTTGGTACCTATAGAGCGCAGTACGTTATCCGGAACTGTGCAAGAGTAGCAGCATATCCCTGCCCTCTTTAGGCCGAATCTGATGTATAAAATGGCATTTAAAGTTTTTACCGACAAACAATTGCGCAGCTTAGTTTTTACTACATTCTTTTGACTGAAAACCCGTTCAATTTCAGCGTTTGAATGTGGTAGTGTTAATAACGATATTGCTAACTGAGATAAATCTGCAAAGGGGTTATTACAGGCTGCATCTTTATAATCAACTACTTCATTCCAGAAGTCTATGGTGGAAGATATACATTCCCATTTAATGTGAACTATGTTTCTCCATTGAGACATGAGTCTATCTATTGTGGATGCATCCACTCGTAATTCTTGGGCAATATCAATTATAGAAGGCTTGACTGTTTTTAAAGTTTCTTTTACTGAAATCATCTTCGATCAACAATAGTTACTATTGTTGATCGAAGATGTTAAGGAAAACATAGATACTTTCTCAATAATTGGTAACCTAGAACGTAGCTCTGTTACAAGTTTCAGTGTGAAATTCAGGCAACGTTGACGTAAATTATTTTCTATTTCAGAGTGAATGTTATATTCACGTAATTTTGTTTCAAAAACGTATCCCATGTACGGTTTAGGATCCAAATAACTTTCTATATTTTGTGTAAAAATATCGACTCTCGCAGTTGGATTCAAAATACGCCGACTTGTAGATTGAACTAAGGCACACAAATCCTTGTAAAGTTTTGTTGGGTCAACATTGCTGCTTTCAAATAACTTGTTTACAGCCTGAACTTCCTCCAAAACAGGATTTAAATACAATAAATACAGATGATTTACAGGATCATTGTACATGGTATAAAGTGTTTCTGCCATATACCAGTGTTTATCGCGCCTGGCAACTTCAAACAGGAATTTCAATTCCACCCATTGCTCTAGCAAAGGGATTTATCCTAAATGAAAATAATGACGTACGCATTAATGTAATTTTTCATGATTAAACTTTTATTTTATAATTATTTTATAGATAGATAACTCTCTATTGTACTAAAAAAAATCACGTATTAAAAAAAACTTATATAATTTATATGCTAAAGAAATATGCTATATGCTAAACAACATGAAAATATGCTAAATTGGCACCAGTGGTCACAGGTCAGTAGTCAGAGTCACCGATGCAACTGATTGATTTATTCTCAAAAATTCAAAATCAAAATCCGCTCCCGCGATTGACAAATTGCGTGCGACCCGAGAGATCCCGCGCAATCCGGTTTATTTTTGATACAATCATACAAGGCACAACAAACAACAAGATAGAAAGAGTGCACTGTGTGACTAGGATTGCATGTATGTACTTAAACGAAAGAGATAGAAGATATTTTAATAGTTACGTCATTGCGTGATTGAATGCACGAAATCATCGATTAAATAAGCAAAACGCTACGGTAATGCTCCACAAATAAAGTCCAATTTCGTTTGTGATATTACCTGGTGATCGAATCTATGGAAGAACGAATCGATTATATAAGCAACATGCTACGGTAATGTTCCACAAATAAAGTCCAATTTCGTTTGTGATATTACCTGGTGATCGAATCTATGGAAGAACGAATCGATTAAATAAGCAACATGCTACGGTAATGTTCCACAAATAAAGTCCAATTTCGTTTGTGATGTCACCTGGTGATCGAATCTATGGAAGACCGAATCGATTAAATAAGCAACAAGCTACGGTAATGCTCCACAAATAAAGTCCAATTTCGTTTGTGATGTCACCTGGTGATTGAATCTATGGACGACCGAATCTTTCAGAGATCCGCGACTCGGTCATTCGCGTATGGGTCGTGATTGGGTGTAAAAGATTCTGTCAATCGCGATCGACACAGGACTATGTTGACAGAATGTTATGATGTATTGGTATACTATTTGAAACATTGGTTGGTGTCGAGTATTTCTGACAATATTCATAATCTGTCACTGTGGGCAACGATATTGGTTTTACTCTTAGTAATTTAAAATTTCACTTCCTCTATTGTAATTTTTATGGTAAAATTGTTTGTAACTCCTAATAAAAAAAATCAAAAATGGGCGTGGTATACTCCTCTCCCCCGTATAAAATTTTAACAAAGCGGCGTAGATGCAGTGGTCTCGAACCTACCGATTTTTCTACCGATATTGCGCCTGTCCTACCGAATTGAAGCAATTTTTCTATGATTTTTATGAATGATAGGAAATTATTCCGATTTTCTACCGAATTCAAATAATTTCAAGCTGGTTGGTATCTGTTACTCTCGTCCCATGGAGGCACAGATTACCCCCTCTATGCATGGAGGTAATTGCTTCATTCGTGAATAAGTTGTTGTGACACAACATGCATTATTTGATAATAATAATTGTTACCTCGAATTATGTTACATAAAGTATTATCTACTTTGTGCTTATAGTATGTATCATATTGTATATCTAGAAAATATACTGTTATCTTGTATTCTTATTGGTTGTTTTTTGTGAAAAGCTTTAGAAAATCATTTAGTAAAAGATCACCTATTTGCGATTAATATGAAATTTCTAGAAAAATATTTCGTGTATTTTTTGCATGTATTGTGGTAATCGAGCAAATAGTTCGCAATAATTATTTGGTTGAATACTGTAGCCACTGTATAACAGATATACGAAACTTATAGAAAAAAGGATTAGCTCTGAAAAAAGGTGTTTGGTTATTTAAATGTCGGCCACGTCGCGCGAATCTGTTGCGAAACTGCTATCCACGCTTTGAAGCACCGTCCTCTTTCTTCTGCACCTGCATTACATTTCTCGGAGGAGGTTTCAGGCGACGAGAATAATATCATCAGGAACCTCTCGGTGGCAGGTAACAAACACGAGCGCTGCGTACAAAAATCGACGGCGCGATCACATAAACGGCGCGGAGTCATAGCTAGGAATGGCGTGAGCTTTTTTTACTTCTAAATGCTAAAGCTGTTGTTGTCTCGGACGACGCGACAGCGACTCCGGGTGGTAAAGGCGTTCGGACCCCGTGGGAGCAGGGTCGATCAGCCGTGGCAGCGTGCTCGGGGTGCGTCTCCTGTGAGACGCGCTCCCGGCTGGACCGTTACATGGAAACCTAGCGAAAAACAGCCACGAATGGCAAGAATATTTTTATTGGGGACTATCGATTCCACCGGTGAAGTCGATCCTATTGTAATCTACTACCGTTTCGAACTTTGTATAGCGGGGAGAGACGAAACGGCTAAAGAAACTCCCCGCAACAAGTCTATACCTACTCCGGACGCCGAGCAGGAAGAATTTCGTCCATTGACCTGTTATTATCTGTTTCTGTCACTCCCGCGTAAATATAATGCCGCTTTGCTCGCACAGAGCAATGACCACCTCTTGGCCGTTTGCTCTGTGCGAGCAAAGCGACATTATATTTAGTATTTACGCGGGATTGGCAGAGACAGATAATAACAGGTCAATGGATGAAATTCTTCCTGCTCGGCGTCCGGAGTATAACTACTTGTACACTTGTAGTGTGTGGGTGTGTGACTAGGTTATGGGGGGCGGAAGGCATCCCTGAACCAATGGCGCGAGCATGTCTCGCGCCCGGTTATTTACGTCACCTGCAGGAGGCAGCTACGCAGGGCGAGGCCACGAGCAATTTGTTGTACTAATAACATTTTTAACGATTGTGATTGGACGAATAACTAGTCAAACTAAGAGTGTATAAAAAGAGCACGAATATTAAATAAAATATTCAGCACTTACTCAGAAACCAACTTCTGGTGTTTCATTTATAACATTCTCATCACTAAAATACGAATAGTAAAAAAGCCAAACCGAATAATAGGTCGTCACACGAAGAGAAAGAACCGAGTACCTACCTACTGCAAATACAAGTTTATGTGCAAAAAGAAATGTAAACAATTATATCGTTGGAAAAATGTTTTCAGACTGTAATAAACCTCCGGATTATATGAGAGAATTTCACAATACGTGCGAAACGGGTCTCAAGAACGTTCGTTCATGTTGCGTACTCTTAAGATCTGGAATGAGCTTCCGGCTGAGGTTTTCTCAGCGCGGTACGATATGGGGTTCTTCGAAAGAGGCGTTATAAAATTTCTTCGAGGCCAGCAGCGTGTTTGCAATGCCTCTGGTGTTGCACACGTCCATAGGCGACGGTAACCACCTGCTAGGGTGGGCCGTTTGCCTGTCTGCTGAACTCGGAAAAAAGCATGAAAGGAAATTGATTTAATCCTGAAAATCCTCACATACCGATTTTTTTTGGAAGATCTACCGATTTCGCATTTTGTTTTTCGAGACCACTGCACAGATTTGCTTGCCTAGATCGTCCTTATTTAATCCGCCACTGTTAACCGTCGCAGTATATTATTTCGATTCTCTGCCCAAGTCTAAAAGGCTTATTACACTTGACTAAATTTAGTCAAATGAAAGCAGCTGAATTCATTCATGCTGCTGACTGAAGTGAAGTGTATTATGTAAGCTAGCATACTAAATTCAGAAGCAAGGATGGTTTCTGACTAAATCATTTAAAAGCCTAATTAGAAATGCATCTAAGAAGGTGTAATCGCATTTAATTATTTACTGATTTCAGTCGTCCCATAGCTCTCCGTGCGTGAGGACGGATTTTAGTTTGTTTTTTACGTCCGAATAAAAAATTAATACGAACTTCCTGTTGCAAGAAATCTTAAGCCCGCCATACATGGGCAGCTTGAAGCAGTCAAGATCGACTGCTTCAAGCTGCGACTGCATAGTGAACTACAGACTTCTACGTACGTACATACACGAACCACTCGAGCAGTTGCAACTGCTTCGGGCGGTTGGCAGCACGGTGAAATTTCATCATGCGGTCAAGCAGTCGCCAGGTATACACTGACTGCTCGAGCTGTCAACTGCTCTCGCGCAGTTACCTCCGCCCGCACTCTTCATTCCACGTCGCGCACGCTTCCCGGCCGCATGCCTCGTTTGTTTATTGAGAACAATGGACGACAACATCGATTGTTGAAGTGCTTCCTCCTCAAAATCCATAATGCTACTGATTTGAAATTGCCAACTGCTCGAGCAGTTATCAATGGCAGCTTCAAGTTGTTAACTCTGTCTACCAAGAGCGGTCCGTGTATGTTGATCACTGGGTAACTGCTCAAGCAGTCCGTGTATCGCGGGCCTTACCAATCTTTCTTTTGGATTTATACTATCTCATATGATAGTATCCTGCTTTTGAATAAACGATGTCACGAGGTTTAATATTAGATCAAACGATCTCGAATCCATTCGTAGATAATTTCTGAAGTCTGCTGGTTCTAAATCACTCTTAATGTTCATATTTGCTAACTTTCCGCGCAGCAATAAATATTTCTTCACCCATATTCTTCTGTTTCTTTTTTTATTTCAAATGAGCCGACAGCGAGGGCTACGCTAAGACTAATTTTTTGTTTTCTGGACAATACTGGGGCCATCCTCGTACACACACACGTCCAACTTCGTCGCGTTTAAACTGGCAATTGATTCAGTAACTGAATTAAGAACAGTGTGATCAGAAGCTTCTAACTTGCTTCTGAATTCAGTCGACTAAATTTAGCCAAGTGTAATAAGCCTTTAGGGGCGCCTTCAAATTAGCCCGTGTCGTGTCGCTGCGACCTCGCTGTTTTCTAAATCCATATAAATCAAAAACGCGCGACTGCAGCCGCGCATCAGTTCATCGATCGACTAGAGTTGGTACACCCGTAATTTTTGTAACATGAACGAAAACCGGGTTGAAGAATTTTGTAATGTTGTATTTTGTTTTCCAATATTTTGTTCTAAACAGAGAAGTAATTCGTAGAATTGTTTTCTTGATAATCTTAAGTAATTCTGAAACTTTTTGTCACAGTAGTCCTTTACTTTATCAAATTCTTACTACTAGTTCACTTAAACAAAATAACGGCAAGGTTTTCTTTTCTTTGTTGAACCATCGTGTTATACAATACTATGATACTCGTACTCTTTTTTGTATACCTATTCTATGTTAGTTTTAAGTATCTGTATGCAATAAAGTTTTCATTCATTCATACTCGAACCAAGCGACAGCAGCGCGACACTTTGCGGCTAATTTGAAGGCACCCCAATGGTCTGGGTATGGACTCAGGTTCCTGCACGCTATGGGACAACAGCATAGCGGTGGGGGCACCTACGGGTAACGTCGCAAACATCCATAGGCGACGGTAACTGCTTACCATTAAGTGGGCCGTCAGCCATCTGCTGTTCTTCAGCAATAAAAAAATATTGTTTGTAGATAAATAAAGCAAGTAATATTTTAAATACATAATTTATTTCTATAGTACATGCTTGAATGACTCACCAGATAACAATTTTACTATACACCTGAAATTATGATTTTACAATTTTTATGAGAATTTTAGATAGCTTAAAATATTTTTACTATACAATGATATATTTTGAATCCAAGTGTTTGTGCTAATTAGGAGTTATACGATGAAACAATTGACGATATGATAATCTATAGACCATCAAACAAGCGTCAATTTCTCATCAAATTATATCAAACATATCAATTTCTAACATAACTGACATTTTTATAGGATATAAGCACCATCAAGTGGCAAGTTTCCATCAAACTTAGATCAATTTATTATTTTAGCATAAGCACTAAGTTTCAAAAGGTTCTTAATCATATCTGGTTCCCATAAATATATTTTTTCCACCAATTATTTAATTATCTAAAATTGTCCATTTTTACGCGACATACAAGACACCTTTTATTACCTATTTATTGATCAAAATTCACTCGAGTCTGTGATCTGAATACACAGTTAATTATTAATAATATATTTATTTAGTACGCATTTGATTGAAATTTCCTTTAATCATCAACCATTTTGAATGATTCGATAGTAATTTGAACATGAGATCACGATCCATTTATGATATATAATAAAATCTATTTGTGATAGGTATGCGATTAAAATAGGTTTCTTTTCTATATGAAAATAAATAAGGACTAATTATTCAGATCACAAACTCATCAGCGTTCATGACTATAAAATCATATAAAATAAAAGTGTAAAATTTCACGTCACATATTCCAGCAATATGTTTCTCGACAGTTGCCTTATAATTCACACAAGATAAAACGAACAATCTCAATTTACAGATAGCTACAGTTTTTTTTTTCTAGATAATTCTTTCATACAGAACGGTTGCTCTATGTAGTAACTAATACATGCAAGACGTTTTACATCCATTTTAGGACAACTCTATGGACTGCATTTTTTCATAACTACGGCTTAAGTTACTTGGACTGAATATCCTTAAAAAACAGGCGCATATATAATTTGTTTATACACATTGTAGCAACTGTCTTAAAAACAATCAGTAAAACACGTTTACGATTTTGACTTCTAAAAACACTATTGTTTCAAACAATTTCTCACAAGTGAGGCGTATTTTGTTTATATAGTTTGCAAATATATGTCAAACTGAAGACATTCGTTTATTTCAAGCAAGGATTGCTTACGCCTTGGAGACCTGTATATTTCAAACACAAAAATCTAACATTCAATATTGAAGTATTGATGCCGAATTGATAATGATCAGGTTACTGATTTTACAATTAATTAATTAAAAATGAATAAATTAACATTTTTATTTATGTATAACATGTGTTTAAATGATTATTAATGAATTTCGAAAAAAATATTTTAACTAGATTTTATCAATTACTAAAATAAAAATTTAAAAAAAGGTAATAAAAACTAATGATACATTTTACTGTTAAAAACTATGTTTTTGAGCTTCATACAAATCCTTAAAAATTTGATCAATCATCAATATATAACTGACCAACATGTTAGTTACAATACTAGTGTCAGGTCATCAATACAGCATCAATATTCAATAAAAATGGACCGTGTTAATCACTATATACTTAATACACATCTTTTAGGCCAGCAATCCATGTAAGTAAGAGGGTCTATGCACTGTTTCGCTTTATGTATGTTTGTTTGTTTGTATGTGCGTCAGGCTTAGCCCTAGTCCATATCAACACTTCACTTTTAATGTTGTGTATCACGGTTTGATTTCGTGGTACCTGAAATTTAAAATACATTAATGAGTATAGGTAAAATAAGCATTAGGAGGTGGAACTGAAGCTGGCAGCTGGTTCCTTTTGGAGACGAGCAGCTCTGGATAGAGCACACTGGAGAAGGCCTTTGCCAATAGGCACTCCCAAATTAAAGATTTAATCTAAATAATTCAAAGTGGAAACTACAAATTCGGTATAAGGCTTATATAATGGATCGGAATGCTGAGCCACAAAGGGTGTATGCGCCGGGCGTTGAGCATGCACCGGTCTTCTCCTTTTCCGCTCCTACACCCGCTTCCGCTATCCGTTCCCGCTCCTACACCCGCTGAGAGGGACGGATACCATGCTGCTGGCGAGGAGCGCGGCCGAGCTCTCGCGGCGATCGGCCCCCCGCGCCCTAGTCCACTTCGAACCGCGCTTAGAGGCAACCGCTGCCCCCGGCCTTGACCAAATAAAAGAAATGGGAGCAAGATCCCGTAGTGCCCGGTTCCGATACGAACCAGTGCACGGGGTCCCAGTGGCGGGTGAGTAATCCTTTTAATTTCCCGCTCATCCAAAGGGGATGGATGAAAAATTATTGCATACAGCTAAGATGCGAATGTTGGTTACAAATCTGGATAAAATTAGAAATTACTTTATTAGGGGAATGACTTTATAAGTTTGAAAGTAGTGCTAGTGATCGAGAAGCTGAAAATAGGCTAGCTTGGTAAGGCCATATAAAGTGAAGAGAGGAGCATCATGTAAGAAGGAGGATGCTTGAAATGAGAGTGTATGGATACAAGATCGATAGAGATACCAAGTGCAGGGGCGGAGAAAGAATACTAACCTCTGTGGCCGGGGTCGGCCTGTCGTAAAAGGCGACAAAACAACCCACCCTAGCTACGTGGTAGGGCCTCAAGCCCAACTGGATGGCGACCACCTTTGGTCTTAAGTATGCCGCCATAATAACCTTGTGTTGTGTTCCGGTATTAGTGACCCAAGTTCCTGTACCCTTATGGGACAGCAGCGTGTTCGCGATGCAACTGGCGTTACAAATACCCATAGGCGGCGGTAGCTGCTAAATTTTAAGCGGGCCGTCAGCCTGTCTGCTGTCTTACAGCAATAAAAAAAATGGAAAAACGGTGTGAATGTTCAGATGACGACTAATAGATTGGAAGGAGAGAACGTGTTGTTTTCTCCTTCTCACATAAAATTGTATTAGTGTACCCCCACAAAGCTGGGATAAGGGCAGCAAAAAGAGTAACTGATATTATGTACTGCTAGTATTTAACGTATTTGTTTAATTATATTAAAAATGTTAAACAATTTTTATATATCATATACTTTGGACCAAAAACTCTTGTGGAGATATCAGACTACCCTACAAAAAATTTATCACTATATTCATTGATCGTAGATAAATGATTTAGACAATCATAGAGGACAAACATCGCATTAAAGTCAGGCTCTCAACAATCCGTTATTGAAAGATTCTTGGGTATTTTGGTCACATTGCCCGACAACAGCTGGATAACTTGGATAAGCTAATCGTGACAAGCAAAGTGGAAGGAAAGCAACCCCATGATCGGTTACCTCTCCGCTGGTGTGACCAAGTAACCACCCTTACTGGACTCCCAATAGCAACCGCTATTCGAGAAGCTGAGGACCGTCGAAGTGGAAACAAGTTACGAGACAGGCCACGGTTGATTTTCAAGGACACGACCTTCAACAATGAAGAATTCGACCAAGAAAAAGTTCTTTAACAAATTGCTTTCTTTGCCAAGTTTTTCAATAATTTTCAGGGATAATATAGGGTCTATATTATATAACTCACCTGCTGGCTAGCTATCATCCTGGAGGGTGTTGAACCTGTTCCCGAGAGTGAGGGGGGCGCGTGACGCGACGCGCTGCTGCGTCGCGCCGCCACCGTTGCCTGCGGTACTCCAGCCGCCCCTCTTGGCACCGCCACCGCTTGCGCCGAGAACGGGGAAATAGTCATCGTTGTGGATGTCTGGTGCGTGCTTCTACAAGACCAAATTAAATGAGAATCGTTTAAATCAAACATGAGGTACAATTGCAGAGGTCATCGGTTCAATTTCCGTCTCGCGTCTGGGATTTTATGTATAACTAGCCGTTCCCGTCCGATTCGCTGGTCGAATAACAGAAAAAATATGAGAAGTTTTCGTACGCATGCGTGCTACACCGCTTGCCCCACTTCTCCGCGGCATGAAGACACACATCACTGAACTCGTAGTGCTTATAAAAATCGTTGTTTCTTATACTTTAAGCGTCTAAGAAATAAAACTTAGAAAAGTTAATTGAAATCTATCGAGTAGTTTTGCCGTGATGCGCACACAACTGCAGACCTGTATCATTTTATTCATATAGATGTATTTATTTACGCAAAACATGTTTAAAGACAGAAGAGGTTCATATAACTTACAGACTGATTACGCCGGGTCGGTGGCTCGGCTGCCCTCTGTCGGCTAACTGGCGGAACGTACACTGACGGTTTAGTTTCGCGGACCTTCTCTTCCACTACCGGCGGTGGAGGGGGTGCCACTTCCGCCTCAGGTGCCTTAACAAACAAAAATATTGTTCATAATGCTGATTATAGGGATAGCTAATTTTAGTATACAGTTATATACAATATGTATGTATAAGGAAGATTGCTGTGAGCCACCACCAAAATATATGAAGATGGACGCATTGTGCGCAAGCTGCCTGTCTCTGCATTCAAGCGCAACGGAATGCAGGACCAAGAGCATTCGAAGACGCTCGGCACTGCGAACTTCCTGTTTAGAAGCCATCGTGACGTAGTTGTCGAATGTGAATTGTGCACGAACCCCAAAGTTCGCGACCCGACAAGTGCCACTCTGCACATCCAAACCGACACTCGGATGTTGTTTACTCAAGAAGAAACCAATGTCTTTGTGTTGTTAATGTGCCGTTTGAGGATAGATGATTGACAAGGAAATTTAGTGTCCTACTTTCAATGTGAAACAAGAAAAATAATTTAAAATTAAAAAAGTGCTTGCGTACAAAGTACACATGTCAGAATTGAAACTTCTTTGGCAAACTAATTTTTAAATCTTCTAATAAATTTAGAAAAGAGAATTTATGAAATATTATTTTATATCTTATTACACAAAACTCAACTGTATTTTATTGCAATAAAGTCGCAATTCGAATAATATGTATAAGTAATGAAATGTAATCATTCTAAAATTACAATATAGAACACTTCAATAATCCTTATTCCATTATTAATAAGGTTGGTATTACTAGAGCAAAAAAAATCAAGTGTATTTCATTGTAATAAAGTGTCAATTCAAATAGATATATTTAAGTAATGCAAACATTTAAAGTCTTAAAATCATTAAAAGCTTTGTGAAGTCACAATATGAATGAATACGAAATGAATATGAAGGAGTGGGTCCAAAGTCCATGGACACAAGATGATTAAGTTTTGTATTAATTAACAGTTGTTTATTGTTTCCTAACTAGTCCTCTGCTTTCTCTGTTATCTAAAATATTTGACTTTATGTTGATATTATTAGATTATTTAATAAAAATAGGAAAATAATTAAAATAACTTTTTTCTTTTGATTATTTTTTAATACATAAAATTGATAAATGTGTGACGTCTCATGAGGGGGGGGAAGGGGTTCTAAAAATGTGACAACCTGTGACAAGAACGGGAGGAGGGGTTAAAAGTCGTAAAATTCTTGTGACGTAATTTATGGATGGCTCCTTATTTATAATAATAATAAAGCATTTATATCAGAATTTAATAATATCCTCAACTCAACGTTTCTATTTAAGTGTCTATAGGCAAAAGAACCAAACAGTTGAGATTCAACATGCACAGAAAGCTTTTTAATGGTATGGCAGCAATGAAGGATTTTATGTTTGGTTGCAGGCTGGCGGCCCATTTAAACAGTTACTGTCGCCTATGGGTGTTCGAGATGCTAGGGGCACCGCGAACACGCTGCTGTCGCATAAAGGTACAGGAACCTAGGTCACTAATGCCGAAACACAAAAAAAGTTATTATGGCGGCATACTTATAAGACCACGTAGTTTGGTTTGTTCTGTCGCCTTTCACGACTTCGGCTGCAGAAATCAGTATTCTTACTCCTTTCCTGCACGGATTAAGAGAATATAAGAGAGATATAATAGAAAGATTTATTGAATATACATTTTTCACCTACCGATTTATTCCATGGTCCCTTAACCTTTCCACTTTCAGGTGCCGCATCCTCTGAGGAAGAGTCCCTGCCAGCATCTTGGGCACCATTGTCCCCCTGGAGGACATGTATCTTGAGCCCTGTGTAGTCCTTTACTGGCTCCTCGTATTCCTTCCATTCTTCTTCCTCCTGAAAATAAAAGATTGGAGCCTTTAAACATAGTAGACTAACAAAGTTTGAAGCTTTCTACATTAATTTCTTTCTGTATGGACCATCTATAAGAACAGGGCTCCAACTCATCTGTTTCTAAGAATTTTAGTAAAATACTGTTCTTCTTCCTGCCAACTTCTTGACCCCAAAGTATTTGGGGTCAAGTAAGTAAGTAAAGAATACCATCTGAGAAAAAGGTATGTGGCCATGATTCCAAAGGATATTACTGGCTTGTCCTTAACCAAACCATGTATTAAAATTAGACATGTAGCTGGGGAGTTTCTCGCAGCTTCTTCTCCTTATAACAGCCAAACATGTGGTGAAGCAGTGGCATCTTTAGTTTGTTTGCAATTGATATGTTGACTTTCAAGAAATGTTCTAGATAGGAACTTATTTTGAATAAAAATTTGAGTTTAAAGAGCACGGTACCAAAGTGGTTAAGAACTCGAGTCGAATTGATGTCATCTTTTGCTAGTAAAATTTACTATATCACCTGTTACTGTTAGTAAACATACTAAGGTTGGTTTCGATTTTTACATTCAGGGGTCAGACAGTGAAATATCACAGGAGGCCAGTCGCAAAACTGTGATTGTGAAAAATGTGTGGATATGTTTCACATTGTAACAATACTATGGTAGACCCTGAGCTCCAAAGGAAAACATTTTATATACAAATATTCAATTACAAAATTAGACATTTTAATTGATATTCAAACAATGTGCAAGCAAACAAAACCCTACACTAAACAAAAGTACAGCTGTTATCAAATTACTAATATTATATTTTGGTCATTAAGATTGTGATTGTTATACTTGTTTGTTCAATTTACTTTGTCTATAGATATCATGGAAATACTTTAAACAATGGCTATAGCATTTCTATGGGTACCTCAATAATTGACCAATGTAGACATACAGTGGATCCTCAGTAATCTGAGAATTGTTTTGTAGTGTGAACATTGAATTATAGTGTACTGCCTAACTGCCCTACAAGTGTACTGCCTAAGTGCCCTACAGACCGACAAAAAGAGTTCCTAGTAATCTAATAAATTACAGATCAAAATCATAAGATTCTATCTGAACTACATAATTATGTATGTCAAATTTAGATAGATAACTCTTTATTGCTTACATTTATTCTTTACTTACATTTATCTCTAAGACAACACAATAAAACTAGACAATAATAATAATTTAAAACAAAAGGCGATATTATACTTTAAAGCAATTTTTTCCAGATAACCTAGATGGAAAGAATTAAAAGAAGTAATATGGCGGTGAAAAAAAAAATATACATGTATATACATATGACGGAAGTCATATTATTTAACGGCTGCACCGGATGTGGCGGCGGCCGTATTGTAATGGAAGTCATATTATTTAAACGCTGCACCGGATGTGACAGCGGCCATGGACGGAAGTCATATTATTTTAAAAACTACACCGGATGTAACGACAGCCATATTATTTAACGAGACGACGTCTAGGGGGCGCTAGTGGAACGTGCACCGAGTTCGCCCCACCTCCGCCTATATAAGGAGCCGCGCTGTTGAGCCGGCACGCATTTCATACGAATGCGTCTTGGTGCACGGACCACTGTCTCTCGACAGTCAGTACTGCCCAGTTATTGGATATGGAACGTTGTCTCAGGCAATTAGTACTGTCCTTATTGCGGTGGGTGCATGGAACCCTGTCTCTGACAGGCAGTACTGCCCAGTTACTGGACGTGGAACGTTGTCTGACAATTAGTACTGTCCTTATTGCGGTGGGTGCGTGGAACCCTGTCTCTGACAGTCAGTACAGCCCTAGGTGACCACCCTCACTGTCACATGACTAGTTATTTAATAATTAAATGTATTTCATTTCTGTATTTCTATATTTCTAGATCTAACTGATTGTTTGAATGAAATAAAATTGTATATTGCCATATCTGAGTTGCCCCTCTGATGTCTGGGGCCTAACCCGACATCAGAAGTGGGATCGGATCTTCCGCCCACCTCTGGCACTCCATCACAAAATATGCAGGAAAATATTCCGCTACCCTCAAATAATTTAGATTGGAATTAAATGATGCTTTACTACCCCGGTCCGATGCACCACCACATACTTTCTCGGTATTAGTGCCATTTAACCCTGATGATCCGAATTCAGACATAGAGGGATGGTGTCGCCTGTCCGACGCCATAATTAGTAATAACAAGAATTTGAAAGGTGTCGATTTAATCATAACGCTGACCCATTGTCTAAGAGGCCGTGCAGCCACATTGTTCACCAAAATACCTCCCAGTCAATATCAGTGGGAAGATATACAGGAGACTTTGAAAGCTCAATTCTCTCGTCCTATGTTGATTCAGGATTGAGACCCCCGCTCAAGCATGTTTACGACTTTGGCAGTTAATTGAAAACATCCCGGATGCAAGTTTACCTGAAAAGGTGGTGACTGGCTTTGCCATTTCCGTATTATCTCGGTGCGATGTTCAAATACGTCGTAAATTGAACTCGACTGTTTTCCTTGAAAAGAAAGTCGGAATATTAAAACGCTCTCGCGCCACGTTCAGCTTTCGTGGCAGCTGCAACATATGTGGCAGGATTGGGCATCGTGGAGCTGATTGCTGTGACGGAAACAAACCACAAAATCGCTCCACAACTGCGGATAAACGTATCAACCAGAGGCCACACCCCACCTGCTACGTTTGCGGGAGCCAGGCCACGTCGTCTCCACCTGCCCAAAAAAGGGTTGACAATATGAAGAAGGAACAAGTTGCTACAGATCGTTCGGGGTATTATGGACTGTAGTGGTATGAAATTTATCTTTATTTTCGATTCCGGTTCCGAGTGCAGTTTAATTAAGAAAAGCTTTTCACACCTTGTTATTGGACAAAGATTGCATGACCTTATCAACATGACTGGTATTGAAAAGAGTACCATTAGTAGCACAGAGCAAATTGTTTGTGTCATAAATATTCAGAGCGTCGAAATTAGCGTCACTCTTCATGTAGTTCCGGACGATTGCGTGCGAGACGCTATTTAATTAGGTAGAGATATACTTGAGTGTGATATTCTAGTTGAAATTTCCAAGACCGGTTTAATATTTAAGCGATGTAGGGAGTCTGTGTGTACCAAAACCGAACCAATATTTAACATTGATTCAATTAATACCGACCTAACGGGATCTGATAAAGTAAAGCTTTTTGACATATTAACGCAATATGCTGAGAATTTTATTGAAAATTTTCCGACAACTAGAATTAAAACTGGTCAGTTGAAAATTGATTTGAAAGATCCTCGTAAAGTAGTACATAGGAGGGAGGAGACCATATAGGTTGTCCCCTCGGGAATCTAAGATAGTTGATGACAGAATTGAGCAATTGTTGGCGACGAATATTATTTTGGTACAAAAAAAAAACGGTGGAACACGCATGTGTGTTGACTATAGGGAATTAAAAAAAATAATACTCAACCGATTCATTATGTATCCTTTACCTCTGATTAGCGAACAAATTGACAAACTTAATGGCGCTCATTATTTCAGTAGTATTGATATGGCATCTGGTTTTCACCAACTACCTGTAATTTGCAAATTCCATAGAAAAAACTGCATTTGTAACCCCAAAAGGGCAGTTTGAATATTTAGCTATGCCCTTCAGATTACGCAATGCCCTTCCATTTTTCAAAAGGCAATTAATACCGCTTTAAAACCTATAAATGATGAAAAGATTTTAGTTTTCATGGATGATGTAATTTCAATTTCAAAAAATATTGATGAGCGGCTTGACCGTTTAGACAAATTACTTAACACACTGTCCAATGCAGGATTCTCGTTTAGAGAAGTGTTCGTTTCTAAAAGTCCAAACCGAATACCTCGGGTATATAGTTTCAGCTGGGGAAATTTGAATCCAAAAAAAATTCAAGCCTTAGTTAATGTCCCAACTCCAAAAACTGTTACTCAAGTTAGACAGCTAATAGGGTTGGCAACGTATTTTAGGCAGTTTATTCCTAACTTTTCCCAAATAATTCGGCCTTTGTATTCCTTAACAAAAGGAAAAGGTAATATTAAGTGGACCCCAGAGCATGGCCAAATACACAAAAATATTATCCACATTTTAACGTCCGAACCGGTTTTAAAAGTTTTTGACCCTGCTATGCCCATTGAACTTCATACCGATGCAAGTAGTGAGGGATATGGTGCAATTCTTATCCAAAAACATAATGATACCCCTCATGTAGTAGCGTATTATAGTAGGAAGACCATAGATGCAGAGACGCGTTATCACTCTTAGAGTTAGAAACCCTTGCGGTAGTAAAAGCAATCGAACATTTTCGTCATTACTTACATGGACGAAAATTCACTGTATTCACCGATTGTAACTCCCTTAAAGCTTCTCATTCAAAGCGTGATTTAACTCCAAGGGTTCACCGTTGGTGGGCTATATTGCAGGCTTACGATTTTGATATCGTGTACAAAGAAGGTCGCAAGATGGCTCATGCAGATTTCTTGTCTCGCAATTTGTCAAACACTAATTATTCTGAACCCCGTAAGGTAAATTTTCTTGAGGCCCTTCAGGTGCACAGCAAATGCAGTTGCATTCAATTCCCAAACATCCAGTCCCCTGGCATGCAATTCATTTAGATCTAACAGGAAAACTTTCAGGGAAAAGTGATAGAAAGGAATATTGCTCAGTTTTAATAGACGCCTTTACAAAGTTTATACTGCTTGAATATACTCCGGCCTTAAGTTCTTCATACGCGGTAAGAGCAATTAAAAATGCTGTGAACTTATTTGGCGCTCCGAAGCGCATTATCGCAGATAGAGGACGTTGCTATGACTGCAAAGAGTTTAAAAACTTTTGTAACGATAATAGAATAGAGCTCCATTTAATAGCAACTGGTTCTAGTAGAGCTAACGGGCAGGTTGAGAGGGTCATGCGAACTTTAAAGAACATTCTTACTGTTATAGAATGTAATACTAATAATACCTGGAAGGATGAACTAGGAGAGATTCAGCTTGCTCTTAATAGTACGCGTTCCAGGACCACAGGTTTTACGCCTATAGAACTGGTGTTTGGCATTCAAGGTTCTTCACTTAATTTAGCTAAAATAGCTCCTAGTTCTTCTGAACCAACTATAATTAATGTTGAAACGGCTCGTTCATCTGCATCCGAAAATATTCAAAAAGTGGCTAATGCTGACACTATAAGATTTAACAAAGGCAAAGCCCAGGTAAAACCTTTTGCAGTAGGTCAATTTGTTTTTTTTTAAATGCGAAGAAAGATGTCAAACTAAATTGGGCAATAAATTTAAAGGACCTTATAAAATAATCACTGTATTAGATAATGACCGTTATGAACTTAGACATATAAACGGTTCTAACAGAATTTATAAGGTTGCCCATGAAAATTTAAGGGAAGTACCTAAAGGGCAAGAAGGTTATTTACAAATTAACGAAAATTATAGTGATGATAATGATGAACAAACTGTGACGGCAGATAACGAGTTCAGTATGCCTGTTGTTACCTCAGATTCTGAAGAAACTCTTACTGTAAGCTCTCGAGCATTGACTGCAGAAGATTCAGAGGAAACACTTTCTGCAAGCTCTCGCACCTTAAGTGCAAATGATTCTGAGGAAACTTTATCTCTTAGCTCTCGAACATTAAGTGTAGATAGTTCCGAAGCTGTCATAGAATCTTTGGAGTGATCAATTAGTATGGTCTCTTCTGCTGTTGTGGGAGATGACCTGTAATACGCTGTAGGAGTCTCGCCTGCTTTAGTGGGCGACGATTCGGACCAGCCTGTTTGACTTTGCTGTGGTGATGATAAATGATACGCTGTAGGAGTCTCGCCTGCTTTAGTGGGCGACGATTCGGACCAGCCTGTTTGACTTTGCTGTGGTGATGATAAATGATACGCTGTAGGAGTCTCGCCTGCTTTAGTGGGCGACGATTCGGACCAGCCTGTTTAATCTTGCTGTGGTGATGATTAAGGATGCGCTGTAGGAGTCTCACCTGCTTTAGTGGGTGACGATTCAGACCAGCCTCTTTAACTTGCTATAGTGATGATCAGTGATGCGCTGCAGGAATCTCACCTGCTTTAGTGGGTGACGATTCGGACCAGCATGTTTGAACTATAGGGGTTTTTCCTATTGTAATAGACAGTGATACCAATATGTAATGATGATAGGAATTAAGGAGTACTTTTATTTTTAGATTAAGGAATGCACTCGAGGACGAGTGATTTATCAGAATGGCCGTGACGGAAGTCATATTATTTAACGGCTGCACCGGATGTGGCGGCGGCCGTATTGTAATGGAAGTCATATTATTTAAACGCTGCACCGGATGTGACAGCGGCCATGGACGGAAGTCATATTATTTTAAAAACTACACCGGATGTAACGACAGCCATATTATTTAACGAGACGACGTCTAGGGGGCGCTAGTGGAACGTGCACCGAGTTCGCCCCACCTCCGCCTATATAAGGAGCCGCGCTGTTGAGCCGGCACGCATTTCATACGAATGCGTCTTGGTGCACGGACCACTGTCTCTCGACAGTCAGTACTGCCCAGTTATTGGATATGGAACGTTGTCTCAGGCAATTAGTACTGTCCTTATTGCGGTGGGTGCATGGAACCCTGTCTCTGACAGGCAGTACTGCCCAGTTACTGGACGTGGAACGTTGTCTGACAATTAGTACTGTCCTTATTGCGGTGGGTGCGTGGAACCCTGTCTCTGACAGTCAGTACAGCCCTAGGTGACCACCCTCACTGTCACATGACTAGTTATTTAATAATTAAATGTATTTCATTTCTGTATTTCTATATTTCTAGATCTAACTGATTGTTTGAATGAAATAAAATTGTATATTGCCATATCTGAGTTGCCCCTCTGATGTCTGGGGCCTAACCCGACACATATATATTGCTGACATTCACAAAGTACACACACACACACACTTAATATATGTATATACAACCCATAAAAAACAACATTTATAAATTTATCTTTAAATTTTATTTAATGAAAAATAGTGACAGTGAAGTAAATTCCGTAAAGTAGCTAGTGATTTCGCTTGTGGGACATGTTATGTCAACATCCATAGGCGATGGTAACTGCTAAATTCTAAGCGGGCCATTAGCTTGTCTGCTGTCCTACAGCATTAAAAAAATGTAGAGGCAGTGCATTCCAGAGTTGAACAGCCTGCATGGTAAAGGAATTTTTGTAAAAAAAATTATTATTTAAACAACACAATAACCTGTGTTTCGGCAACTTTCACTATTATCACTGTTTTGGAAGTAACACCGAATTGTAGATTGTTGCTAATAGTGGATCTGGTCAAATTTTTTTCAAGACAATGTAATACTACAAGTGATAGACATGTCAGATTACAGGGGGCACTGGATTACCAGTGCCCCCTGGGCACAGTGGGCAGTTACAGTGGGCTCACTATATATCACATCAAATGTCCTCGATATGTTACTCATACTTGCCCGCTTGTGTCTAAGATAGAACTCCTTGGGCTACGACTCCAGATTCATGCACCAAATAGAGAAGGAACGATAACATTTATGTGTGGGAATGTCACATATCTCAACTATTTCTAAGTTAGGTGCTTTTTTAAAAAACACCTAATTGCTTGAAAACCTTATCTCTATACCAGTAAAATATTCTATCACTGTAATTTAAACTGTAAATAGTAGCCTGCAAAGGCTGTATGTACTGGTTTTAAGCTACTATATTAAAGTCAGCACGTTCACACAGATCTATAGTTCATCATTTCAGCCGGAAGACGCCCACTGCTGGACAAAGGCCTCCCCCAAAGATCTCCACGATGATCGGTCCTGCGCTGCCCTCATCCAACCTATCCCGGCGATCTTGACCAGATCATCGGTCCATCTTGTGGGGGGCCTACCAACACTGCGTCTTCCGGTACGCGGTCGCCATTCGAGGACTTTTCTGCCCCAACGGCCATCAGTCCTTCGAGCTATGTGCCCAGCCCACTGCCACTTCAGTTTTGCAATCATCCGGGCTATGTCGGTTACTTTGGTTCTCCTGCGAATCTCCTCATTTCTGATTCGATCTCGCAGGGAAACTCCGAGCATAGCCCTCTCCATTGCTCTCTGAGCGACCATGAGCTTTCTCATAAGGCCCATAGTTAGCGACCACGTCTGCGTTCCGTATGTCATCACTGGCAACGCACATTGGTTAAAAACCTTCGTCTTGAGACACTGCGGTATTTGGGACGAAAAGATTTTACGGAGCTTCCCGAACGCTGCCCATCCGAGTTGGATTCGACGAGTGACCTCTTTCGCGAAATTGGACCTGCCTAACTGGATCGTTTGACCCAAGTAGACGTATTCGTCAACAATTTCGAAAGTACAGTTCCCAACTGTTACGGGGGTAGGTGCGACATGGACATTAGACATGATCTTCGTCTTGTTCATGTTCATTTTGAGACCTACTCCTTGGGAAGCTGTATTGAGGCCATCAAGCATATGGCTTAAGTCTTCCATGGTTTCAGCCATGATTACGATATCATCTGCGAATCTAAGGTGAGTGATGTACTCACCGTTAATGTTGATGCCCAGTCCGTTCCAGTCCAGAAGCTTGAAGACATCTTCCAACGCAGCAGTGAACAGCATCGGCGATATGACATCGCCTTGTCTGACTCCCCGCTGCAGTCGGATAGGCTTCGAGTTCTGATCCTGGAGACGGACTGACATGGTGGCGTTTTCATACAAATACTTCAACGCTTTGATGTATCGATAATCAATGTGGCACCTCTGGAGAGACTGAAGCACCGCCCAGGTCTCGATCGAATCAAAGGCTTTCTCATAGTCCACGAACGCCAAGCATAGTGGCTGGTTATACTCCTCCGTCTTCTGTATAACCTGCCGCAGCGTATGTATGTGGTCTATGGTGCTAAAACCTTTTCGGAATCCGGCTTGTTCGGGAGGCTGGAAGTCGTCAAATCTGCGCGCGAGACGATTCGTGATGACCCTTGAAAACAGCTTGTAAACATGGCTCAGAAGTGATATCGGTCTAAAGTTCTTCAAAAGGGTTTTGTCGCCCTTTTTGAAGAACAGCACCACTATACTTCCGTGCCAGGCCTGCGGCGTTTTGCCATCGAGGATGACGGAATTAAATAGCTTCTGGAGGATTTTAAGCACAGGAGTACCACCAGCTCTCAGAAGCTCGGCTGTAATTCCATCATCACCCGGCGCCTTGTTGTTTTTAAGCTGTTTAAGGGCCACACTAATCTCGTACAGACTGACGTCTGGGATATCTACGGTGTAGTGTCGGGTTAATTTGGCTCTTGGGTCTTTAGCCTTGTTGTTAACAGGTGCCCGTGTGGTCGTGTATAGCTGTCCGTAGAACTTCTCGACTTCCCTCAAAAGTTCGGGTTTAGACGAAACGACCCTGCCGTCGTCGGTCTTCAGCTTCGTCAGTTGGCTCTGCCCAATAGACAAGTCTCGTGCGAATACTTTAGAGCCCTTGTTACGCTCTATAGCCGCCTTTACACAGTCTGTGTTATGGCGGCGGATATCGCGAGTCAAGGACTTGGAGATCTGTCTATTTAGCTGCCTATACTGGGAAGCATCGTCCGGGGACTGAAGGGTCATTTGACGTCTCACATCCATCAATTTGAGAGTAGAATCTGAGATTTTTCCGGTTCTTTTTGAACGGCTGGCCTTGAAGAATTTAGACCCGGCCGTTTGAACAGCTTCCACGAACCTGTTATTATACTCGTCCACGTCAACGCAGTCACCGAGGCATTCGAAGCGGTTTTGCAATTCGAGTTGAAAGTTTACCGGGTTTTGGATCTGTATGGGTGCAGGTCGGAGCGTAGACTTCACCAGTCGAGACCTCTCCAATTTTGGATTGATATTCAATGTGCCTCTTACTAAGCGGTGATCACTCCCAGTTTTCACCGAATTGATCACAGAGACATCATTGAATATCTGTCTTTTGGTCGACATAATGAAGTCAATCTCATTTTTGGTGGCACCATCGGGACTAATCCAAGTCCATTTGCGTTGTTCTGGCTTCATGAAGAAGGAGTTCATCATATACAGGTCCTCCTTCTCCATGAAGTCGGCCAGCATCTGGCCTCGGGTGTTCCGATTTCCGAACCCAAATTGCCCCACTCTCAACTCATCGCCGCTACGTTTCCCCAATTTTGCGTTGAAGTCTCCCATGACAACTTTAAAGTGGGTTTTAGAAGTGTGGATGGCTGTTGAGATGTCCTCATACATGGCTTCCACCTCTTCGTCAGGATGTGTCGAAGTCGGAGCGTAAACCTGAATGACCTTCAACGAATACCGTTTGGTAATTTTGAGTATTAGGTACGCTACCCTAGTCGAAACACTCCTCACCTCAGTAACGTTGTTCACAAGAGACTTGTGAACGAGAAACCCGACACCACCTTGGGACAGTTGGTCGCCCTCCCGGAAGTAGAGCAGATTTCCGGAATTTAGGATTATTGAGTCCTCTCCCTGTCTTCGGACTTCAGATAACCCCACAACATCCCATCGCAGTCTGCTCAAAGCTTCCTCCAGTTCCTCCAACTTCTCGTTGGTCCGCAGTGTCTTGACATTGTATGTTGCCAGGGCCAAAGGTCGTCGTTCTTGGTAGCGAATCCGAACCCGGGGATTCTTCGCACCCCCTGCCCCGTCGCTTATGTGGCTGCTACCGTGACCACCACGAACGGGGCCGCCGGGGACTAGGGGCCGGGGCCTGTGTGTATCTGTCATTTTAGGGGGGTTTTTGCCATAATCGCCACGCTTGGCAGGCGGGTTGGCGATCGCAGTATTCGCAGTTGGTGATGCTCTCACGGAAAGATGCTGCTGCCCATCCTCCGTTCTTTCTATCCCTTAGTCGTCTCTTACGACACCCAAGGGAGGAGATGGGGTGGTGCTATTCTGGTGCGACACCACACACTACAACGGTGACAATAAAAGGTAGTAATTAATGGGCAACTACAACATAGTTTACAAAGTATTCCAATTTCACACAACTATTTTTAAACTCTACACATATATATGAGCGACACCAATAAAAAATTCCAATAAACTAAAATAAACGATAATGATCCATTATAATAACATAATTAGTTGTTTAATGTTTCCTAATTAGTTATTTGCTTTCTCTGTTATCTAAAATATTTGACTTTATGTTGATTTTGTTAAAAATTATTTAATAAAAATAAGAAAAAAGTGAAAATAACCTTTTTCTTTTGATTATTTCTAAATACATGTAAAAAAATTTCATTCGAAAATTCGCACTGCGTCCATAGGTTGTACGCCGCCTATGTAGGACATCGCGTTTTTGTCATAGAAAACAAAGGAGCAAGAGGAATTCCAAATAATATTTCCACAAGTTGTATCTAACTGTACTTAGGCATTCCTGCTTCTTAAATAGTATTCCAATATGGCCAAAAGAAAGTTACAGACAGAAGTTTACTGTGAAACTGAAAATAGCAATGAAGTTTTATTTTGACACCTTGAATACTGACAGTGATAATGTTTGTACTGATTCCGACCAGTACAACACCCATGACCAAATTTAACACATCCAATATGGGATAATAGGGTGCTACGATTGCTATTTAGTTATTGATTGCTAATTATTATTACTACTGATTATCGATTGATATGATTACTCAAAAAAGACCATGTCTTCAATATATTTTATAAAATTCTTTAGGGTCCTCTCAATGAGGTTATAATTATTGAAATGAAATAATATCTTTCCATGGGGAGTTTTAAAGCTAAACTATTACTAATTTGCTGCAAGAGGGCGTTTTAAACACCATACAAAACTATACAGCTGATATTACAATTAAAAAAAAGAACATGACAAAAATTACATGGTTATGTGTATGTATACTCGACATGTAAGGGAATAAACAAATTGTTTATAAATACCATGACTTGAGTAATACATGTTTTATATATACTTGATAAAAAAAAACAGTTCACTTAGCGTAATTAGAAAATGGTCAACGACCTAGTAATGAAATGTACTGGAAATCCCACGACTTCGGAATCAAATTCTGAAAAAATCTAGTATTCACTCGAAAACCAGGTCACACGCGACATTACAACGTTAATCAAAGAAATACGCGGGATAATATCTCGGACAAATGACATTGAAATTAACATGCCTTGTTAATTTTATTGTTACACCGTGGTACTTACCCCAGCACGTCCAGCTTCGTCGCCTTCCACTGCGGGTCGCTCTTTCTTCGGCCTCACATCTGTTTTTTGCTTTGTGTCCTCCAACTTTTTAGCTAACTCATCAGCAGTTGCAAACTTCTTAACAGCCTTTGACTTTTTACGATCTTTTTTTGCAAAGAAATCGTCTAGATCCGCCATTTTATAATTTTAATAAATACTTGTAAGTTTTGATCTGGTGATGAGGTTGTTACAGCAATATTCGAACGAAAGAAATGAGGAAAAATAGGCCCCCGAAATTTGAAACAATTTTCTTAGCAAGCGTGGCCGACTGTTTCTTTTTTTTTAAATGGTAGATAAATGTTGCCGTATAAAAAACTTGTCATAGTCAAACATTGCCAGCTTAATTATAAAAAACATACTAAAATTATATTTTAAATGGTACGATATTTTGCTTTTAGGATAGTATGAGAGTATGAGAACAGATGATGAGAGCTAGAAATTATTCTGTTACCTAATATGACAGCACGTATGGAAGAGATGATTGGAGATCATTGGCGAATAATTATTGAAGAATCAAATGATGTTACTACTTAATTTTTTCAAAAGTAATCACTATCATTTATATAGATACTGCCCCCGTAAAAGCCAAAAATAATATATTGAATAATTTATGTGATCAAAAGTTATGGTAGCATCCATAAAATGCTGACTAAACTACCAAAAGGTGAAATATTAATTAATAAAATCATTGTCCGAGTACTTATATCAGGCAAGTAGTAAATAATGAATATCGAATCAACATTCGTATATAATTCGCATACTATTTGGTAGCAAATCAAAATTAATGTTTGTATTAAGAATAAATGTTTTTAAATTTAACTAACCTTTTACATTTGATGTAAATAAAAAACAAATCTACCGTACCTAAACAAATATGTTATGAAAAAATACTAATCCTAAGCCAATATTCAAGTTATCGACCGTCGGTCGGCTCGCAGTTAACCTTATCAGTTAAATCCCGTATCTGTACAATACCTATCTTATCTTGTCGAACGCCGTATACCCTGTCAGTATATTTTAACATTTCAAAGTAAAAGAATCAAAATGTTGGGCACATTAGCAAGAATATCCCCAAGAAATGGTTTCCATCACATGAAAAACTTCGTTCGTAACGGATCTAATGGAGGGATCCCCGGCGAGGTACGTAAAATATGCGTTTATATATTGGATTACGTAACTTTAAAAATAGTACTGTCAATTTAAAAATGAGATTTTACTCTTCTTTTTTGTATGAAACGGTTCTCAGGAACGTTCATGTTGCGTACCCTCAGGATTTAGAATGAGCTTCCGGCTGAGGTTTTCTCAGCGGGGTACGATATGGGGTTCTTCAATCAAAGCGTTATAAAATTTCTTAAAGGCCAGCAGCGCGTTGGTAATGCCTCTAATGTTGCAAACGTCCATAGGCGACGGTGACCATCTGCCATGGTGGGCCGTTTGCCTGTCTGCTGAACTCTAGCTATAAAAAATTACTGGACTTATATGTTTAATATGGATTGTAAAGCAATTTAGTATAATAATAAGATAGTGTAATGTAAGTGGAAATTGTTAGCAGAATATGAAATAAATGTAATTCATCAATCCATACAAAAAGTTTGCTATGCATGAGTGAAAATGTATAAAGTCTTTACATTTTTATCACATAAAATTAAAAAGTAATGTTTAATGAAACAGTAACAAAAAGGGTCGATGTCCAAACTTTATATTTAAATCTATTAAAGTACTTATGCGCAGAATAAAAATAGAATTCTATATAGTTAAAGTTGTCTTGATCTTATTTTAATTGTACAAGTAAGAATATTAGCGACATAGCAAGTAAAAACATACAAAATAGGTAAGATTCAGCACTAAAATCTAAATTATATTACGACTGAGACTAAAGAAGACTCTTGGTTTAGAAATTGGACCTCTTTGAAGGAATGTGTATAAAAATTGTCTATGATAATATATTGGCACAGGTCAGTTTCTTCATAATATTTTTCCTTCAGCTAAAAACTATAAAAGGATGATAGCAATAACGGGGATTAGATCCGGATCGTTTAGTCGTGATATGTATGTGATAAAACGAGGTCATCGCGTATTTACAAATTTTAATTATCCATAACAAATTTCAGAATTTGCCCTTCGACATCAATAGCAAGGCAAAACTGACGTTCCACATGATTTGGTTCGTCGGCAGCGGAATAGCGGCCCCCTTCCTTATTCTTTTGCACCAGATGAGAAAAAATGCTAATTCTTAATTCATTCGGTAAGTTCCTTAAGTTATCTGGGTAAACAATTACAAACATTATATTGTTGAATCTGAGCCGGTTTAGGGAGAAAACTCATTGAAAAAAAAAACTCGTCATTACCACAGGTAAAAGATATTCACGCTTCATCTACATTTGTGTAGTACGTGTATCTACATTTTAAAAGATGATATTTAAGCGGCTTATGTACGTGGAATCTGGATCACGTGTTTGGTAACATGGAGTGCGACGTAATGGCACGCATTGCCGCCACATGGATCAAATGGCCTAAGGTGTCATTTGTGATCCCAAGATGTCAGCCAAGTTGATGGGCCTGGTCTATAACTTCAATAGGCCTCTAATGTGTGCTAGAACAACAGAAAAAAGAACCGTTTCACAAAGATGAATATGCTGCGGGGGATGAGTAGAGACGTGAAAAGACCTGCTAGTGCTTGTATCAGTGTATACAAACTATTGGGCCCTGATAGAAGGGGGGCGGAAAAACAGCTGGCTTGACGTTTTATGGGTTGTTGTACATGCCAATGGACTTTTTACCAGGGTTGTTAAAAAGGCCGTGCGAAATAAAAAAACAAAAGTCGGATTGCGGACTCCGGGTACCGGAAGTTTGGGTTGCAACCGTGATTTGACACTAGGATGGTGATGATGAGCTTTTTGTGTAGATACACAAAAAGCTTAGCGCATGTGAACTGGCACAAATTGGTTTGAGTGCCAAAGGATGTTTTAGTAAAATTTAAGTTATTCACTTTTCGATTCCCGGCTTGGTCAAGTCAAAAACTATCTCTAGGGCATTTTCTCCTATCTTAATGTTTTGGAATTATAAATAATTTGATATTTCAGTTGTGATTGTTTGCCAATTATTTTCTAAGCAAATATATCTAAGTTAAACTTATTAACATAATTCAATTAAGTTAATTATGTCGTAAACCATTGTTACTTCCGGACAAACAGGGTGTGTAAATTTATTGGGCGAGGTTGACTGACGTGTTTTAGGGAGGCACGAATCATACAGGTATATATCGCCAACATATACTTATTTCTATTCGTCAAATTCTGAACTGATTAGTTGTACTGAAAATTAATATTTATTTCGTCATCATTCTATTCTGATCTCAATATGAATGCCAAATATGTATTGCCATTACACAAACATATTCTTAAAGATTCAAAATTGTGTTTTTAAGCTGTAGTTGTGATATCATCAAAAAATAGGTTGGTTCGAATGACTAAAACCTTAATCTGAATCTATAAGAAATCACCACGTTGATTATATTGCGTAGGCGTTGTTGAAGGACCTAAAACAATGTAAATAGTTAAAATAATTATCGATAGGGGGCTTTTTTCCATTTAAACCAAATATTAAGAATATCATACATCAATGTTCAGTATATTTTTTTCTTTTCAGAGTGAACAAACATGATGCTGAAGTATAGAATGTTATTTTTAACCAATTCATATAGCTAAAATCTCAAATATAAATTCAAAAAATATTTTGCTGTTTTATTTCATTTTAATGTGTTGTGTTCAATGCGTTCAATTTTTTTTCAAAACCTACCAATTCTATGTTTTCTTGGAATTGAACGCATTGGTAATTTTCTTAATCATCTGAAGTTGAAGAAAATCGAATCGAACTAAACTACCACTTTACCAGGTAATCGTATTGTGTGGAATAGAAAATTATCTCTAACAAAATGATTGGGCCATTAGCTCGCATTTCCAATAGATTGGGCAGGAATGCTATGTCCAACTTCATTAGGAATTCGCATTCAAGTGGTGGCGTTCCCGGAGAGGTGAGGATTTTTGATAATCTACACATTACATAACTTTATTTAATAGAATTTTCGTATGTGTTTTCATATGTTACTTTAAAGGAAATATCGTGGTAAATTCTATCCTACTTGTAATCTTTTACCTCAAATAATCAAATCAATACTGTAAAACTATGGTTTAGGTTAGATTTCCAAAATCAATACTATTCTTACATGAAGACAAGAAAGTCTACAACAAATTAAAAGTCAGCAAATACTTAGACACAGAGCAAGAATATAAAATATCATATCAAAAAATATTTTGTAGAAATACCCCGAACCAATTATTTTACAATTTATTTGTATTTAAATGTACTGAATAGCTTTTTATAAAGCTTAACTGCAAAAGTAGTTATGAATTAGTTTTTGAGCTGATAAGTTCTAAATAATTACAGTCAAAGATAGCTTAATGGCAGACTTCTGGTTGACCTACCCAATTTCCTGTCTAATACTGTATTTCTTGATACATTCTCTGTACCTTGGGGCCCTATCACAAGTCTTGGGTTGTTTTGTCATCTTTTACGACAGGACAACCCTGGCCGCAGAGATTAGTATTCTTATTCCACCCCTACATGGGGGAAATTTACTTTATTGCTCTGTTAGAGTCAAAGATGCCTTCACAAAAGATCATCACAAACATCACAAAAGATTTTCATAATTAAAATACAATAGCGTCATTTTACTATGTGCAGCTATCAAATTTGTCATTTTACCAACTGATTCGTTTGAAATCCAAAATACAAATGATTTTTTTCTTTAATGTTGCAATAATATTTATACTGTAGTATCAAAGTATAGTAAAAAGTGAAATTCATATTATACAATCATGATGATGTTGACAAATGTGACAATTTTGAGGAATAATTAATTTCATATGATAGTGGCATTTAATATGTTAGGACTTTCTTAATTATGGCAATGTTTTATATAAAACCAGCATATGCTGAGCTAAACTGTTACTATTTTATTTTTTATTTCATTAACATTTGTGTATTTTGTGATGATATGTGTCCTAAATAAAAAAAAATTTCTTTCAATGTAAGTAGTTGTAGGTATGTGCAGAATCTGATTCAGAGCAATGTTGATGAAGCCGTTTATATCAGTCTTTGAAAGCCGAATACACTAATTTGTGTTAGTGTTTTGAAGATTACATTAGTGACCCATACTATGTGATCTAATCCGGGGGAGATCTTCAAAATGCCATGCTTGGTCATAGGGAAGAGAGGATTGGGCTTTTCAAGCTATATTCAAATGCATGCAGTGTTTATTGCTGTATTAATAAAGACGAGCCAATTTTTTTTAACTGTAAAAAATGGTTGTAAGCCCTGAATTATTAGGTCATGAATTATTCCTGAAAACTAGAGAGGGACTGGTTTTCTCATATACTACAGATGGACATCAACGGGAGGTAGGAGGGTAAAAAATTGCCAAAAATTAGTCAAGTGATTATCCATGCAGAGGCGGAGAAAGAATATTGACCTCGTCAGATGGGGTTGGACTGTCATAAAAGGCGATAACAACCCACCCTAGCTATGTGGTAGGGCCCCAAGCCCGCCTGGATGGTGACCACCTTTTTTCTTAAGTATGCCGCCCATAATAAATGTGTTGTGTTCCGGCATTAGTGACCCAAATTCCTGTACACTTATGGTACATCAGCATGTTTGCGAAGCCATTGGCATTGCAAACACCCATAGGCGACGGTAACTGCTAAATTCTAAGTGGGCCGTCGGCCTGTCCGCTGCCCTACAGCAATAAAAAAAATGTGATGTAAGTAAGTACTCTCAACGATGAGTGTTTTTGCACCAGGGCTACATAATTACAAGTTAAAAGTTGAATAGGAAATTCCTATATGTCTTATTTGTCCATGTGATGGCATTATTAGATGTTTGAATTGCTCTGTAATATTCACTCGTGACTCGTTCCAGAACCTTCCATTTGACATCAGCAACCGTTACAAACTGACTGTCTACTTCATGCTCTTCATTGGCTCCGGTTTAGCTGCACCATACCTGATCACTCGCCACCAGATGCTTAAGAAGTAAGTATTGATCAACCCTTAGAAACCTCTATAAAGAATAGGGAGAATATTCTCCATAGATGTTGTAAATAGTCAAAAATAGATACTTTGCTAAAGGTAATGTGTTCTTTGTTGTGCAAACATCCATAGACAATGCTGACCATCATGTTATAATAAATAGGTAGCAAAGGAAAATCAGTGTTTCCTTTTTCTGTTTACATAAAGAATAGGGTAATACTACCTTCTTCTTAGATTATGTATAAATAAACACATAAGTTCAGGAGGACAATGTGGAGTGGAAAAAAAAGTATGCCATAATTGTCCAAAACAGAATAGCACACTCATGATTTTGGTACCTTAGTATACTTACGATACCTTCAAATGTCTACCATCATCATTATCCTTGCGTTAAGTCCTGGTTGCATTCTAAATTTCTGCTTGGTGTCTGGGACTGGCTTTCCGACTTTTTCTTCTCTACTTCGCATGATCTTGAGCATCACAGGTAGTGTATCTATTGGTATGCGTATCACCCTTCTGGGTCTACTACTGCCGGGTCCTGGCAGAGGCGGCATGGCCAGATATTGGCTTCCCATGTTAATAGCCAGTTGCCGTCTAACATAGCCGTACCAATGAAAGCGACACTTGCAATTTAATCACAATATCATGGACATGAAGGCTGCCATAAATACGATCGTTTCGCCTCAGTCGTCCACATATCCACCGCAGACACGCAGTTCTTGCCTTTGTCGCTTCAGCACCGGTTACGTTTCACAGTCGTATCATAATATCTGGCAATTATATTAAATTGGGCATGTCATAGTATGGGATTGAACCTGCTTTGATTAGATCTTGACCTTTACTACAAGCATGCCCCACTTAATTCTTATTATGTAATTTTTTGCTTGGAATAACCAAGAATATTTTTTTTGTTTTCAGGTAAAGAAGTATTGTTGATTTAAATTTAAGTTAATAGAGAATCTGTGTAATGTAATTAATGGTTGAAATAAACATTCTAATTTAGCCATGTAAGATGTTTCATTTATCCTTTTTTTATCAGACCGTACCTTAAGTGGGTGAAAACTGAAAACCTCTATTGCAGAGCATTCAAAAATATAGTATTTGTATACTAGAAACAGATCACAATAAAATACATTTACAAATAAATTTGAGCTTAAAAGACATGACGCAGAGCTTAAAAACATAAAGGAAGCCCTAAAAATAAAAGAAGCCCTAAAAATACTGGCCAGTAGGAAAAGCAGATCAGTACTAAACTCCGGGTTTAAAATATGACGTCTAAATATTATTGTTATGTGAATTGGTTTACAATGAAGCGTTATTTATCTATACAGTTGTTAGGGGTTTTTAATTCTGGAGGGCAGTAGGATGCAGCACCATTTTCTGCTTAGTTGAAAGTGTAAAAAGAAAATAGCCAAAATCAAATTTATTTAAATTCGATACCGATAAAAAAAAATAGAATCGGACTTCGATTCGTAATTGTAATACGTCATAATTAAAAACGATAGACATTTGTCATTATCAATAAAGCTCGCCTTAGTTTATTTCTTTCCAAATTTTATATGTATCTAAATAACATTTTCTTGTAATGTAGTTTAGTCTAACATTTTTGCTTGGCTCTATGTGTTATGAAAAATAATTTACCAGTCATAAAGTTTGTCTAGAAAGGTAAAAAAAAAACCACCTGTTTCCGTACCCTGTTAAAATTAGTGCCTAAATCATTGGAGCCACGAATAAAATAAAGAACAACTAAAGTTTTTTTATACTTGATAAATTTATTTGCCGAGATCCCCCTCCCCTCTCCCTAACTCTCCCACCCTTGAACACCATACGTAAATAATGGACGTCTCCTCTCCTAATTTGTATAATAGAAGGTGTTTTTAAAATGGCAAAAACTAATCGTGTTAATTATTTAAAGAATATTAAACTTAAAAAGTGTTACAGTAAAAAGCGCCATCTGTACCATTTCAATTAAAACTATATAGTTACGACTTCAAATGAAGTAACTAGATGGCGCTTTGAAATTTTATACAATGTTATTAATTTTCGTGAAATTTTTATTAATTTTCGTGAAATTTATGTCAATTTTTATCTATAATATTTTTCGGTGCTTTAGTTAACAAATAATATTTAATAAAAATAAATTACATATATTATTTTCACAGAAAAAGTATTTATTCACTTTTTAGATACACTACTAGATGGCACTGTGAACTCCGTGGAATTAATAATCTTATTTCCTTATTTACTTTAAATATCTGTTTATATATACTGTAATATAAAATTATTTATGGTTCATTCCAATTAATATGCATATATACCTAAATTAATGTTTATTTTTAATGGTACAAATGAATTGATATTTGCAATATTTCTACATCGCGCAAGAAATGTTTCAATGTCGAATGGAGTATATATACAAATTTTAAGCATTAACAAATGTACTTGCTTCGGCAGTACATATACTAAAATTGGAACGATACAGAGAAGATTAGCATGGCCCCTGCGCAAGGATGACACGCAAAATCGTGAAGCGTTCCACATTTTTTGGAGAGTTTTGCCACATACATCCTTTTCCTTATTTTCTGTAACTTCTCTTTAATGTAAATTTTTAACTCAATCATACTTTATTATTATAAATGTGAAAATAAGTTTATTTGTTACGCTTTCATGCGAAAACTATTTAACTGATCACCATGAAACTTTTTACACAAGACATATTATTGGAGGGAGGTATTAGAAGTAATACTTTAGGGAATACTTTTATGGAATAATTTTTTTTTTTATTTTTTACGAAGATAATTACCCTTTCTCATTTTGTTTCGATTAAAATTCTGCCTGTTAATCGGCTAGTTTTTGAATAAGTACTGATGGACGCCCAGCGGCGAGGTGGGGCGACGATCTGCGTAATATGGCTGGTAAGGACTGGATGCAAGGAGCCGGAGGTACGGCTCTGTGGCATGCCTTGGGAGAGGCCTACGTCGAGCGGTGGACTTCAATAGGCTGACGATTATGTATAATGCATTATATCTAAATCTTTGTGCGTGCTAAATTCTTCTGTACATGTCTATGTGACTGAATCCCTAACCTGCTGGACCGATTTTGATGAATATTTTTCTGCGTGTTCAAGTAGATTCGAGAATGGTTTAGAATCTAAACTTTAGATTAACAATTCGGTCCAATATGAAGGTTTTTTTTTATTTATTTGATAAAACAACATTTGCCGGGTCAGTTACTATTTTTATATTAAGTATTATTTCACTTTAATTTAATTTTATCAAAATTGTTAAGCAGATGTAAAAACTATAGTAAAAATAAATGTCTAGATTCAAAAATATGTTCTTTATTATACAATTTTGCGTCCAAGGATCCATCTGTAATGCATTTTTGTTATTTGATATATACTTTTTATTAAAATAGTATTTTGATTCGTAACTTCAGAAAGTGATTTCAGAAAGTAAACGGGAGTATAATTCAAAACCGAAGAACGGAATTAAAACTTTTTAATAATTTTTTTTATTGCTGCTGAACAGCAGACTTCGTAGTAAGCAGTTACCGTTGCTTGATGGGCTTGAGGTCCTACCACGTAGCTAGGGTGGGTTGTTTTGTCGCCTTTTACAACAGGCCGATCCCGGCCGCAGAGGTTAATATTCTTTCTCCGCCCCTGCACGGATAAAAATATGTTTTGTGATATATTGTCTGATAAATATGTTTTGTTTACACTCTGCCTTACTAGTTCCTAATAGTAACTCTAAGTTCCACGAGCCTTAGGGGACATCCATTAATTACGTGAGCTCAGAAAGCGGGGTCCAATGAAATCTCACCAAATCTCATTTAAACCGAGGGGGAGATAATCGAAAATCTCACGTCACCTTCAAAAAATATAAAATATTACAGATATTAAAAAATATGTTTTTATCTGTTTTTTTACTTTGTATTTTATTTAATTTAAATTAATTAATTATAGTATACCTGAACGGTTTATTATTTTCCCGAATAGTAAAAATAAATTTTAATTTAAAATATTTTTAGCGCCAATCTCACGTAAGGGGGGGGGGTCCAGGCAAATCTCACTAAATCTCACCTAAGGGGGGGGGGGGAGTCTAAACTGATCGAAAAATAGCTCACGTAATTAATGGATGTCCCCACTGTCCACATTTGGCTGTGTGTTTAATTTAGATTTAATGAAAAAATACTAGGGTCAGAATATTGTATTTGATTTTTTATTCTATTGTTATAGTCAATTTTGATATTTTCTTTGTATTCTGGATACAACGATAGTTTTTGATACTGTTATATGTTACTATAGTGATGAATAACACCATTTACGCTGTAAAACTTTTTGATTAAGTATAATAAATATTTTGCAATACATTTTGAGTTTTCATAGCTTCTATTGATTGAATTTTACAAAAAATCTTTGTTTCGGATAACACTGTTTATTTTTTGCTAATTTAATTACTAATTAAAGTGACGAAATGGAGCTTTTCATTGCGTTACATTACATAAAAAAAAACTTTAAATTTTCATCAATCGATGATATTTAACATAAAATAATATCTTTCTAATATAATCAAATATATTTCCCATGACATTAGCTATAATTAATTCAAATAAAAAGTATGAAAAAAATGGGGATTCCTATTTCGTCACGGACAAACGTTTTGAAAAATGCCCATTAGAAATTTTTGGTCCCCCCTTTACCCTGGTGAGATTTATTCGTGAGATTTGGGTCAAATCCCCTTCACTAATCTCACGTGAGATTTATCAAAATGTATGTACATATCTCTTAAATGATTATTATTAAATGGATCATTATTCTAAAAAGAAAAAAATAATTTGCGTCGTTCGAAAAATATCGTATTGAATATGTTTTGGCCCTAAATCTCATTTCCAAATTGCGGCATAGTGTTTTTATGTATACTTTTGTTAACCTACTATCTGTATGTGTCGCTTTTAGAAATAAATACTTTTTCTTTCTTTCTTCTTTCTTTCATATTTTAGTAAATCTTTCAATTAATTAAAATATAACTTGCTCGCAATTTTAATATGTTCCTTGCGAAAAACAATTACATATGTAATGTACTCCCCTCTCCTTAATGTAAGATTAGATGCGATTCCCATGGACGTATCCTAACTTGTTTAACAAAAGGTCCCCAACTAGCGTGCGAGATTATATTATAGACCATATTTGACAAAAATATGCCTAATTACCACCTGAAACCAATAAATGGCAAAAACTAATCGTGTAAATTATTTAAAGAAACGACACAATAAATAGCGCCATCTGTACTATTTCAATTAAAACTATATAGTTACGACTTCAAATTAAGTGACTAGATGGCGCTTTGGAATTTTACACAATTCGTGAAATTTACGGAAACGTGAAGGAAATTGATGTTAATTTTTATCTATAATATTTTTCGGTGCTTATTTAACAAATAATATTTAATAAAGATAAATTACATATATTATTTTCATTGAAAAAATATTTATTCGCTTTTCAGTTATACTACTAGATAGCACTGTGAACTCCGTGGAATTAATAATATTATTTCCTTATTTTCTTTAAATATCTGTTTATATATACTGTAATATAAAATTATTTATGGTTCATTCCAATTAATATGCATATATACCTAAATTAATGTTTATTTTTAATGGTACAAATGAATAGATATTTGCAATATTTCTACATCGCGCAAGAAATGTTTCAATGTCGAATGAAGTATATATACAAATTTTAATCCTTGAAAAGTGTACTTGCTTCGGCAGTACATATACTAAAATTGGAACGATACAGAGAAGATTAGCATGGCCCCTGCGCAAGGATGACACGCAAAATCGTGAAGCGTTCCACATTTTTTGGAGAGTTCTGCCACATAGATCCATAACTTTATTTTCTTTAACTTTACTTTAATGTAAATTTTTGACTCAATCATACTTTATTATTATAAATGTGAAAATAAGTTTATTTGTTACGCTTTCACGCGAAAATTACTTAATAGATCATCATGAAACTTTGTACACATATTCTTGGAGGTATTAGAAGTAACATAGGATAATTTTTATGGAATAATTTATTGTTTATTTTTTACGAAGATTTAAGATAACCTTTTCTCATTTTGTTTCGATTTAATTTTTCTTGTTAATCGCCCAGCGGAGCGGGCGTGATCGGCTAGTTTTTGAATAAAGGGGCTGCCCATTGATCACGTGAGGCTCGAAAGGTGGGGGGGGGGGGGTCCATAAAAAATCACAAAATATCACAGGGGGGGGGTTAATAATATATCACGTGTATTTATTTTTTCGGCAAATGCGTAAAAAATCGAATTTAGCACTGTGCCAACAACTGACTTGCAAAATGCTTATCCAGTTATTGGTGTTGAAGAAAGTTTTGCTAATCCATGGTCCGAGAATACTTTACATTAAATTATGTTCATTGTTCATGTATTAGTATAGAAAAGTTTTTCGCATTTCTTTCATTATTTTTATGTCAGTCAAAAACAACCTGCAACCTTTCTATCTACCTCTAAACGTTATTAATGTAGTCTTTAATTTTCTATAATAAAATTAGATGATACTTAAAATTAAGATCCTTTGTAGGTACTAAAAATACACGTGATATAGGGGGAGGGGTAGTCTTAAACCTCGCCATGAATCACCAAGGGGGAGGGGGGTTTAAAAGTGCAAAAAAAAAACATCACGTGATTAATGGACGGCCCCAAAGTAGTGATGGACGTCCAGCGGTGAGGTGAGGCGACGATCTGCGTAATATGGCTCGTAAGGACTGGATGCAAGGAGCCGGAGGTACGGCTCTGTGGCATGCCTTGGGAGAGGCCTACGTCGAGCGGTGGACTTCAATAGGCAGACGATGATGATGATTATAATGCATTATATCTAAATCTTTGTGCGTGCTAAATTCTTCTGTACATGTCTATGTGACTGAATCCCTAACCTGCTGGACCGATTTTGATGAATATTTTTCTGCGTGTTCAAGTAGATTCGAGAATGGTTTAGAATCTAAACTTTAGATTAACAATTCGGTCCAATATGAAGGTTTTTTTTTATTTATTTGATAAAACAACATTTGCCGGGTCAGTTACTATTTTTATATTAAGTATTATTTCACTTTAATTTAATTTTATCAAAATTGTTAAGCAGATGTAAAAACTATAGTAAAAATAAATGTCTAGATTCAAAAATATGTTCTTTATTATACAATTTTGCGTCCAAGGATCCATCTGTAATGCATTTTTGTTATTTGATATATACTTTTTATTAAAATAGTATTTTGATTCGTAACTTCAGAAAGTGATTTCAGAAAGTAAACGGGAGTATAATTCAAAACCGAAGAACGGAATTAAAACTTTTTAATAATTTTTTTTATTGCTGCTGAACAGCAGACTTCGTAGTAAGCAGTTACCGTTGCTTGATGGGCTTGAGGTCCTACCACGTAGCTAGGGTGGGTTGTTTTGTCGCCTTTTACAACAGGCCGATCCCGGCCGCAGAGGTTAATATTCTTTCTCCGCCCCTGCACGGATAAAAATATGTTTTGTGATATATTGTCTGATAAATATGTTTTGTTTACACTCTGCCTTACTAGTTCCTAATAGTAACTCTAAGTTCCACGAGCCTTAGGGGACATCCATTAATTACGTGAGCTCAGAAAGCGGGGTCCAATGAAATCTCACCAAATCTCATTTAAACCGAGGGGGAGATAATCGAAAATCTCACGTCACCTTCAAAAAATATAAAATATTACAGATATTAAAAAATATGTTTTTATCTGTTTTTTTACTTTGTATTTTATTTAATTTAAATTAATTAATTATAGTATACCTGAACGGTTTATTATTTTCCCGAATAGTAAAAATAAATTTTAATTTAAAATATTTTTAGCGCCAATCTCACGTAAGGGGGGGGGGTCCAGGCAAATCTCACTAAATCTCACCTAAGGGGGGGGGGGGAGTCTAAACTGATCGAAAAATAGCTCACGTAATTAATGGATGTCCCCACTGTCCACATTTGGCTGTGTGTTTAATTTAGATTTAATGAAAAAATACTAGGGTCAGAATATTGTATTTGATTTTTTATTCTATTGTTATAGTCAATTTTGATATTTTCTTTGTATTCTGGATACAACGATAGTTTTTGATACTGTTATATGTTACTATAGTGATGAATAACACCATTTACGCTGTAAAACTTTTTGATTAAGTATAATAAATATTTTGCAATACATTTTGAGTTTTCATAGCTTCTATTGATTGAATTTTACAAAAAATCTTTGTTTCGGATAACACTGTTTATTTTTTGCTAATTTAATTACTAATTAAAGTGACGAAATGGAGCTTTTCATTGCGTTACATTACATAAAAAAAAACTTTAAATTTTCATCAATCGATGATATTTAACATAAAATAATATCTTTCTAATATAATCAAATATATTTCCCATGACATTAGCTATAATTAATTCAAATAAAAAGTATGAAAAAAATGGGGATTCCTATTTCGTCACGGACAAACGTTTTGAAAAATGCCCATTAGAAATTTTTGGTCCCCCCTTTACCCTGGTGAGATTTATTCGTGAGATTTGGGTCAAATCCCCTTCACTAATCTCACGTGAGATTTATCAAAATGTATGTACATATCTCTTAAATGATTATTATTAAATGGATCATTATTCTAAAAAGAAAAAAATAATTTGCGTCGTTCGAAAAATATCGTATTGAATATGTTTTGGCCCTAAATCTCATTTCCAAATTGCGGCATAGTGTTTTTATGTATACTTTTGTTAACCTACTATCTGTATGTGTCGCTTTTAGAAATAAATACTTTTTCTTTCTTTCTTCTTTCTTTCATATTTTAGTAAATCTTTCAATTAATTAAAATATAACTTGCTCGCAATTTTAATATGTTCCTTGCGAAAAACAATTACATATGTAATGTACTCCCCTCTCCTTAATGTAAGATTAGATGCGATTCCCATGGACGTATCCTAACTTGTTTAACAAAAGGTCCCCAACTAGCGTGCGAGATTATATTATAGACCATATTTGACAAAAATATGCCTAATTACCACCTGAAACCAATAAATGGCAAAAACTAATCGTGTAAATTATTTAAAGAAACGACACAATAAATAGCGCCATCTGTACTATTTCAATTAAAACTATATAGTTACGACTTCAAATTAAGTGACTAGATGGCGCTTTGGAATTTTACACAATTCGTGAAATTTACGGAAACGTGAAGGAAATTGATGTTAATTTTTATCTATAATATTTTTCGGTGCTTATTTAACAAATAATATTTAATAAAGATAAATTACATATATTATTTTCATTGAAAAAATATTTATTCGCTTTTCAGTTATACTACTAGATAGCACTGTGAACTCCGTGGAATTAATAATATTATTTCCTTATTTTCTTTAAATATCTGTTTATATATACTGTAATATAAAATTATTTATGGTTCATTCCAATTAATATGCATATATACCTAAATTAATGTTTATTTTTAATGGTACAAATGAATAGATATTTGCAATATTTCTACATCGCGCAAGAAATGTTTCAATGTCGAATGAAGTATATATACAAATTTTAATCCTTGAAAAGTGTACTTGCTTCGGCAGTACATATACTAAAATTGGAACGATACAGAGAAGATTAGCATGGCCCCTGCGCAAGGATGACACGCAAAATCGTGAAGCGTTCCACATTTTTTGGAGAGTTCTGCCACATAGATCCATAACTTTATTTTCTTTAACTTTACTTTAATGTAAATTTTTGACTCAATCATACTTTATTATTATAAATGTGAAAATAAGTTTATTTGTTACGCTTTCACGCGAAAATTACTTAATAGATCATCATGAAACTTTGTACACATATTCTTGGAGGTATTAGAAGTAACATAGGATAATTTTTATGGAATAATTTATTGTTTATTTTTTACGAAGATTTAAGATAACCTTTTCTCATTTTGTTTCGATTTAATTTTTCTTGTTAATCGCCCAGCGGAGCGGGCGTGATCGGCTAGTTTTTGAATAAAGGGGCTGCCCATTGATCACGTGAGGCTCGAAAGGTGGGGGGGGGGGGGTCCATAAAAAATCACAAAATATCACAGGGGGGGGGTTAATAATATATCACGTGTATTTATTTTTTCGGCAAATGCGTAAAAAATCGAATTTAGCACTGTGCCAACAACTGACTTGCAAAATGCTTATCCAGTTATTGGTGTTGAAGAAAGTTTTGCTAATCCATGGTCCGAGAATACTTTACATTAAATTATGTTCATTGTTCATGTATTAGTATAGAAAAGTTTTTCGCATTTCTTTCATTATTTTTATGTCAGTCAAAAACAACCTGCAACCTTTCTATCTACCTCTAAACGTTATTAATGTAGTCTTTAATTTTCTATAATAAAATTAGATGATACTTAAAATTAAGATCCTTTGTAGGTACTAAAAATACACGTGATATAGGGGGAGGGGTAGTCTTAAACCTCGCCATGAATCACCAAGGGGGAGGGGGGTTTAAAAGTGCAAAAAAAAAACATCACGTGATTAATGGACGGCCCCAAAGTAGTGATGGACGTCCAGCGGTGAGGTGAGGCGACGATCTGCGTAATATGGCTCGTAAGGACTGGATGCAAGGAGCCGGAGGTACGGCTCTGTGGCATGCCTTGGGAGAGGCCTACGTCGAGCGGTGGACTTCAATAGGCAGACGATGATGATGATTATAATGCATTATATCTAAATCTTTGTGCGTGCTAAATTCTTCTGTACATGTCTATGTGACTGAATCCCTAACCTGCTGGACCGATTTTGATGAATATTTTTCTGCGTGTTCAAGTAGATTCGAGAATGGTTTAGAATCTAAACTTTAGATTAACAATTCGGTCCAATATGAAGGTTTTTTTTTATTTATTTGATAAAACAACATTTGCCGGGTCAGTTACTATTTTTATATTAAGTATTATTTCACTTTAATTTAATTTTATCAAAATTGTTAAGCAGATGTAAAAACTATAGTAAAAATAAATGTCTAGATTCAAAAATATGTTCTTTATTATACAATTTTGCGTCCAAGGATCCATCTGTAATGCATTTTTGTTATTTGATATATACTTTTTATTAAAATAGTATTTTGATTCGTAACTTCAGAAAGTGATTTCAGAAAGTAAACGGGAGTATAATTCAAAACCGAAGAACGGAATTAAAACTTTTTAATAATTTTTTTTATTGCTGCTGAACAGCAGACTTCGTAGTAAGCAGTTACCGTTGCTTGATGGGCTTGAGGTCCTACCACGTAGCTAGGGTGGGTTGTTTTGTCGCCTTTTACAACAGGCCGATCCCGGCCGCAGAGGTTAATATTCTTTCTCCGCCCCTGCACGGATAAAAATATGTTTTGTGATATATTGTCTGATAAATATGTTTTGTTTACACTCTGCCTTACTAGTTCCTAATAGTAACTCTAAGTTCCACGAGCCTTAGGGGACATCCATTAATTACGTGAGCTCAGAAAGCGGGGTCCAATGAAATCTCACCAAATCTCATTTAAACCGAGGGGGAGATAATCGAAAATCTCACGTCACCTTCAAAAAATATAAAATATTACAGATATTAAAAAATATGTTTTTATCTGTTTTTTTACTTTGTATTTTATTTAATTTAAATTAATTAATTATAGTATACCTGAACGGTTTATTATTTTCCCGAATAGTAAAAATAAATTTTAATTTAAAATATTTTTAGCGCCAATCTCACGTAAGGGGGGGGGGTCCAGGCAAATCTCACTAAATCTCACCTAAGGGGGGGGGGGGGAGTCTAAACTGATCGAAAAATAGCTCACGTAATTAATGGATGTCCCCACTGTCCACATTTGGCTGTGTGTTTAATTTAGATTTAATGAAAAAATACTAGGGTCAGAATATTGTATTTGATTTTTTATTCTATTGTTATAGTCAATTTTGATATTTTCTTTGTATTCTGGATACAACGATAGTTTTTGATACTGTTATATGTTACTATAGTGATGAATAACACCATTTACGCTGTAAAACTTTTTGATTAAGTATAATAAATATTTTGCAATACATTTTGAGTTTTCATAGCTTCTATTGATTGAATTTTACAAAAAATCTTTGTTTCGGATAACACTGTTTATTTTTTGCTAATTTAATTACTAATTAAAGTGACGAAATGGAGCTTTTCATTGCGTTACATTACATAAAAAAAAACTTTAAATTTTCATCAATCGATGATATTTAACATAAAATAATATCTTTCTAATATAATCAAATATATTTCCCATGACATTAGCTATAATTAATTCAAATAAAAAGTATGAAAAAAATGGGGATTCCTATTTCGTCACGGACAAACGTTTTGAAAAATGCCCATTAGAAATTTTTGGTCCCCCCTTTACCCTGGTGAGATTTATTCGTGAGATTTGGGTCAAATCCCCTTCACTAATCTCACGTGAGATTTATCAAAATGTATGTACATATCTCTTAAATGATTATTATTAAATGGATCATTATTCTAAAAAGAAAAAAATAATTTGCGTCGTTCGAAAAATATCGTATTGAATATGTTTTGGCCCTAAATCTCATTTCCAAATTGCGGCATAGTGTTTTTATGTATACTTTTGTTAACCTACTATCTGTATGTGTCGCTTTTAGAAATAAATACTTTTTCTTTCTTTCTTCTTTCTTTCATATTTTAGTAAATCTTTCAATTAATTAAAATATAACTTGCTCGCAATTTTAATATGTTCCTTGCGAAAAACAATTACATATGTAATGTACTCCCCTCTCCTTAATGTAAGATTAGATGCGATTCCCATGGACGTATCCTAACTTGTTTAACAAAAGGTCCCCAACTAGCGTGCGAGATTATATTATAGACCATATTTGACAAAAATATGCCTAATTACCACCTGAAACCAATAAATGGCAAAAACTAATCGTGTAAATTATTTAAAGAAACGACACAATAAATAGCGCCATCTGTACTATTTCAATTAAAACTATATAGTTACGACTTCAAATTAAGTGACTAGATGGCGCTTTGGAATTTTACACAATTCGTGAAATTTACGGAAACGTGAAGGAAATTGATGTTAATTTTTATCTATAATATTTTTCGGTGCTTATTTAACAAATAATATTTAATAAAGATAAATTACATATATTATTTTCATTGAAAAAATATTTATTCGCTTTTCAGTTATACTACTAGATAGCACTGTGAACTCCGTGGAATTAATAATATTATTTCCTTATTTTCTTTAAATATCTGTTTATATATACTGTAATATAAAATTATTTATGGTTCATTCCAATTAATATGCATATATACCTAAATTAATGTTTATTTTTAATGGTACAAATGAATAGATATTTGCAATATTTCTACATCGCGCAAGAAATGTTTCAATGTCGAATGAAGTATATATACAAATTTTAATCCTTGAAAAGTGTACTTGCTTCGGCAGTACATATACTAAAATTGGAACGATACAGAGAAGATTAGCATGGCCCCTGCGCAAGGATGACACGCAAAATCGTGAAGCGTTCCACATTTTTTGGAGAGTTCTGCCACATAGATCCATAACTTTATTTTCTTTAACTTTACTTTAATGTAAATTTTTGACTCAATCATACTTTATTATTATAAATGTGAAAATAAGTTTATTTGTTACGCTTTCACGCGAAAATTACTTAATAGATCATCATGAAACTTTGTACACATATTCTTGGAGGTATTAGAAGTAACATAGGATAATTTTTATGGAATAATTTATTGTTTATTTTTTACGAAGATTTAAGATAACCTTTTCTCATTTTGTTTCGATTTAATTTTTCTTGTTAATCGCCCAGCGGAGCGGGCGTGATCGGCTAGTTTTTGAATAAAGGGGCTGCCCATTGATCACGTGAGGCTCGAAAGGTGGGGGGGGGGGGGTCCATAAAAAATCACAAAATATCACAGGGGGGGGGTTAATAATATATCACGTGTATTTATTTTTTCGGCAAATGCGTAAAAAATCGAATTTAGCACTGTGCCAACAACTGACTTGCAAAATGCTTATCCAGTTATTGGTGTTGAAGAAAGTTTTGCTAATCCATGGTCCGAGAATACTTTACATTAAATTATGTTCATTGTTCATGTATTAGTATAGAAAAGTTTTTCGCATTTCTTTCATTATTTTTATGTCAGTCAAAAACAACCTGCAACCTTTCTATCTACCTCTAAACGTTATTAATGTAGTCTTTAATTTTCTATAATAAAATTAGATGATACTTAAAATTAAGATCCTTTGTAGGTACTAAAAATACACGTGATATAGGGGGAGGGGTAGTCTTAAACCTCGCCATGAATCACCAAGGGGGAGGGGGGTTTAAAAGTGCAAAAAAAAAACATCACGTGATTAATGGACGGCCCCAAAGTAGTGATGGACGTCCAGCGGTGAGGTGAGGCGACGATCTGCGTAATATGGCTCGTAAGGACTGGATGCAAGGAGCCGGAGGTACGGCTCTGTGGCATGCCTTGGGAGAGGCCTACGTCGAGCGGTGGACTTCAATAGGCAGACGATGATGATGATTATAATGCATTATATCTAAATCTTTGTGCGTGCTAAATTCTTCTGTACATGTCTATGTGACTGAATCCCTAACCTGCTGGACCGATTTTGATGAATATTTTTCTGCGTGTTCAAGTAGATTCGAGAATGGTTTAGAATCTAAACTTTAGATTAACAATTCGGTCCAATATGAAGGTTTTTTTTTATTTATTTGATAAAACAACATTTGCCGGGTCAGTTACTATTTTTATATTAAGTATTATTTCACTTTAATTTAATTTTATCAAAATTGTTAAGCAGATGTAAAAACTATAGTAAAAATAAATGTCTAGATTCAAAAATATGTTCTTTATTATACAATTTTGCGTCCAAGGATCCATCTGTAATGCATTTTTGTTATTTGATATATACTTTTTATTAAAATAGTATTTTGATTCGTAACTTCAGAAAGTGATTTCAGAAAGTAAACGGGAGTATAATTCAAAACCGAAGAACGGAATTAAAACTTTTTAATAATTTTTTTTATTGCTGCTGAACAGCAGACTTCGTAGTAAGCAGTTACCGTTGCTTGATGGGCTTGAGGTCCTACCACGTAGCTAGGGTGGGTTGTTTTGTCGCCTTTTACAACAGGCCGATCCCGGCCGCAGAGGTTAATATTCTTTCTCCGCCCCTGCACGGATAAAAATATGTTTTGTGATATATTGTCTGATAAATATGTTTTGTTTACACTCTGCCTTACTAGTTCCTAATAGTAACTCTAAGTTCCACGAGCCTTAGGGGACATCCATTAATTACGTGAGCTCAGAAAGCGGGGTCCAATGAAATCTCACCAAATCTCATTTAAACCGAGGGGGAGATAATCGAAAATCTCACGTCACCTTCAAAAAATATAAAATATTACAGATATTAAAAAATATGTTTTTATCTGTTTTTTTACTTTGTATTTTATTTAATTTAAATTAATTAATTATAGTATACCTGAACGGTTTATTATTTTCCCGAATAGTAAAAATAAATTTTAATTTAAAATATTTTTAGCGCCAATCTCACGTAAGGGGGGGGGTCCAGGCAAATCTCACTAAATCTCACCTAAGGGGGGGGGGGGAGTCTAAACTGATCGAAAAATAGCTCACGTAATTAATGGATGTCCCCACTGTCCACATTTGGCTGTGTGTTTAATTTAGATTTAATGAAAAAATACTAGGGTCAGAATATTGTATTTGATTTTTTATTCTATTGTTATAGTCAATTTTGATATTTTCTTTGTATTCTGGATACAACGATAGTTTTTGATACTGTTATATGTTACTATAGTGATGAATAACACCATTTACGCTGTAAAACTTTTTGATTAAGTATAATAAATATTTTGCAATACATTTTGAGTTTTCATAGCTTCTATTGATTGAATTTTACAAAAAATCTTTGTTTCGGATAACACTGTTTATTTTTTGCTAATTTAATTACTAATTAAAGTGACGAAATGGAGCTTTTCATTGCGTTACATTACATAAAAAAAAACTTTAAATTTTCATCAATCGATGATATTTAACATAAAATAATATCTTTCTAATATAATCAAATATATTTCCCATGACATTAGCTATAATTAATTCAAATAAAAAGTATGAAAAAAATGGGGATTCCTATTTCGTCACGGACAAACGTTTTGAAAAATGCCCATTAGAAATTTTTGGTCCCCCCTTTACCCTGGTGAGATTTATTCGTGAGATTTGGGTCAAATCCCCTTCACTAATCTCACGTGAGATTTATCAAAATGTATGTACATATCTCTTAAATGATTATTATTAAATGGATCATTATTCTAAAAAGAAAAAAATAATTTGCGTCGTTCGAAAAATATCGTATTGAATATGTTTTGGCCCTAAATCTCATTTCCAAATTGCGGCATAGTGTTTTTATGTATACTTTTGTTAACCTACTATCTGTATGTGTCGCTTTTAGAAATAAATACTTTTTCTTTCTTTCTTCTTTCTTTCATATTTTAGTAAATCTTTCAATTAATTAAAATATAACTTGCTCGCAATTTTAATATGTTCCTTGCGAAAAACAATTACATATGTAATGTACTCCCCTCTCCTTAATGTAAGATTAGATGCGATTCCCATGGACGTATCCTAACTTGTTTAACAAAAGGTCCCCAACTAGCGTGCGAGATTATATTATAGACCATATTTGACAAAAATATGCCTAATTACCACCTGAAACCAATAAATGGCAAAAACTAATCGTGTAAATTATTTAAAGAAACGACACAATAAATAGCGCCATCTGTACTATTTCAATTAAAACTATATAGTTACGACTTCAAATTAAGTGACTAGATGGCGCTTTGGAATTTTACACAATTCGTGAAATTTACGGAAACGTGAAGGAAATTGATGTTAATTTTTATCTATAATATTTTTCGGTGCTTATTTAACAAATAATATTTAATAAAGATAAATTACATATATTATTTTCATTGAAAAAATATTTATTCGCTTTTCAGTTATACTACTAGATAGCACTGTGAACTCCGTGGAATTAATAATATTATTTCCTTATTTTCTTTAAATATCTGTTTATATATACTGTAATATAAAATTATTTATGGTTCATTCCAATTAATATGCATATATACCTAAATTAATGTTTATTTTTAATGGTACAAATGAATAGATATTTGCAATATTTCTACATCGCGCAAGAAATGTTTCAATGTCGAATGAAGTATATATACAAATTTTAATCCTTGAAAAGTGTACTTGCTTCGGCAGTACATATACTAAAATTGGAACGATACAGAGAAGATTAGCATGGCCCCTGCGCAAGGATGACACGCAAAATCGTGAAGCGTTCCACATTTTTTGGAGAGTTCTGCCACATAGATCCATAACTTTATTTTCTTTAACTTTACTTTAATGTAAATTTTTGACTCAATCATACTTTATTATTATAAATGTGAAAATAAGTTTATTTGTTACGCTTTCACGCGAAAATTACTTAATAGATCATCATGAAACTTTGTACACATATTCTTGGAGGTATTAGAAGTAACATAGGATAATTTTTATGGAATAATTTATTGTTTATTTTTTACGAAGATTTAAGATAACCTTTTCTCATTTTGTTTCGATTTAATTTTTCTTGTTAATCGCCCAGCGGAGCGGGCGTGATCGGCTAGTTTTTGAATAAAGGGGCTGCCCATTGATCACGTGAGGCTCGAAAGGTGGGGGGGGGGGGTCCATAAAAAATCACAAAATATCACAGGGGGGGGGTTAATAATATATCACGTGTATTTATTTTTTCGGCAAATGCGTAAAAAATCGAATTTAGCACTGTGCCAACAACTGACTTGCAAAATGCTTATCCAGTTATTGGTGTTGAAGAAAGTTTTGCTAATCCATGGTCCGAGAATACTTTACATTAAATTATGTTCATTGTTCATGTATTAGTATAGAAAAGTTTTTCGCATTTCTTTCATTATTTTTATGTCAGTCAAAAACAACCTGCAACCTTTCTATCTACCTCTAAACGTTATTAATGTAGTCTTTAATTTTCTATAATAAAATTAGATGATACTTAAAATTAAGATCCTTTGTAGGTACTAAAAATACACGTGATATAGGGGGAGGGGTAGTCTTAAACCTCGCCATGAATCACCAAGGGGGAGGGGGGTTTAAAAGTGCAAAAAAAAAACATCACGTGATTAATGGACGGCCCCAAAGTAGTGATGGACGTCCAGCGGTGAGGTGAGGCGACGATCTGCGTAATATGGCTCGTAAGGACTGGATGCAAGGAGCCGGAGGTACGGCTCTGTGGCATGCCTTGGGAGAGGCCTACGTCGAGCGGTGGACTTCAATAGGCTGACGATGATGATGATTATAATGCATTATATCTAAATCTTTGTGCGTGCTAAATTCTTCTGTACATGTCTATGTGACTGAATCCCTAACCTGCTGGACCGATTTTGATGAATATTTTTCTGCGTGTTCAACTAGATTCGAGAATGGTTTAGAATCCAAACTTTAGATCAACAATTCGGTCCACTATGAAGGTTTTTTTTAATTTATTTGATAAAACAACATTTGCCGGGTCAGTTACTATTTTTATATTAAGTATGATTCACTTTTATTAACTATAGTAAAAATAAATATCTAGATTCAAAAATATGGTGACTTCTAAACGGTTTTAAGAATAATCACAAATATTAAATAATGTTTAAAAAATGACAGTAACATGTTCATTATTATACAATTTAAGGATCCATCTGTAATGCATTACTGTAATTTGATTTTTTTATTATTAAACTAGTATTTTGATTCGTAACTTCTGAAAGAAGTGATTTCAGAAAGTATTTTTTTGGTTTTCAACTAAACTGGACTTAGACAATTGAGTCAAAGATATTATTTTAACAATATTATCAAAAGTTATGCGTTTTCGAACGGGAGTATAATTCAAAACCAAAGAACGGAATGAAACTTTTTAAGTGCATTTTTTTAGAACTGTTGACTTAGTAGTAAGCAGTTATCGACGCCTACGAATGTTTGTGACTTTAGAAGCACCGCGAATACGCTACTGTCCCATAAGGATACAGGAACCTTGAACACTAATGCCGGAATACAGCACAAGGTTATTATGGCGGCATACTTTTAGACCAAGGTTAGGATCAAGGCCATCCAGATAGGCTTGAGGCCCTACCACATAGCTAGGGCTGTTTTGCCGCCTTTTAAGACAGGCCGACCCCGGCCGCAGGAGTTAGTGTTCTTCTGAGTTAGTGTCTGTCTGACCTTGATGATTTTCATGACTTGTTCCCAGTCTTTTTCATTTAGTCATTCACCTTTTTTTGGAATGATATTTACTCCTTGTGGTTTTGGAGACTGGCGGAGTAATATAGTTGGGACCAGTTGCAATGTCAGTCATTCACGCTGCCGTCCGCGCATGGGAATTGGAACTTGGTCTTATTGCTTCGACATAACACATGATGGTTGCCATCCAGACGGGCTTGAAGCCTTACCACCTTAGTCATTGTCAATCCATTAGTTTCATTTAACTCGTAAAACATTTTGTATTTATTAAAATAAAAAGAATAATTTAGAAATACCTACTTATTTATTACATAAAGTAGTTTTACCTGAATTATTTTGGTTTCTAGTGCTATGAAAAACATTATAATACCCAGTCAATGTTCGGAATCCCGCGGTTCGCGACTGCATGCCCGCACGCGGCCCTTTGACTCGAAGAGTACGGAATATTACTTCTTCTTCCTGCCCGTATCCCAACCACATGAGTAAATAAACGTATCTTCTTTACTCACGTGCTTAGCCCATCTTTTGTACTTTTCATGAATGCTACTTGTCAACATGTGTGCATTATATCTGTATCGATAAGGCGCGATCAGATTTGAAGAGTCAGTAACATATATTGTATATTTTTTTTTATTTCGTAGGACAGCAGACAGGCCGACAGCCCGCTTAGAATTTAGCAGTAACCGTCGCCTATAGGTGCTTGCAATGCCAGTGGCATCGCGAACACGCTGCTGTCCCATAAGGGTACAGGAACTTAGGTCACTAATGCCGGAACACAACACAAGGTTATTATGGCGGCATACTTAAGACCAAAGGTGGTCGCCATCCAGACGGGCTTGAGGCCCTACCACGTAGCTAGGGTGGGTTGTTTTGTCGCCTTTTACGACAGACCGACCCCGGCCACAGAGGTTAGTATTCTTTCTCCGCCCCTGCACGGAATGACTATCTATAGATTGTATCTATTTTTTTTTACAAATAAAAAATATTTTAAATACAGTTTCTTTTTTGCTGACGCTACCTTTCAAGCGCGAACGGGTAGTACATAAAAAAGCTGACAAACCTTTTGTATATTTATTTTAATCCTCCTGTGCCAACCCTATCAGAATAAGTAACAATTTTGCTCGCTCTTTAGAAGCTTGGTCTCTGTACGTTTACTTTACTTACTCATGTGTCCCAACTATGTGGGTCGGTACAACATATTTTCTCCTGCCACTCTTCTCTATTAGGCGTCATCTGCACATTCACAAGTTTCATGCCATATCATCTTTTGCACAACTCATCCATGTTTTCTCTGGTCTATCTCTCCTTTTGTATCCATCCACTTTCATTTTTAGCATTTTCCTTGTTATATGGCATTCTTCTCTTCGCATTATATGTACATACCAGCTTCTAGCTTCAGCTTCTCAACCACTGACGCTACTTTTAAAATTCCCCTGATATATTCACTTCTAATTTTATCCATTTTTGTACCTCCGCTCATCCATCTCAACATTCGCATCTCTGCTGCATGCAATAGCCTTTCATCTTTTCTCTTTGTGGTCCATGATTCCAATCCATACAATATAGGTCTTATTCTGACGTGCAGGGGAGGAGAAAGAATACTGACCTCTGCGGCCGGGGTCGGCCTGTCATAAAAGGTGACAAAACAACCCTAGCTACGTGGTAGGGTCCCAAGCCCGTCTGGATGGCGACCACCTTTGGTCTTAAGTATGTCGCCATAATAACCTTGTGTTGTATTCCGGCATAAGTGAGCCAAGTTCCTGTACCCTTATGGGACAGCAGCGTGTTCGCGATGTCACTAGCGTTGCAAACACCTATAAGCGACGGTAACTGCTAAATTTTAAGCGGGCCGTCAGCTTGACTGCTGGTCTACAGCAATAAAAAAAAATTCGATGTATTCCCGTTAGGTGATAGGGGTTGATAAGACGCCGGTTGATTTCTATGTCTGGGGTCACATGAAATCCCTAGTTTACGACAACTTGTCTGTGTCATCCACGGAAGAACTCAAAACAAGAATTATAAACGCAGCTAATGCGATGCGGATAATTTGACTATTTCGGTAGTTAAGTTACAACTCAGAAAAAGAATGCAACTTGCGTACGCAATAGGGGAAGTCACTTCGAGCAAGAACTCTAATTAGGCTAAATTAAAAAATGTCTTAATTGTTACTTATTATTAATTGTATTTAGTTAATCTAGCTTTCATCTAGCTTTTGACATTTTAAAAGTGCTTGTTACTCAGGCCTATTTAAAATAAAAAATTTTGACTTTGACTTTGAATTTGTATTTTTGTTTTATTTACATTGGGCATTGTTTTTAATTAATTTTATGGAAATTTTAAAGAACGACCTTAAGTTTAGTTCTAATACGAATTTCCGTCTGCTTCCTTTGTGATTTTTTTTTCAGTTTTTTGAAATAATTTCCTAGTTGTTATGCACCGTTGAAGAGCTAAGAAAACGGTTATGTTTTTAATATAATCTGCAAACCATGTTTCTTAACGTTTTTTAAGGCCTTTCAGTGAAAAAAATCTAAAAATATATTGAAAAAAGTAATATCGTTTTTAAATTTGGACCGATAATTGTTGTTTTAATATTGATAAATAATCAGTGTTTAATCGTTTTTATAAATCAGAAGAAAACGTGAGATTTAATATGATACTTCTTTATAAATTTTTGCTGCTGCATTTTTTACTTATTTTGAAAAAAACTAAAAAACATGATAACTCAAAAATGGTTCACTTTTGCATTATTTATTTATTTATTTATTTTATAGGTACACCAACAGCACAGTATACATTAAATAAGACCATGATATACAATTATTTAAATATGCATACATGCCAATGACAGGCGTACACAGCTTTTTCTACAGTTTGTCAATGTTAAATTAGAGTTTATATAAATTTAAATTGAATCAAATTATAATGCCAATAAAACAATGAGACAAATAATTAATTTAATTTCCATGAAAATATATGATTAATTTCCTTTTAAAATCCGTAAATGAGTCGCAAAAGATATCCATGTTCGCAATTTTACCGGCTATTTCATTATATTTATAACACATTCTAGACGATGGTAGGTGCTGGCCGAGATTGGTTCTGCACAGGAGAAACCGAAACTCACCAGGCCGGAAATTGGGTGGGCAATTAAAAGGGACATTGATCTGTATACGAGCAAGGAGATGCTGACATTTGATTTTATTATTGACTAGCTGTGCCTGCGACTCCGTCCGCGTGGAATAGTGACTGGGTAGCATTTTTTGGATATATATTATGGTTTATTTTGGATTACAAACCGTATAAACCCTAAAAAATAAATAAATGAAATATACAAACTGCGTTCGAACCTACAAAGTCCAACTTAAGCTGAACTCTATTTTATATGATGGATGATTGATATACTTAAATCTGAGGTCAACTTAAATTGGATAAAAATCCGAAACTGATCACTTTTAACTAAGACCATTTTTTTTTCTAAAATAAAAGTAGCCTAAGTTACATCAGCTATCTGCCAGTGAAAGTCCCGTCAAAATCAGTCCAGCCGTTTCAGAGATTAGCTGGAACAAACAGACAGACAGACAAAAATTAAAAATTTTTGTTTTGGTATATGTACCGTGTATACATCCAAATGCACTTAGTAAAAAGCGGTTATTTTAATATTACAAACAGACCCTCCAATTTTATTTATTTGTATAGATAATAATAAACACCTCCTAACGGGACTACGTGGAATTACCAATAACCCTGTATATTTATTTTAGCTTAATCTTGGTATTATATATTCTTATGGCCATATAATGCGAAGAGAAGATTGTCATATAACAAGGAAAATGCTAGAAATGAGAAAGGATGGATGCAAAAGGGGAGGTAGACTAAAGAAAAGATGGATGTATTGTGGTAAAGATGATATATATGATGATGATAGCTAGATAAGGGCAGGAAGAATCCTTTATTTTTATCTATAATGATACTTTGAGATAGATAATGAGACTTTAACTTATTATCTATAATGATTTTCCTAATATTGTCTCCAGTAGGAGACAATATTAGGAAAATCATTATAGATAAAGCATAAAGCAAAGCATATCTTAAATCTTTAAACGAGCAATTCTTGTATATATATACATATATCATTGGCATCTCGGAATCGGCTCCAACAATTTTCATGAAATTTAGTATACGGGGGGTTTCGGGGGTGATAAATCGATCTAGCTAGGAATCATTTCTAGAAAATGTCAAAAGGTGGCGTTTGAGTAGTCCCAATTTAAACTGAAAAATAACTCTTCCTGATATCTATCGGCGAATAATAATACTATTTTTTTTATTTGCGTTAACGACACAACACTAAAGCTATTCCAGCAGATGGCGTTGTTAAGTAACACGAAGTCAATGAGTGATTGCTTTGAGGTTAGACTAAGAAAATCAATTGTTAATTTCCAAAAAACACAATTTATGAAAAAAAAATAAAAATACCGAGCAAAACTCGGTCATCCGGATATTGTTAAAAAATGGCTGTTTGAATGAATGTCAATTGTGTATTTACTATTGGCTTTATTAGATGAGAAGGTTGCCGACCACTGTAATATATTAACTAATCGTAAAAGATTAATATCAGAGACTCTATTTTGTCACTAGGATTCTGTCATTTATTGAACATTTTTGTCGTTACAATCACCACACCAAAAAATTACTTAAGGTAGTTTAGCGAGAAGCTAACATTATTTTAAATTCTAATTAAATACTAAAATTCTCTTCTAATCTTCGCAAATGATCTACGTTCTCTTGAGACGGGCTGGGGTGGCTTAAAATATTATTTTTAAAAACATCCATATTTCTTTGAGCCGACGCCATATTGTTGTACACTTCCCGTGGCAATAGGCGTGGCATTTTGACGTTTAAATTTCCCGCCATAAAGTTGCGTTCCATATTAAAAACGCAATTATCAGCATAATTAGGAGGTATTAAAAATGGCGGCACGTCCGGTTTTGGTATACGGAAAGGATTTCTGTCGATTTGGTTTGGATTTGTTACGTTATTTATGTTTTTCATCCATTGTTGGGTTTGTGATGGAGGTAAGCGATTTGGATAGTTGAAAATCCACAATCTGTCGCCGACGAACATAGGCCTTGGTGCGACTATGCCCAGACTGCTGTAGTACTGCTGAGCGAGAAGTTCTACGTCGTTTGTGTATTTCCGTTTCCACTTAGTTCTGCGGTTTTGGAACCATATTTTGATCTGTAAGAAAAATTACAACTTCATTTGGAGTCCAATCACACCCACACACATAGGAACTTTTTTTATTGCTGTAAGACAGCAAATATTCATGACTCGAGACTATCCGTGCAAGGGCGGAGAAAGAATACTAACCTGTGCGGTCGGGGTCGGCCTGTCGTAAGAGGCGACAAAACAACCCACCCCAGCTACGTGGTAGGGCCTCAAGTCCGTCTGGATGGCGACCACCTTTGGTCTTAAGTATGCCGCCATAATAACCTTGTGCTGTGTTACGGCATTAGTGACCCAAGTTCCTGTACTCTTATGGGATGGTGGGACGGGATGGGTAGCGTGTTCGCGGTGCCACTAGCGTTGCAAACACCCATAGGTGATGGTAACTGCTAAATTCTAAGCGGGCCGTCAGCCCGTCTGCTGTCCTACAGCAATAAAAAAAGTAAAAAAAGACAGACTGAAGGCCCACTTAATAGTTAGAAGTTAGCGTTGCCTATGGGTGTTTGAAATGCCAGGGATATCAACAACACGCTGCTATTCGCATAGTGGTGGTACTGGAATCTAGTCACTAATGCCAAAACGCAAGGTTATTATGGCGGCTTATTTAAAAACCAGGCCGACCCTGGTCGCAGAGGTCAGTATTCTTTCTCCTCCTAAGCACGGATACAAATTTCTGATATCAGAACAAAATTTCAACGTGTTTAAGCGAAGGTAGCTATCCGTAATTTCTCTTAACCGAGAAGGCACAAAGGCGGTATTTGTACCTATATGTGACAAGTTTTTTTATCTGTCGTATGACACCATCTCCAAAAAGAGAAACTAGCAAAATAATAAACACATAAGGCTTTTTAAGGAAATAGCAAAAAGGTTAGTCGACATCACAGGAGACTGAAGAGCTGGCAGCTACCTCGGACACAGAATTAGTTTAGCTATTCAAAGGGGGAACGCTGCCAGTATCTTCGGAACCTTGCCTAAAGGGACTCCTTTTAATAAAATATATTTTAGTGATGACATACGGAACGCAGACGTGGTCGCTAACTATGGGCCTTATGAGAAAGCTCATGGTCGCTCAGAGGGCAATGGAGAGGGCTATGCTCGGAGTTTCCCTGCGAGATCGAATCAGAAATGAGGAGATTCGCAGGAGAACCAAAGTAACCGACATAGCCCGGATGATTGCAAAACTGAAGTGGCAGTGGGCTGGGCACATAGCTCGAAGGACTGATGGCCGTTGGGGCAGAAAAGTCCTCGAATGGCGACCGCGTACCGGAAGACGCAATGTTGGTAGGCCCCCCACAAGATGGACCGATGATCTGGTCAAGATCGCCGGAATAGGTTGGATGAGGGCAGCACAGGACCGATCATCGTGGCGATCTTTGGGGGAGGCCTTTGTCCAGCAGTGGGCGTCTTCCGGCTGAAATGATGATGATGATAGGTATATATTTTTTAAGGTTTATAGTTTTAACTTTAATTACTTGTTATTTGCTATTTAATGCTTTCAACATATCTTAAATTATTGCTATATCCACAAAGGTTTCTAGCACCATCACTTTTAAAGAAGTGTAAAAATACGCAACTTTTTTTTTTAATTTTGCGATCAATGCTTTAAGCACTGATTTGTTAATCTCAAAGTATGTATGTAAGAGCATACTAAAACTCAAGGCAAATATCGAATTTGGTAAATAAAGTTAAAAAGGCATAAAAATGGTCATGGAAATTCTGCCCTTTTCCAAAGTGAAAAAACGTTTCACGCAACAATGCTTGGAAATTAATACGGGTCCCACGCGAAAGGGGGCTCCGCATAAGGTCAAAACCTTGCCCATCTCAGCTCATTTCTGCCTCTGTATCTACTGTTCAATTAATCACCCACATAATTGTAACTAAATGACAAATAAACGTATTGCAATATTTTTTTTACCGCTTTATACTTAACACTTTATCGACCGGTCTTTGAGTCTGCCCCTTTCCAAGTACCGGCTTAGTCGCGCACGCATTTATTCCCAGTACCGGTGTCGATGTTGTCCTTTTTCCTTTTGTTTCAAAGGAATGTAATATTTGATATTTATACTTTATTTTGCATTTATTTTATACTAGCTGACCCGGCAAACGTTGTTCTGCCATATAAATAATAAAATGTCAAACTTTAAAAAAAATTTTTTGGGGTTGGGTCACCCCTAACATTTAGGGGGATGAAAAATAGATGTTGGCCGATTCTCATAGATACCGGATAAGCACAAAAAATCACTAACTCAATTTAGTTATCTGCCTACTGCCTACCCCCTAAGAACGATGGCGTGATTATTTATAGCCTATGACCATTTCTAGGTTATCATCTATCACCATACCAAATTTCATCAAAATCCGTTCAGCCGTTTAGGCGTGAAAGAGGAACAGACAGATAGACAGACAGAGTTACTTTCGCATTTATAATATTAGTATGATAAAAGCGCCATATAAACTAATATTCATAACATAAATTCAAGGTAATAGTAAACCGTCGTTAGTTAAAAGCTGACTAATAGGCTAGCGGTCGATAAATTGTTAAGAACCCATAGCAAAGGGCCCTTCGAAAGACTCTGACACGGCTTGGAAACTTGCACCAGTGTAGTGTGGAATACACATAGCATTGCGTCCGTGTGGTCCTATATCTTGGCTAGAAGACGCTACCAATTAAAACCACTCCGGTGTTCCTTCGGGGTTTGTCGATTGCTGTGCGATCCTGATTAAAGCCGGGCCGCTTTCAGGGGCTTCTTTAAACTATAGCTGTTACCAACAGGAGAGGGATTTCCAATTCAATACACTGTTTTACTATTCAGGTAAAATTACCTGCGTTTCAGTCAACCTAAGCTGTCGAGCCAAACGCCCTCTCGCTGCTACAGACAAATATCTATTCTTCTCGAACTCAGCTTCTAGACTCTTGATTTGCTGGGCACTGAAAGCAGTGCGCGCACGTTTACCTCTTGAACATGATCCTGAAACAATAAAAAACATATGAGTTCATACCGTCCCACTGCTTGGGCCGAATGCGGCTCTTTGACTCCTTGGCTACGGCTTTTCCGCGAAATGTTTAGTTCAACCATGGAATATTACTCTATTATTAATTATAACCGTAATAATGTCTCCTACTAGAGCAAAGCATATGTTAAAAAAATGACTCTTTGAATAAATTTCATTAGTATTATCTATATTTGGCTCTTTTAGATAATAAGGTTGTCGACCACTGTTTCCAATAATTGAGAAAACCAGGCCGCGTCGACCCACGGAGTGAATTTAAAAACTCTCTCGAGTTTAATGAAATTTCAATGACAAGCACACGCGCGCCATCACATAAATAATTTTAAAAAAAAAACATTTACATTCAGCCAATCGTGGAGTCAACCGATCTTCATGTCAATCAATCAGTGATGCAAAAGTTCCCGATTTATCGGATTTCCCAATTTAGCGACCCTTTCTCCCGAATTTCTACATATCTAAAGTAATAATTAAAAGGCAAAACCAGAGATAAGAGCTTGACTGACTCCTGAAAAAATTCATTTATTCCAAACGAGACGCATTCAATTCTTCATTGAAGCGTGATCAAATCATATAAAGATGTCCGATTTAAAATAATCCTTTAAAGTATTTATATCTGAATCTTTCTCACCGGAAAATGTTAAAAAAGGTAAACTGTTGTAAACAGTATCAATATGTAGACAGCAATAATTATCAAATTATTGACACAAAATGGCGTTAGGTACTTCGGAACACGAAAGAAATTGCGTCGTTTAATGAAATTACTGAGGATTTTTGGGTTAGTGTTAGCAACATGAAATGTTTGAAAATGTTTGTTCTTTTGTTTATAAAGGGTAGTACGAGAATCATCAGTGTTTATAATTTCAACGTTTGTAACCAGAGCTTCGACATTACTGCGGAAGCGACCGACAATCGTGAAACGGACACGCCGTGTCAACACCTAAGCTATTTTCAATAAACACCTCCCCTCCGAGTAATTAGGCGTAATTTATCAACATATCGTTCCTTGTACCGGAACATTCGACACACGCCATTTCGACGATGCGCTCCCAGCGTGATTGGGCTAATTAGCGAGTATTAAATATTTAATTGCAATTTCATTGGCTGTGTAGACCCGGAAGTATTGAACATCACGTTCCAAGTGAGTCGCAAAAGGCGAATAATAGATATTTTGCTAATTCACAGCAAAATAATTCAATTTTTTTCTAGAGTTGTTGTGTATTTTATGCAAATACTGAGGCGAGCAATAAAACAAGACCGAGTTTGCGAATTCACTTATTTATTTATCCATACTATTATTATAAAATGTGAAAGCAAATCTGTCTGCCTGTCTGTTATATTTTCACGCATAGATCGCTGAACCAATTTTGCCTACTTTTTATCACGAAAATGAAACTTGAAGGAGGTGAAATAGGGGTGAACGTAATTAACTTTTGTTTTTTTATTTATATGCCAGAACAACGTTTGGCGGGTCAGCTAGTCCATCATATATTGCTATATTTACCTACAGTTGTATTACAGTTAGTAAAAAAAATGATAAATACCTTACAGTAAGAAGGAAAGAGATAATATAGAAATAAGTTACAATTTGTGCATTAATATTCTTTATCCGTGCAGGGGCGGAGAAAGAATACTAATCTCTGCGGCCGGGGTCAGCCTGTCGTAAAAGGCGACAAAACAACCCACCCTAGCTACGTGGTAGGGTCTCAAGCCCGTCTGGATGGCGACCACCTTTGGTCCTAAGTATGCCGCCATAATAACCTTGTGTTGGTTTCCGGCATTAGTGACCCAAGTTCCTGTACCCTTATGGGACAGCAGCGTGTTCGCAATGCCACTGGCGTTGTAAACACTCGGCAACGGTAACTGCTAAATTCTAAGCGGGCTGTCAGCCTGTCTGTTGTCCTACAAAAATAAAAATAAAAATTTGACCAATGTCACATCAAATTTAGTTTTTATAAAGCCTAGTGTGTCATGAGAAGTAGATTTTTTCGAAATTCTTAAATTGTTTTAAGTTTTACTTTAGGGTCCTGAATCAGTGATATTATACTTGGAGACTATTCTAGAAGTTCCGGGTTCGAATCCCATAATGTCATGTATCATTTATATAATTTTTATCAAGTAATATTATTATTGCAAAATAATTGCCATGAGTTACTCTATAAGGGTGGCCTGTAGTAAAGACGAGAAAATAATCCCAACTGATATAAGTATGCCGCCACAATAACCATAAGTTGTGTTGCCGCCTGAATTACCCAGGTTCCCCTACACGGATGTCACCGTGTTCATATGCCTCTGGCATCGCAAACATCCATGGCGACAGTATCTGATTAATTGAGTGAGCAATAAAAAAGTTAAGATACACTTATAACCTTAACAGTAATAAAAAAGTAACATTTAATGAAAATAAAACATTAAAATTTCTGTGAGCAATTTATAATCGTTAAAGACATTATTCAAAACATACAAGAAACTGTTATATCGCCGTTCTAATGATTTAACGAAGTCAAATGTCATATTAAAGAAGTTTAAAAATATATTAAAGAGTCGTTTCAGGTCTCTACATCCGGTCGCTAGTAAAAGATTAATGAGTTTTTGTGTTAGCGATTTTTAAACGTTCCTTTTTTAAATTTGTCGACTTACATCAGTGGTGTAATGTCAAAACATTTATTTTAGACTAGTTGTCCCAGCAAACGTTGAACATATGAATAACATATGAATTAAAAAAGTAGCTATGTCCTTTTCCAAGGTCCAATATATGACTATACCGAAATTCATCAAAATTGGTTCAGCGGTTTAGGCATGAAAGAGTAACAAACAAACACTTTTGCATTTATAATATTAGTTAGGATATAATATATCGTTGGCATACTTACAGAATACGTACGTATGGTGGTACTACATTCAGCGATCAACCCAGATTTCACGGATTTAAATATTATGATGGCATATATGGTAGGGTAGTGGTCAATAACTTTATTATCCAAAATAGCTAAATATAGATGACTATCTGACCCGACAAATATTGTTCTGATATGTAAAAAAACAGAACTTACATACGTTCACCCCTATTCAACCCCCTTCAGGTTTCATTTTTGAGACAAAATGCCTATCTTCCAATATCTAATCTATCTTTAAACTGAAATTCATTAAAATTGGTTAAGCGGTTTACGTGTGAAAACTTAACAGACAGAGTTACTTTCACAATTATATTCGTAATCAGTATACAGTTCCCAATAATTTTTTGATCTGTAAATAGTTCTCAAATGTGTCGTCCGTTACTTATATTGAAAAAAAAATTCTGCGATATACTTTTTTACGTATTAACATTAAACAATAAAATATAAAGTATCTAGTAGGTTTCTACGTAGTACGAGTGAGTATAAGTAGGACTCCAAGCCCGTCTGGATGGCAACCACCCTTGGTCTTAATTTATGCCGGCATAATAACCTTGTGTTGTGATCCGGCATTAGTGACCCAAGTTCCTGTACCCCTATGGAACAACCGATTGTTCGCGGTGCCATTAGCGTTGCAAACATCTATAGGCGACGGTAACTGCTTACTATTAAGTGGGCCGTCAGCCTGTCGGCTCTTCCGCAGCAATAACAAAAAAGAAAAAAAAAAATTTAACAAGTTAGCAAACAATAAATAAATAAATATATTGAGACATTCCCACAACGCCATCTAGTCCCAAACTAAGTTGCATAGCACTTGTATTATGGGTACTAGACAACTGATATATCACATATATACTTTTTTGTTGTAAGTAAATACATATTGCACATAAACACCTAGACGCTGGCCGGGAATCGAACCCATATCCTCCGCAAGCGTACTCACGTGTGTTAGCTATTACGCCAGGAGGTAGTCGTATCGTATAACAATCAATATAAAGTACCGATCAAAAGTTTTTATTATGATTTGTTATTTGTCACTTTTCACACTGACCTTGTTAAATCAGTGCCATGCATTGATGTCATAAAAATGGACGAAAGATAATTAATTAATTATGGAAAAAGCTTATGTTTGAATTAAAAAACAAAATATATAATTTATAAAATATAAAGTTGAATCAAAAGTAAAAATAATAAGCCGATGTTCGTGTTGAAGCAATTAAGCCCCCAACCCAATACATCAAATCCCGTGTAACTATGTAGGAAATAAATTAATTAGCGTCTTAAAATAATACCTCAAACGGCCGACCATAAACAAGCTCACAAACCTCGAACGACGGAGCAATTAATGTCAATTTATCGTCACATATCAACGGGCTGACATCTTTGTTTCGCGCCATTGTCTTTAACATAATGATATTTAGATTAAAAAAAATATCTACTGATTTTAAAATTATTACTATAACAATGTTTCAAATTTTATATTTGTATAATATAACAGTGAATTATTTTTATTTTGGCAAAATATTTAGAATTTTATTTGTTTTAAAATAAGAACGCAGAAATCAAATTAGATGCGTTTTAATAGCTGAAGTTCAGCTGACAGGCAAGCCTACCTGATAGGTGGTAATCGTGGCTTATGCACGTTTACAACACCAAGGGCATTGCCAACTCGTTGCCGATCTCAAAGAAAGGGAACTGGAACCTGGGTTATCAATGCCAGAACACAAAACAAGAAACCACGGGTGATAGTCATCCAAAGGGTACGCTACGGCACGGAAAGCCCTAGTATGCTTATATCAGCTTAATAGATTTTAAATAAATGTTTATGTATTTATGCAATGGGATATATTTGAAGTTATAATAGAATTATTTCAAGACGTAAACTTTTTGCAAATATTATTTAAATGTCTAATCTTCTCTATCAAATTCCGCACATTGTGCATTAAATAAAGGTTTATAGAAGATTCTGCATTAGAGTTACGTTGTTAGAATGTGCCTGTGAAATAATTAAAGAATTGAAGTTAGATGAAGATGTCATAATAGTCGCATCACTATCCGCGATTGGTAGATGAAAAAAATGTCACAGATAATGCTGCATCAGTGATTTGACAACTCAAGATGACTTTATATTGACAGTTACAATAACATATTACCTAGTTCGAATACTTGGCTCCTCGTTAACTATAAATAACAATAAATAGTCTGATAATTAGTCTGTTGAGCGGGCGAAGAGTGAAATATATAAATAAAACGATCAACTTCACTAGTATTTTTAAATGTTTTTGTGAATAGGCTAAGCTTAAACAATTGAGTTACGAATATAGTTTTTTTCATTGCTGAGTAACAGCAGTCACAGTGGCCGCCCACTTAATAGTAAGCAGTTACCGTCGCCTATGGATGTTTGCGATGCTAGGGGTCCACGCTGCTGTCCCTTATGGATAATTATCGTAAATTTAGTATAAAAGAAGGTAGATGAACTGGTTTCCCTTTTGTAGATCAGGCAGACGGCAGGTGCCCTTAAAAAGCAGTCAAATCTATTTGTGTGTTTCTTGTAGTATAAAAGGAAACGTCGAAGCAGTGACCAGTGAATATAATTTAGGTAGCCTTATGACAATAGTTAATTACAGACCCTGGCATGAATTTCATTTTGACAGATGTCAAAGACTACGAATTAGAGGAAAAAAATAAGAAAAAGTGTGTGTGTGTGTGTAATTAATACAAGGCAGAAGTGATATAGAAGTGAAACTTTAGAAAATTAGCCTACGAGAATGCAAAATATTGCATTTCAAACATTTAAAATACAATTATAACATATTATTCAGATACAATGTTTTCACTGTATACTTGTAATGTTTGTCTCTTTATGTTACCGCTTTTTCGTTTCAATAAATTTTCAAATCAACAGTGCTAAAATATAAGTTTCACTTCCATGTCGGAAAGCATGCGGAAATATGTGTTCTAAGACGGATCTATTTAATACTAAGCTGCAGGGATTTGTAATGGCTTTACATACATTTAAAAAGAATAACGGAAAATCCATACTTCTTTCAACAATCCATTCGCTGTCCCATACGCGTTTACAGCTTTTTAATGAACACGTTTAATTTAGAGCCGCTACGTTCAGTTTCATGCTTTCATGTTAATTCTTTATACACCCTTTTTATTTTTTTTTTGTCGCCGCGGTGAATGATTGCGCGGCAGAGAGATTTAGCTAACGAGACTCTGGACGCGTCGCCGATTTATCTTTTCGTAACAAATTTAGAAAATGAGACATCACTAAACGGATCTGTAGGGTTGAGATGTTTAATAGTAAATCTATTTTATTCGACAAAGTTACAGACTCAAGAAAATTTTAAGTATGTTACGTTTTCACGCCTAAACCGCTGAACCAATTTTGAATGTTGGTCTAGAGCAGAGTTCCCCAAACTTTTTTGTGTCGTAGACCCCTTGCCATGTTTTTCCGTGTTGGGTAGACCCCTACTTACCTGATATTGATTTCCTGTAAATTTCTAACTCTAGTGAAGTTTAGTGTTAAAAACTTAAAGTAAAAACACATGTTAATTTATACATTTATTAATTGAATTTAAATTAAAACTACTCAAAATAAAATTTTGTATCTGTTTTGTAAAATATACTTAACATTAAATAAACATAAAATAAATTTTTTACTTCATAGGTACTTTTATAAATAATGTATATGTTTTGATATTATAAGATAGTATGGTGTAAGTAAATAGTTACTATCAGTGTATGTGTTGAGATCCACTATCGTGGACCCCCATTTTCATTTCATGGACACCCAAATTTTTTTTTCGCTGACGTAGACCCCTTGCAGGTTGTCATAGACCCCTAGGGGTCGATATAGACCACTTTAGGAATCACTGGTCTAGAGATAGATTCGACCTTGAAGAAGGGCATAGATTACTTTTTGTCGCGAAAATGAAACTTGAAGGAGATGAAATAGGGGTGAACATACTTAAGTTGTATTTTTTTATATGGCAGAGCGTTTGCCAGATCAGCTATGAGTAGTTGAATAATAAATGGAGAGTAATAGATAACTATTTTTTTTCGTTTTTTAAACGGCATTCCAAAATCATATAGCTAGACTGTTATGAAATTAGAAGAACAATTCTGTGCCAGTTGGTAGAGATCTGTGTGTCTGTGTTTACTTACTATCTCACTTTAAGCATATCAGGGTTCAAATATTTTATCATCTAAGATATTTTGTTTGTTTTGTCCTATATTGTATTTTTTTTGTGTGTTGTGCAATAAAGTATATTCATTCATTCATTCATATTTTTTTACTGTAGGACAGTAGACAGGCTGACGGACCACTAAATGCTATTTATGAATATGTTTGTCGCTTTTCGTTTCATCGAATTTTCAAATCCAAACGGTGCTTGAAGTTTCATTTCAATCATTTTTTCAAAAGTTAAATATATGAGACAACCCTATTTTAAATATATCCTCCACTATACAAACTTATACATTAGAGTGCGTAAGATGTCAAGAGAGCCATTTGAACGGCTAATTTGAATTTATTAAAGAGTACTCAGACTTCTTCGCATTGTTAAATTTGCTATCGACGATTAATGTCTGTTACACGATATTTTTGATAGATCGATAGAATATTGTTTATTTTGACTAGCACAATCGCGACCAACTTCAATTCCCGGCAAAAATTTGAAACGATTATTCCAGTATTTTCTCTGGCGTGTGTACCTATTGATATGTTGTTTCACAGATATTCCATTAAATATTGCTCAAAATACAACTATAACTGCTTAGTTTTCGGATAATCATACCGGTAAGAGGGACTTCCAAAAGGCTTAGTAGCCATTTTGTTAAAATATATTAAAATATGCAAATCTTTAACCTGTTAAACGGGTACATAGGACGAAATATTTCATCATTCAAGAAGTACTGCTGCATCATTGCAGTATGCAATGTTGGTTATATCTAAGTATACATAACCAACATTTTTCGATTTATATACAAAATCATATGTATAAAGTCGAAATAAATAAAATCAATAATTTTAAAACCATTTCCCTTTAATTAATTGAGTAATACACTATTGTCAGATGATATACAATGTTATTCCCCGGTTAACAGGTTAAGGAATTTCGATTCTGTGGAAATATTGAGTTTAATGATTCATTAAATGAAATCTGTTTTTTATGAAACATTATTTTTCCGTCAGCTTTAAATTATTCATAAAGGCTACAACAGAAAAAAAATACATCATTAAAAATGTTTTACAGCTAAGTACTTCAAATATATTTTATATCACCAATAATTATTAAAAAAATCACAACTTTCGGTGTTCAGCCTCTGGGGCCTCCTTGGGATCCACAAGCCTTTATCAAGACCTGTCAAAACGCTTAATAGAGGTCTCCCGGGATCAAAAAGCTGGTTATGTACATATTTAGGGCAAAGGATAGTGTTGCCATCAAACGCGGTAATGCAACCAGCGTTTTGCGAACGTTTCCGACCGAAAGCAATTTGGAATCAATACATTAATTTGTAGTTTTCATAATTTTTTTCATTTAATATATTTAGTATAGTTTTAAAATTAATTTTAGCATATTTCTTGTGTAAATAAAATAAACGTTGTGGTCTGAAAGAAAATGGCGTGACAAAAATTGAGAAAGGTATGCTGAGATGGTTTGGCCATGTCGAGAGAATGAATGAAGAACGATTGACGAAAAAAGTGTATAAGGCGAGTGTGAATGGAAGTGTTGGAAAGGGTAGACCTAGGCGGACGTTTCGAGACCAGATCAGAGACGTCTTGAAAAAAGGCCAGGTCAAGAGTACCCTAAACCGGGCATACCGGCAAAAAGGGCATGTATGAAGGGAATAATGAAAGTGGACGAAGCGAAACAAGTATGTAAGGATCGTAGCAAGTGGAAAGAAGTGGTCTCTGCCTACCTCTACGGGAAAGAGGCGTGATTATATGTATGTATGTATATAAAAAATAAACAAAACAGATGCGTTAAAAAATCATAATATGTTTTCCGATTTTGATTTTAGCACAACAAAAAACAAATTAGCAAGCATTGATATTGCTTATTGCTTGGGTAAGTAATTTGTAAAAAAAAGACTTTATAAATTAGAAAACGAGTAAATGTAGCGAACCCTTAACGTTTAAGAAAATCTTTTTGAAGTGAACGCTTATTATTCCACAGATAATAAATGAATTAACAATAAAATGTTGGTCTGTATTGTAAATAACATTTTTAACATTATTTCGGTGATTTAATACAGAAATACTACTTTAAATGTGTTATTTATATTTTTCAACGACATATAATGGGGTATAATGCACCTCTTGCAAAAGACAGACTGACAGCCCGTTTAATTGTAACCAGTTGCCGTCGTCAATGTTTGTTGGTGTATCTAACACGCGGCCGTTTGCGTAGGGGAATTTGGAACCTGGGTCGCTTATGCCGAAACACAAGGTTATAATGGCGGCATATTTAGAAGATATGGATGGTTTGGTTGGTAGGCTTCGGGCCCTACCACCCTTTACTACTTTACTGCTAGGGTTGTTTCAATCGTCTTTTACGACAGGCCGCCCCGAGCCACAGGGGTCAGTATACTTGCGCCCCTGCAGGGGGAAAATATGGACGATAAATCATGATTGTTACGCACCGTAAGGAAACCTGCATACTGATATCGGTATTTAAGCCAACTCGCCTTGGACGAGCGTGGGGGGTAATTGTCTGTCAGCTGTATATGTTTTACCTTCTAAGCAAAGGCTCTTACAGATTAGGGATAAAAGACCAGATGGGAGTTTAAAATTTATTCACATTTGTTTCTGCAAAGGAGACGTTACCTACTCTCTATCAGTGAGGTGAATCATAAAAGCGAACGTGGGACGAGAGTAATATCGTGTGAGCCTCTAAACTTGCGGGACGGTCGACGTCGACCTCCCCGAAGACCACTCTCTGCGGGCCATGTCCATAACATTGTATGTTCAGTGTCTAGTTTGTGCCATTTAGCTGGTGCTGTGCAACAGTTCCTCCGCGAGCGGATCTGAACCAAACCGGGAAGGTGTGGAATCAAGGTCAGTGCGAATTTCTTTGCCAACTGCAAGGTATCGCATTTCTCTAACCACCGCTCCTCTCCTTCTCCCCTCTTATAGTCCACTGCTCTCGAGCTATCTATTAAACTATGTATTCTCTCCGTGGAGAGACGGTACTGACCCTGCAATCGGAAGCGCCCTGCTGTAAGGCAGCAAAAACATTCTCTACATATGCCGCATTAATAACCTTGTGTTGTGTTCCGGCATTAGTGAACCAGGTTCCTGTGTCCCTACGAGGACGTTAGCGTATTAGAGGTACCTACCCCTGGTGTCACAAACATTATAGGCGACGGTAACTCCTTATTGTTAAGTGAGCCGTAACCTGTCAGCCGTTATACAGCGATAGAAAACAATCTTACAAATTGTAGCCACCGTTTATTAGAGATAAGAAACAGAAAAAAGATTTAGCTCTGAAAAGTCATACATCAACACCACATATCCACGAAGCATCGCCCTCAATTGCATTACATTTCTCGGAAGAGAAGAGGCTTCGGGCGACGATAATAACAGCGTACATATATCGACAGGACAGTACGACCCAAATGGTGACCCACTGAAGTACTGACCCCGTGTCACCAAAAAGTTATTCTTTTAATGTTGTTTATCATTTCAACGATGTATGCCAGTTTTTAAATATGATGAGTAATTGGACCCGCGTTGCCACAATAACAACTAAGTATGTAATTTCGCATGAAATTTTTAGCATTAGATATGACACGGTCTAAATTTGTTTCATCATTTCAGCCGGAAGACGCCCACTGCTGGACAAAGGCCTCCCCCAAAGATCTCCACGATGATCGGTCCTGCGCTGCCCTCATCCAACCTATTCCGGCGATCTTGACCAGATCATCGGTCCATCTTGTGGGGGGCCTACCAACATTGCGTCTTCCGGTACGCGGTCGCCATTCGAGGACTTTTTTGCCCCAACGGCCATCAGTCCTTCGAGCTATGTGATAGATTTGTTTAAATTTTCATAATTAATTCAGAAGAATGTAGATACTTGGTGACTTGTGCTTTCAAAATCTATGTGGTGTCCCTTTTACAAATATAATTATCAAATTAATAAATCAATGAAACAAAAATGTACAGTAATTTGACTCAATGTAATAAATTAAGAAGATAAAAAGTCCGCCACTTGACGCCTTCCCGCGCCATTTGACTCCACGGTGTGCGTCTAACGCCATGTTTGTTTATTTTAAGCATCAATTAATAATAAATACTTTAAAAAAACATATTATGGTTATGTGGTCATTACAGTTCAAACTTTTATCCGTGTTTATTAAAAAAAAACTTTTTGCATTATTAAAAGAGATCGCTTCATTTTCTTCATTTATCCGCACAGAGACGGAGAAAGAAGCCCGTCTGTATGGCGACCACTTTTGGTCTTATGTATGCCGCCATAATAACCTTGTGTTGTGTTCCGGGATTAGTGACCCAAGTTCCTGTACCCTTATGGGACAGCATTGTGTTTGCGATGCCACTGGCGTTGTAAACACCCATAGGCGACGGTAACAGCTAAATTTTAAGTGGGCCGTCAGCCTGTCTACTGTCTTACAGCAATAAAAAAAGTTACACTGGCGTGAAATAACAATTAAAATAGGTTATTAAATATTAATATAAAATAAATACATTTAAGACATTACTACGTCCATTTTCTGAAAGAAGCTTTCAGAAAAGCTTTTGGACGAAAGAAAGCTGATTGTTTGGATTACTGACCATTTAAAAAAAGAATAAAGCTTACGCAATGTGAAAGAGTTGCAATAATAAAAAAGCGTGTTAAAATATTTTAGTTAAAAATTAAATTCTTGTATCTTGTTCACTAGCTGACACCCGCGACTTCATCCGCGTTGCTTAATATTATAAGTATTGACAAAGTTTTCTCCGTGGCTAGAAAACACGCATCAATGAACATGTACCTACTGTTTATAAAAATCGTTTTTTTTTTTTAAATTTTATCTTTATATTATATGAAGATATCGCAACAATTGCGAAAAGGCCGAGTGTCTAAGAAATAAAACTTAGAAAATTTAATTGAAATCTAGGTATCCAATAGTTTTGCCGTGATGCGCGCACAACTGTAGACTATTATATTTATATAGATTGCCATCATAATTTGATGACACAAAATAATGACAATATAATGTATATGTTTATGTATGTACCTAGTCAGGTCATAAATTCTGTCACATGTTTAATGTAAAATAATTGTAACAAGTTTATTCATTATGTAACCATTTATATACCAAAATGAACTTAACAAAACATAGATTCTTATGACATTAAAGTTTATTCAAAATGACCTCCGTGATTTTGAATACAAGCCTTCAATCTGCGCGGCCAGTCCTCTATCGCAGCACGAACGAGGTCCATGTCAATATCGGCGGCTGCCTTAATCAAGGATGTCTTGAGTGACTCCAAATTGGGATGAGGCTTTGAACACGCCTTTTCCTCCAAGTGTTGCCATATCTTGTAATCTAACGGATTCAAATCTGGACTGGAGGAGGGCCAGTCTTCGTGCCGGATGAAGTCGATTTCACGCGCCGCCAGCCAGTCTTGTGTGCTCTTCGCTCTATGAGCTGGCGCCGAATCTTATTGGAATACCCAGTGCCTGTTATTGAACATGGTATGAGAAACAGGTTCCACAAGGTTCGTCAGGACTGTATTTTGATACACAACAGCATTCGTTTTTACAACTGTCTCACAAAAATGTACCTCTGTTAAGCCCCAATAAGAAACTCCCAACCATACCATGAGCGAGGATGGAAAATGACCTCGTTGGACACGCGGAATACGGTTGCTCGCTTCTTCACTACTGTGTGCGTACACCTTATCATTTTGTTTGTTGTAGCTCTCTTTTACGGTAAACATTTTTTCATCCGAAAAAAGAATTTCCCGATATTTTTTTCCCGCGTACCGCTTCAACAAAGCGCGGCATCTCTTCAGTCTCAGGTCCATTAGACGAGCATTCAAACGATGTCCTGTTTTTCTTCGATATGCCCGAAGCCCTAAGTCTTCATTTAACACCCTTTTCACCGTGGTTCTGCTTAACCCCATCTGAAGGGCCAACAGTTTCTGCTTACGTTTGGGATTGCTTTGAATTCGTGCCTTCACAGCTTTTATCACTGCTGGAGTCCTAACAGACCGAGGGCGACCACTTCTTGACCTGTCATCTACACTAGAGTCTTCATTGTATCGTTTGATGGTACGATAAATGAATCTTTTGGTTATATTCAAATTTTTCAGTATGTTAAAAATTTGAATTGGCGCGTAACCGCAACGATGCAACGCAATACCTGCATCACGGTCTTCTTTAAGCGTCCACTCTATATTTAAAAAATGAGTAAAATTCTAAAAGTATACATTTTTATTTTCATGAACAATTCGAGATTCGAATTCAATAAACTTTTTTGTGGCCAGCATTCTAAAAGAAAAGTTTTTACTGTGTGACAATACTTATGACCTGACTAGGTATATGTCTTGATTCCCAGTCTGTGCGGTCGTCAAAATAATCTTTAATGGTCGCTTGATAGCTATTTTAAATTTATTTGTTGAAGGTATCTGAATTCTGTCTGAGATCCTATTGCAAAAAAGTATACCTACTGTGTCCAATAAAACTATACAGAGTTTACTATAATGGGCGGCCTTTTTAAGCGATTCCTTCCAGGTACCTAATTTAAGTATGGCGAAAAATGTTAAGATGACGGCGCGGCGAACATACGCGTATGTGAATGAAGATGAAAGAAGAGAAGAATAATAATATTTTTTAATGCTGTAGTGCAGCAGACAGGCTGACGGTCCGCTTAGAATTTAGCAGTTACCGTCGCCTCTAAGTGTTTGCAACGTCAGTGACATCGCGAACACACTGCTATCCCATAAGGGTACAGGAACTTGGGTCACTAATGCCGAAACACAACACAAGGTTATTATGGCAGCATACTTATGACTAAATGTGGTCGCCATACAGACGGCCCTACCACGTAGCTAGGGTTGTTTTGTCGCTTTTTACGACAGGCCGACCTCGGCCGCAGAGGTTAGTATTCTTTCTCCACCCCTGCACGGATAAAATAGTTTATAAGTTATTTAAGCTGAAATATATTCTCTTTAATTATGCTTTAGTGTTTAAGACCGCACTACTTTTACTACTGCACGTCTTTAATAATAATAATAAGTATTTTTTAATATTAATATTTTATAAAATGAAATGTAAATTATTTTGAAAAATGTAAATAACTAGAAAAGAAAATAAATAAAGAGTACATAATAATAATATTTAGTGACAATTCACACAGCGTCATCTAGTCCCAAACTAAGTAGCACTTGTATTATGGGCCCTAGACAACTGATATACTACTTATATACTTTTTTTTTTGTAAATAAATACATATTATACATAAACACCCAGACGCGAGATGGGAATCGAACCCGTGACCTCCGCAAGCGTACCGAAGTGCGTTATCCGTTACGCCACCGAGATCGTCATCGTCGAGGTCTTTTGTATTATAAATCTTCGTAACCCGATCGTTTTCCACACACAAAGAACTTCTTAATTTTGCGCTACAAATATCGGTTCCTACATTTCCCATCCAGCCCCAACCGAAAACCTTGTAAAGACTCTATCGGTATCTATCGGTCTGGGGGCATTACAGGACTCGTTTGCTTCAGCATCCGTCTGTTCTGCGACAGACGTGAACGGCTCACTGCCATTTCAAGCTTGCGTATGTTAGAAACTATGTCGGTAACTTTCCATTTTATCCATAAGAGGAAGACCCAACATAGCCCACTCCATAGCCTGTTGGGTGACTTGAAATTTGTGGGCCAGTCCCACTGTGTATCCAAGTCTCAGCTTCGTAAGACATTGGACGCATGGATTGAAGACTTTCTTCTTCAAGAATTGCACCAAAAATGGATGTTATAAATTAGGTATAGAAAGTAACAGGTTTTCATTGTACAGGGGCGGAGCGGAGCCCTGGCCGTTATCGTAAAAGACACAACAACCCTAACTTAGTGATAGAGCCCTAGGGTCGTCTGATGACAACCATCTTTGGTCTCTATGTAAGATATGTTGTCATAATAACCTTGTTTTGACTTATGAGGCACAGATTCCAGTTTCATTAGGCGACGGTAACTGAACAGTCAGCCTGTCTGCTTCACAATAATTAAAAAAGTAACATTTCGCCTTTTCCAGCACTCCAAAATCCTGACAAATATTTGAAATAATATAAAACGTTATTTACCTGATTGTTGATAATCATTCTTATCTACAAACTCTTGCGCATCAACACCAGACCCTTCAACATCTACATTCTCTGAATCATCACTCTTCTCATCATCAGAATCATCACCGATCTTGAAATAATCACTGCTTGTAGACGGACTCTCTTCTGGTAATGGTTTCTTTTCAAATTTATCGGACAATAAATTTTCGATCGAAAACGGTAATTTGGTTTCTGATTTTTCTTTTTTCGCGTAGTTTTGTGAAGTTTCGTCAACATTCATTTGTGTTTCTGTATTCATTCCGATTATTTTTTTCAAATATTTGTTTTTTTTCCCTATCCTATCCAATTCTAATATTTAAAAAGTTTTCATGTACCGTTCGAAATTCAAAGCATAGTTCAAATAATCACTTCACAAATAACGTTATGGATTTGACTTCGTGTCGTTGAATTGTATTAAATATAAAAATTAAATTCACTTAATTCACTGATAAATTTATCAATCACTAAAGCGTACTTAAAAATGAAAATTATGTATTTATAAATATTTTTAATATATTCCAATGAACCGTAGTCAATCGAAAAACTGAAACTACTGAGCTACAAACAGTCATTTTCAAAAACATATCTTCTTTTCCAACTACTGCTATAACTATTCCTCTTATTTGTATTGAATTAAGGTTAAAATTTCCATGCACTATCCAGTTTTAAAACTTTGTTGACAATTCTCAAACAGAATGAAGACAAAGTCGGCTCTAATGGGCGTCTTAAGAAATTGACATTTCTCTCTTAAAATTACAGAACAATTTAAGTTGAAATTTCAAAGAAATAAGGTTGATAATCCAAAGGCATGGTTTAAACGATGTAAATAGCTTTCAAAAGAGTGAATTCAGGATTATAATTAGATTCTAACCAATGGGAGCTGAGTGGGCGTGTCTGGATGCGCGAGCGCAGGGTTTGAATATAGAGTGATATACGACCGAGCTCATTAATCGCGATAATTATTTAGTTGGCAGAGTTAATTGGGAACGACATGTGGGTAAGGATGTTTTAGTTTATTATATCATAATTACTTTAGTCTGTAAATGATTTGAGAATGTTATTATTATAGAGTTTAGTTTTAATATTATATAATGACTATACTGAAACTTCGTTAGTTTATATACTTGTAGCGACCCCTCAGGTTGCACAACACATTTTTTAAATTTATTTTGTATTTGTACTTTTTGGTTGTGTAACAAATAGTTTTTTATTCCATTTAGTTATGGCCAACGTAAAAAGACTATATCAATCATGTGATATATATTCACTCTGACAGTCAAGCAGCACTTTTGGTGTTGAATTCAGACCTAATAGCCTCGAAACTCGTCAAAAACTGCATCTTACTTATATACTTTAGGTGAGAAAAATAAAGTAATCCTTCGCTGGATCCCCGGGCATACGGGCAATAAAAAAGCCGATGAACTCGCCCGGATCGGGGCCAAGGGAGCGCAGTACGGACCTGAACCGTGCTGCGGTATACCTAAAAGCCTGATCCAGCTCACCCTTAGGGATCAATGTACCAGTGAATCTCTTAAGCGCTGGAACACAATTCCAGGCCTAAATCACTCCAAGGTGCTAGTAAAAGCCTACAACCGCAAACTTGCGTCTGAAGCACTAGCACTAAACAGGAATCAGCTATGCACCCTAACGAGGGCGCTTACCGGACATTGTTGTATAAACAAGCACCTCAGTATCATAAGGATCAGGGATAGCAAAGTCTGCAGATTCTGTAACGAGGCGGATGAAACGCCTCTGCACCTGCTGTGCTACTGCTGTTCCCTGATGCATAAACGTAATCTCATATTAGGAAAGCATATGCTGGAACCGGATGAGATACGAGCAGCTCCTGCCAAAAAACTGCTCCGTTACATCAACGAGGCAGGCCTTGCCAATGAGCTATAGTAATTGTGGCGATCACAATAGTTCTTCGATCAATAATAGTACTAGATTACGGATCATAGATACTATTTGTGATCGAAGCAATAGTTCATTAAATTGGACGCAGTGATAGGTACTAGGTTAGAACAAACTAGCATAGCCACCTTTCGAAATAATAATAATATGGCCGACGTGATTTCGAAATTATATTCTAAATTCAAAATTTAACAAAAAGATGATGCAATTCGCCCTTCTGGCTCGAGACTTTGTGTCGTCAACATCTCACAATTTTGACAATTTATAACGTGTCCATTCATTGTGATTTTTGTAAACCTTGTCCAGTTCGACCCCTCGAAGACTGCGTATTCACTGCCAACAAAACCCCGTTCGCACCTTCGCCACAGTTCCAAGAAACTCCTCTTTCGATCTCAAGCAGTATTGGGATCGACATCACAAACGATGTGCAGTTTTAGTTATATTCTAGCACAGTCCAATTACCTCAAATATTTTTTAGAATCTAGTTAAACATATTTAGGCAAATGCATTGCCGCCCTCATTTTACGACGACGCTGCCATCTCGCGATTCTTTCATTCAAAATTTCAAAAAGTACACGCGCACGCGTCGCGTCGAGATCCTCAATGTCCGTTGTTCTATTCAAATATTTCAAGAAACTAGCTCAATCGAAAGTAGTTCGTGCCAGTGCCTGCTACAGCCATAGTTGAAGAGCCCCAGCAGCACGCAAGATGAAGTAAATTGTGCATTTGTATTATCGAAATTCTATTCCCGATACCGAACCCATTTAAAATTCTAAACACGTTATTTCGAATTTTAAAATGAGAATCCTATTGACTAATTATATAAGTTAAAAAAATCGCAACGGTACAAAACAATAAAAACAAATGTTACCAATAACAAAACCAATAAATAACTTGGGAGTACAAAAAATCAAAACACGAGCTTCGCCGCCTTTTCGAATGGGCGACATATTTTGTCATAATTAAGGCAGCGGCGCTTACGTTTTTGTGGCCGGATTGATAGATGATAGGTGCCGTTTAAAGTAATAGCGCGGGAAGAGCGAGTTCGATGATGGAATGTGAGGTTCTGTACAAGAGTTATGCAAAAGCAACCAAGTTTATAAATACAAGTGCGAGAACGTAACGAAACTTTAAATCAATGTGGCGCTACAATCATCATCATCATCATCATTTCAGCCGGAAGACGCCCACTGCTGGACAAAGGCCTCCCCCAAAGATCTCCACGATGATCGGTCCTGCGCTGCCCTCATCCAACCTATCCCGGCGATCTTGACCAGATCATCGGTCCATCTTGTGGGGGGCCTACCAACACTGCGTCTTCCGGTACGTGGTCGCCATTCGAGGACTTTTCTGCCCCAACAGCCATCAGTCCTTCGAGCTATGTGCCCAGCCCACTGCCACTTCAGTTTTGCAATCATCCGGGCTATGTCGGTTACTTTGGTTCTCCTGCGAATCTCCTCATTTCTGATTCGATCTCGCAGGGAAACTCCGAGCATAGCCCTCTCCATTGCTCTCTGAGCGACCATGAGCTTTCTCATAAGGCCCATAGTTAGCGACCACGTCTGCGTTCCGTATGTCATCACTGGCAACACACATTGGTTAAAAACCTTCGTCTTGAGACACTGCGGTATTTGGGACGAAAAGATTTTACGGAGCTTCCCGAACGCTGCCCATCCGAGTTGGATTCGACGAGTGACCTCTTTCGCGAAATTGGACCTGCCTAACTGGATCGTTTGACCCAAGTAGACGTATTCGTCAACAATTTCGAAAGTACAGTTCCCAACTGTTACGGGGGTAGGTGCGACATGGACATTAGACATGATCTTCGTCTTGTCCATGTTCATTTTGAGACCTACTCCTTGGGAAGCTGTATTGAGGCCATCAAGCATATGGCTTAAGTCTTCCATGGTTTCAGCCATGATTACGATATCATCTGCGAATCTAAGGTGAGTGATGTACTCACCGTTAATGTTGATGCCCAGTCCGTTCCAGTCCAGAAGCTTGAAGACATCTTCCAACGCAGCAGTGAACAGCATCGGCGATATGACATCGCCTTGTCTAACTCCCCGCTGCAGTCGGATAGGCTTCGAGTTCTGATCCTGGAGACGGACTGACATGGTGGCGTTTTCATACAAACACTTCAACGCTTTGATGTATCGATAATCAATGTGGCACCTCTGGAGAGACTGAAGCACCGCCCAGGTCTCGATCGAATCAAAGGCTTTCTCATAGTCCACGAACGCCAAGCATAGTGGCTGGTTATACTCCTCCGTCTTCTGTATAACCTGCCGCAGCGTATGTATGTGGTCTATGGTGCTAAAACCTTTTCGGAATCCGGCTTGTTCGGGAGGCTGGAAGTCGTCAAATCTGCGCGCGAGACGATTCGTGATGACCCTTGAAAACAGCTTGTAAACATGGCTCAGAAGTGATATCGGTCTAAAGTTCTTCAAAAGGGTTTTGTCGCCCTTTTTGAAGAACAGCACCACTATACTTCCGTGCCAGGCCTGCGGCGTTTTGCCATCGAGGATGACGGAATTAAATAGCTTCTGGAGGATTTTAAGCACAGGAGTACCACCAGCTCTCAGAAGCTCGGCTGTAATTCCATCATCACCCGGCGCCTTGTTGTTTTTAAGCTGTTTAAGGGCCACACTAATCTCGTACAGACTGACGTCTGGGATATCTACGGTGTAGTGTCGGGTTAATTTGGCTCTTGGGTCTTTAGCCTTGTTGTTAACAGGTGCCCGTGTGGTCGTGTATAGCTGTCCGTAGAACTTCTCGACTTCCCTCAAAAGTTCGGGTTTAGACGAAACGACCCTGCCGTCGTCGGTCTTCAGCTTCGTCAGTTGGCTCTGCCCAATAGACAAGTCTCGTGCGAATACTTTAGAGCCCTTGTTACGCTCTATAGCCGCCTTTACACAGTCTGTGTTATGGCGGCGGATATCGCGAGTCAAGGACTTGGAGATCTGTCTATTTAGCTGCCTATACTGGGAAGCATCGTCCGGGGACTGAAGGGTCATTTGACGTTTCACATCCATCAATTTGAGAGTAGAATCTGAGATTTTTCCGGTTCTTTTTGAACGGCTGGCCTTGAAGAATTTAGACCCGGCCGTTTGAACAGCTTCCACGAACCTGTTATTATACTCGTCCACGTCAACGCAGTCACCGAGGCATTCGAAGCGGTTTTGCAATTCGAGTTGAAAGTTTACCGGGTTTTGGATCTGTATGGGTGCAGGTCGGAGCGTAGACTTCACCAGTCGAGACCTCTCCAATTTTGGATTGATATTCAATGTGCCTCTTACTAAGCGGTGATCACTCCCAGTTTTCACCGAATTGATCACAGAGACATCATTGAATATCTGTCTTTTGGTCGACATAATGAAGTCAATCTCATTTTTGGTGGCACCATCGGGACTAATCCAAGTCCATTTGCGTTGTTCTGGCTTCATGAAGAAGGAGTTCATCATATACAGGTCCTCCTTCTCCATGAAGTCGGCCAGCATCTGGCCTCGGGTGTTCCGATTTCCGAACCCAAATTGCCCCACTCTCAACTCATCGCCGCTACGTTTCCCCAATTTTGCGTTGAAGTCTCCCATGACAACGTTAAAGTGGGTTTTAGAAGTGTGGATGGCTGTTGAGATGTCCTCATACATGGCTTCCACCTCCTCGTCAGGATGTGTCGAAGTCGGAGCGTAAACCTGAATGACCTTCAACGAATACCGTTTGGTAATTTTGAGTATTAGGTACGCTACCCTGGTCGAAACACTCCCCACCTCAGTAACGTTGTTCACAAGAGACTTGTGAACGAGAAACCCGACACCACCTTGGGACAGTTGGTCGCCCTCCCGGAAGTAGAGCAGATTTCCGGAATTTAGGATTATTGAGTCCTCTCCCTGTCTTCGGACTTCAGATAACCCCACAACATCCCATCGCAGTCTGCTCAAAACTTCCTCCAGTTCCTCCAACTTTTCGTTGGTCCGCAATGTCTTGACATTGTATGTTGCCAGGGCCAAAGGTCGTCGTTCTTGGTAGCGAATCCGAACCCGGGGATTCTTCGCACCCCCTGCCTACAATAGAATCAGTATTTTAGATGAAAGCGTCAATTCAATAGACATTAGAGTGGGATAGAGAATTTTTGAGTCAACATACTTCAATTCGTCTACAACCGCCACATTCTTAGCATACTAACGCCATTCTGGGGGGTTCTTAAATTGTTGACCCGCCCTTAACCAAAGTCAACCCCTCGGTCAAATCATTTTTATCAAAGAAGGGCTATTACTCTAATAACGAATTTATTGAAGATAAAGCATATGTTATATGCACGCTCTAGGTAATTTTCATTAATTTGATATTTGTAAGTTTACCTAAACTGTACTGTAGACCATCTTGTTTTCTTTGTGTAACAGTCTAATTAATTTTTTTATATGTATTCTGAGCTTGAACATTATTATGAGATTAAAAAAATATATAAATATGTTAAAATTAGATATGTTGCTGGGGAGTTTCTTGCAGCTTCTTCTCCTTGTATAAACATCCAAACACGTTGTGTAGCGGTGGTAACTTTTGTTTATTTTGCAATTGATATTTTGACTTTAAAAAAATGTTCTAGATAGGAATTCATTTTGAATAAAAAACATGCGGGGCAGTCTTTGGGGACTGCTGATAGAAGTGAAAACTAAGTAACTTGTGAATTGTATCGTCGAGTTATTAGATTACTATTTTCGAATTATTTTTTGGTTTATAAAGAAGTGTTTATAATCAAGGATTAAAGTTTAAATTGGTTATTAACACTTCTTTACAAATCAAAAATTGTTCACCCAAAAATTGCACAACGCGCCTAAAGAAGTTTTCACTTCAAAAACTCAACTGTATTTCATTGTTTGGTGACCGGGTTCAGTGTTTCAGAGGGTCACCATTTGGGTTATAAATGAAACAACACCAGGGATGGTTTAGCTGAATCAATACGGAAGCCGTATTGAGTACTGATCCCGTACTGAATTATTTATTTCAAAATTCGTGCTCTTTATATATGAATTGGCTGGGGATCGTCGACCAATCAGAAGCGTTTAAAAAGTAAACAAATGCAGGTGTTTTTACACGATACAAATAATCACAAATTCTTGGAAATTGAATATTTCAACCATGGCTTGACAACAGGATTATCGTTTCCTCGAAATTTGGTCGAGTCCTCGTCCCGCACGCCGCCTCCGCAGGCGACGTTGATACGCGCGTTCGCGCCGTTCGCTTCGCGGTCATTCCCGGCTGAGACGTTGCGCAGTGAGCGTGTGGTCGCGTTGTCGATTTAATATGTACGTTGTTATTATTATCGCCCGAAGTCTCTTCCGAGAAATGTGATCCGGTTGAGGGCGATGCTTCGTGGATAGTACATATGCGACGTGGCCGACGATTATGTATGATGACTTTTCAGAGCTTCCCTGTTCCTTATTAATATGATATGGTGGCTACAATTGTAATAACTTCGCAATTCAAATAGATATGTATAAATAATGCAATGCAATCATTTAAAATTTACATTATTAAATATACCTTAGGTCATTATTAATAAGGTTGGTATTACTGGAGCAAAACTCCGTCTTACAAATCTTACGAATTTTCGATCAGGACACGTGACCTGACGAGAGTTTTTTACCCATCACAAAAAGTGCACAACACCGCTATAGAAGTTTTCACTTCAAAAATGAGTTTAGGTGTACAGCTGGACATGTTTTCAACTCCACCCCCATATGAGATAGTTCTGTTCTCATTACCACTACTTTAACATTGATGTAGGGAACCCTAAAGCCGTAATTAATACAAGTCGGCAGCAGGATTCCGTTTCCGCATATTCATCAGCTATTTGAACCCGTTTTGAACTTTACAGCGTGGCGCTTGTAAATCGTTTCGACCTGACGGATACCGTTGATTTACACGGCTTAATTGCCTACCTTATTTCGCTAGATTTCTCTTTAACATACTTTGACGCTGATCTTTTTTGATTAAAAGAGTCCATAATTATGTAGAGTTATATATCGTTTAGTAGTGTCTAGCTCAGTGGTATTACTGGGAGACCAATCTTCTTTTTATTGCTGAGCTACAACCAGTGGCGGATTTGCAGTCTTGGCCGCCCTAGGCCCCAGGCCATGTAGTAAGTACCAGTACCTAGTCAGGTCATAAATTTTGTCACATGTTTAATGTAAAATAATTGTAACAAGTTTATTCATTATGTAACCATTCATATACCAAAATGAACTTAACAAAACATAGATTCTTATGACATTAAAGTTTATTCAAAATGACCTCCGTGATTTTGAATACAAGCCTTCAATCTGCGCGGCCAGTCGTCTATCGCAGCACGAACGAGGTCCATGTCAATATCGGCGGCTGCCTTAATCAAGGATGTCTTGAGTGACTCCAAATTGGGATGAGGCTTTGAGCACGCCTTTTCCTCCAAGTGTTGCCATATCTTGTAATCTAACGGATTCAAATCTGGACTGGAGGAGGGCCAGTCTTCGTGCCGGATGAAGTCGATTTCACGCGCCGCCAGCCAGTCTTGTGTGCTCTTCGCTCTATGAGCTGGCGCCGAATCTTGTTGGAATACCCAGTGCCTGTTATTGAACATGGTATGAGAAACAGGTTCCACAAGGTTCGTCAGGACTGTATTTTGATACACAACAGCATTCGTTTTTACACCTTTCTCACAAAAATGTACCTCTGTTAAGCCCCAATAAGAAACTCCCAACCATACCATGAGCGAGGATGGAAAATGACCTCGTTGGACACGCGGAATACGGTTGCTCGCTTCTTCACTACTGTGTGCGTACACCTTATTATTTTGTTTGTTGTAGCTCTCTTCTACGGTAAACATTTTTTCATCCGAAAAAAGAATTTCCCGATATTTTTTTCCCGCGTACCGCTTCAACAAAGCGCGGCATCTCTTCAGTCTCAGGTCCATTAGACGAGCATTCAAACGATGTCCTGTTTTTCTTCGATATGCCCGAAGCCCTAAGTCTTCATTTAACACCCTTTTCACCGTGGTTCTGCTTAACCCCATCTGAAGGGCCAACAGTTTCTGCTTACGTTTGGGATTTCTTTGAATTCGTGCCTTCACAGCTTTTATCACTGCTGGAGTCCTAACAGACCGAGGGCGACCACTTCTTGACCTGTCATCTACACTAGAGTCTTCACTGTATCGTTTGATGGTACGATAAAACGAATCTTTTGGTAATATTCAAATTTTTCAGTATGTTAAAAATTTGAATTGGCGCGTAACCGCAACGATGCAACGCAATAACTGCAACACGGTCTTCTTTAAGCGTCCACTCCACATTTAAAAATGAGTAAAATTCTAAAAGTTATACATTTTTATTTTCATGAACAATTCGAAATTCTAATTCAATAAACTTTTTTGTGGCCAGCATTCTAAAAGAAAAGTTTTTACTGTGTGACAATACTTATGACCTGACTAGGTATAAGTGTTAGTTGACATGGGTTATCAGTACTATGAACTGTTGTTCAAATTAATGCAGTAATTTATACGGTTTAAGTATAATTACTGCAGTTTTAAATGTCAACACCTAATATTGTGTAACAGTACGTTTGTTTAACTTACGAACGCACGAGCGAGTGTTTTTAAGGATCGCGCGTATAACAATATTCTTCATATATCACTTATATGTACGAAATAACTTATACGTACATTTTATATGAATGAAATAATTACTTCACATTACATTATCTATATTTTACTTACAAAAAGTACAAAAGTGATTTAGGAAGATTATTGTCATACGATGCGATGCAGTGCGGCCCACCATAATGTGCGCGAGCCTTAAGAATATTTACGTACTTAGAGTTATTTCTTGTTATCATCAGTGAATTTTTTGTCACGATTGGCCGCCCTAGGCCCGGGCCTCCTGGGCCTTAGGGCAAATCCGCCACTGGCTACAACAGACAGGCTGACGTCCCACTTAATAGTTAGGAGTTACCGTCTATGAACGCCTGTCCGTAGGTATATAGGTACAGGAACCTGAGTCACTAATGCCGGAACACAACACAAGGTTATTATGGCGGCATACTTATACACCAGGGGTGGTTGGCATTCAAATGGGCTTGGGACTTTACCACCTAGCTATCTTTAGTGACACGGAGTCACCACTTTGGGTTATAAGATAAACACTAGCAGTTAGTTTCTGAATACTGAATATTTTTTTCTAATAAGCTAAAGCTTTTGTTGTCTCCATTCAACCTCATGGCAGCGGGGACGATCAGCCGTGGCAGCGTGCTCGGATACGCCTCCTGCAAGGTACGTTACCAGCTCGACCACTGCATGGGGACAATTGAGAACTGCCACGAATGGCAAGATTTTTTAATTGGGGTCTATCGGCTTCACCGGTGTACCTATTCTATTCTAAGCTACTACCGTTTCTGAGTGCTTATAGCTGGGGGAAAGAAACGGCGAAACAAACTCCCCCGCAACACATCTATTCTACGCGCTGTCGATCTTTGTACGCAGCGCTCGTGTTTGTTACCTGCCGCCGAGAGGTTCCTAATGATATTATTCTCGTCGCCCGAAAGCTGCTCCGAAATATGTAATGCAGGTGTAGAAGAATGAGGGTGGTGCTACAAGGCGTGGATGGCAGATTCGCGTGACATTTATGTAACCAAACAGCTCTTTTCAGACTTAATCCTTTTTTCTATATGTTTCGTATATCTATCTGTTATACAGTGGCTCTAGTATTCAACCAAATAATTATTGCGAACTATTCGCTCGAATAGTTGCATGCAAGAAATAAGTAGGTAGGTACACGAAATATTTTTATAGAAATTTCTTAAGAAATATTATTCGCAATTTATTTAATATTAATTAATAAAAGATCACCTATTTAGGTGATCTTTTACTAAATGAAGTCATTTTCTAAAGTTTTTCACAAAAAAAAAAACCAGTAAGAATACAAGATAACAGTATATTTTCTAGATATTCAATATTATACGGTGGCTATAAATTAAAGGTCCCGCAGTTTTTCTCGACTATGTGCATATTATAGCATAAAGCCTGGAATACACATGCTACGTCTACGTAGTAGCACATAAGCATGTTAGTTTCGAGCAGATGCTACTTAATAGTATACAATTAGCACGTGTATACGAAAAGAGCATGCTTGTGAACAAGCACGCTACTAAATCGCAGGCCCGTCTATTTGTCGTGCTAGTTAGCACACGGTGTGAGGCGCGGGGCAGAAAGGGGCGGCTCCAAAGTAAGTCTAAACGTATATTCTATGCGAGCATGCTACTTGCTTTGTTTATCACGATGGCTCGATGGGGCGATGACAAAACTTTAAATTTTTTATATTTCATTACCGAAATTATGAGTTTTTATGGAAAGTACGTTCACCACAATACAAAAATAAAATTTTGAGAGAAAATGCGTACCAAAGTTTATAAACTTTTATTTATGAAAGTAATAATATATAACTGAATTTAATTCATTCCGCAAAGAAACGTCCATTTTGAATGCTGATTATGCGAGCATGTGTATCTCACACGTAATAGAAAAAAGCATGCTAGCAATAAGTATGCTTCTGAGGTATGTGCTCTCATGAGCAAATATGCACACTTGGAGAGCATGCTATAAATGAGCATGCTACCAAATAGCAAACAAGCATGCTTTTCTAGTAGCATGTGTATTCCAGGCCTAAATGCCATATACCGAAGGTGAATTAAAATATCGAGAGGATATATGCATACCAGCTAATCCACCCTGGACAGGCGTGATGAGTAAAACTGATTCCTGCGGCCAAGGAAGCCTGTTGTGAATGGCGACATAGCCCCAGTGGAAGAGCTCCAAGCGTGTCTGGATGGCATCAAACCTTATTATCTTAATATGCCACCATAATAACTGTTAATTGGTAATCACAGATTATACATACTCTTTTGATGTCAACTCTGATCTGTTTGGTTTATGTAATATGTTTGAATTACTTTAAATTTGGAATGTCAGTTTTATTTGTTCAGATTGAATTGTGTCATATTTGTTGATTCCGTGAAAATCGCTTGAAGAAGTAACATATCTAGTTATCTGACATAATTTTTGTATTTTATATAAATTTCATAATGATTACCTACGTTTCATCAAAAATAAATTCATAATGTTTAAGTTAAAATAAATAGTTTTCTAATCAGTCCTTATGTGTCTTTTTGGTTTGAAAGTGATCCCATTAGCCACATGTACCATTCAAGACTAACATCGTGTTGTATTCTTTTTTTTTTTTATTTTTTTTTACGGGGTGGGGAAATCCTCATGGACTACCTCCGCCTGGGGAAAGGCGGAGGGGCATGCCGGACTCCTACCGGCTAAAACCACCACCCCGGTGTCTCCTCACACGTGCGCGCGGGGCCGCGGGAATCCAGATTCTTCCGCAGCCCCACACTAGTGCTGGCCCGGTCTGTCCGGGCCTCGTCTCCTGCACGGGGTAGTGAGGTGTTTAACTACCCCGTGCATCGCCTCAGAGGCGCGCGCCGACACCCGCACGCGCCTCCGCCTCGGGTCCATCGAATAGGGGGCGGGGACTTCCCCAAGTCCCTCGCCCCTGGACCCATTCATGGGGGCCGGAAAAGGGCATTATCCGCCCTTCCCCTGCGCCCGGTGCGCCTTCTGCGGCCGGGGAAGGGAGTCGAGATCTCCCTCTCCCGTTCCGCAGTTTCCTTCTGCGACATCACGTCCTCGCAGAAGGACACCACTGCGTCCCACGACTCTGCGCTACCGACCATCCTCCGCACTACGGCCGGCAGCGACAGATCTCCTCCTACTTCATTTGTGAGGACACGGCGCTGCTCCTCCCAAGCTACACACTCGGCGAGTGTGTGTTGCGCCGTGTCCTCCCCGCCGTGGACGCAGTGATGGCACCGAGCGTCCGGCTCCCTGTCTATGCGGCACAGGTACTTGCCGAAGCAGCCGTGCCCCGACAGCACCTGCGTCACCCTAAACGACAGGGAGCCGTGCCTTCTCCCGAGCCAGTCGTCGAGTACTGGCCAGATCGCGCTGCGCCGGCCTCGAGCCCCGTGCCCGCTCTTCCTCGCGCCATCGATATAATGACGCGAGTACTTTCGCCTCTAGGTCCCAGGGCGGGGATCCGGCCAGGACGCAAGCCGCCTCGTAGGAAATCGTGCGATACCCGCGGATGACTCTGACGGCCATCACCCTCTGCGGCTTGCGCAGAATGGCGAGAGTGCTGGCCGTCATGTCTAACGCCCAAACAGGGGCCCCGTACAGGGCCATGGACCGCACGATTCCCACGTACAACCGCCTACAGGCGGCGCTCGGGCCCCCCAAGTTGGGAAGCAACGTCGAAAGCGCGCCCGCTGCACCCATCAGCTTGGGCGCCAGCCGCCGGAAGTGGGACCCAAATTCCCATCGGCTGTCGAGCACCAATCCCAGATACTTCATGGTGGACTCGACAGCTATCCGGGCCCCACTGACCACAATGTGTGATCCCGGCGCCGGCGCACGTCGGGGGCCATGAAACACCATGGCCTCCGACTTGTTAAGGGCCACCTTCAGGCCCAGGCGCCGGATGCGGTTCACCACCTGTGACACCGCAGATCGTGTTGTATTCTGGCTTAAGTGACCCAAGTTTTAGTTCCAGCGAATGACATCATGTTAGCAGTGCTTCTAACAGTTCTGTTAGATTATAAACTCCAGCTAGATTATTCCTGGCAGCTTTTTGATATAAATTTTTCAAAAGTAATATGGCTTTAAGTTCTTTCATGAAATACCTGTTTTATACTTGTATTAAAAAAAATTACTACTTAAAATAATATTTCTTCAAATTTTGTGCCCTGTGAAGGGCTTTGGCCTACATATGTACTTGTAGATATAGCTTGGATTTCAAGAGGCTGATGATGCTGAAAATAGTATATGTATAGCAACATTTTAGGTATCTTACAGTTTAACTGATTCATTACATATTTATAGTTAAATATTCTATTCTATTCAGCACAATAATTTTATGCATTCATTTTCTAAATTTGGTTACACCGAATTTAATTGAATGTATTGCAGTTTGCATAGAGAGAACTGAAACTAAACGAACTAGATTCTGATTATGATGATAAGGTATTAAATTATGCTTTTTAATTCTACCGATAGATTTTCACTTAGAACCTCCTTTATCTCCTTTAGTATAAACTTTTTTTGGTAAGTTACCTCAGATTAACTTGTTCGATTTATACCCATACACGATTTTCAGACACGACCTGAATGCTTTACCTAGCACATACATATCTCCGTGATACATAGAATTTGAGCTGGAGAGAGAGAGCGATCAGGTCAAGGGTCGCTTCCTCTACGCTATACAGCCTTTAGTCCCAAGAAAATCATGGTTTGCCAAACTGTGTTTTAATAAAACAGTCACTTCGTCTAATCCGCATGCGTCTTGGACATACTAGCCTTCCGGTACATCTGCATAAACTTAGCATAGTATCTAGTACTGCCTGTGAATGTGGTGAGAGTTATTGCGATATGAATCATGTTTTCTTTTCCCGTCCTTTATATGACCAGTCTTCCCTATACGAATCTCTAATATCTCTCTCTATTCCTCTTCCTTCTAATATTTACTTACTTCTTAGAGTTAATAGACCCTATTTATATAGTACATTAAATAAATTTATTGTAAATAATAAGATTAGATTGTAGTATAATATTACTTGTTTTCTTTTGTTATATAATTTTTTTAGATATGAAATTAATCTGATTTGTTTTTGTTTAATTCCCGGTATGGTTTTATTTTAATTCGCGCTATACATTTCCCTCATTTTGTTGACAAAATGTGAAATATTTGACACTGGCCCAATTCACGAATGGTGCCGAACCATAATTAAGAAGAATCTTGGTAATGTTGTTTAGTGCTGTCAATGTCACTGTCATATACCGTGTTTTTGACGTGTCCTTTTTGCTTTCGTTCGTTGGACGTGTTTGTGTTTTAAGATTTCTTGTGGTGTTGGATATGTATAGGTCATGGAATGATATTTGGCATAGGATTAGAATCATTGGTGTAAAACATTTTGGTTCCCTGGAACCTGATATTAATTTCTCGAAACCTTGGTTTTGCCGCCATAAGTTTCTGCCTAAAAATGTCACTTCCTCCATTATTCGTTTACGTTTAGGTCATGTTGGTTCTCCAGTTTTTCTGGCTAAAATAAGGGTACGGGACCATTCTTTATGCGAGTGTGGACTTGACGAGGGTACTATTGATCACATTTTTTTCCATTGCCCAAAAATCTCTACTCCCATTTATGAAATTCTTCCTACAGATATCCCTCGCCCTATTAATGTAAATTACATGTTAACTCTTGTCCATACTAAATATATTCTAGTTTTATGTAAGTTTTTGATTAAAAATAGTATTTACTTATAAGTATGTTAATACAATTTATAACAAATAGAAACTGTGTTGTCCTCAGGATTCCAGATAACGTTAGCTTTCGAAACTCCCGCGTTTTAAATTACAGTTTATTTTATTACAACCTGTCACTTTTGTAACTCCGATACTGGCAAAATCGATGCTAGAGGCATTGGAGCCATAACCTTAAGAACTGAACTGAACTGACGTGTTTGTGTTTGTTGTGATTTCGTTAGAAAAGGAATAATAAAAATTTAGCACCCAAATATTTTATAAATATAACCTAAATAATATTTATTAGACTAAATTTATTTAATATGTTATGATATCTATAAATATCGTGAAGAGTACATGTTAACAAGTGAATATCTTTAAATTTCGCCGCGAATATAAAATTTCTTATTTACTCTGAATAGTTACAAGCAACGATGATATTTATTGCTTTTTTATTTCATCGATAAATGAGATAAGAAAACGGATGTGTTTGTGAATAATTGGAATATAATTTAAAATAAAATGCGTGTAAATTTACGAAAAGTTTTGCTTGGTGGTATATGTTTATTAGTGTTATGGGTGCTTGTATCGTATTCTTCATATATAGAAATAAAAAAACCTTCCACTACTAAATATAATATGTTAAACTTAGAGAATAAAATTAATAAATTACAAAATAAATTGGATGAGCAATTGGCGGATAGCAATATATTATTAGAAAAAGTTAGGTCGCACTTAAAAATGAGTAGAAGTAGAAAAAAGGACAACCAAGACACTAAGTATAAGCAAGAAGATGGACATGGTGAGTATTTTTTCTTCATATAATTGTAAGACTGAAGTCCCACACAGAGTTTTTTTTATTGCTGAGAAAAGAACAGCAAACAAGCTGACGGCCCATTTAATAGTGAACAGTTTCCGTCGCCTATGGACTCTTGCCACGCAAAGAATTGCTTCCTCAACTGTAACTCTGGTAGGGCCCCAAGCCTTTCTGGATGGCCACCACCCTTGTTCTATAACTACACCGCCATAATAACCTTGTATTGTGTTCCGGCATTAGTGACCCAAGTTCCTGTACCCTTATGGGAAAGCAGCGTGTTCGCGATGCCACTGGCGTTTCAAACACCTATAGGCAACGTTAACTACTAAATTCTAAGTGGGCCGTCGGCCTGTGGTGTCCTACAGCAATAAAAAAGAACTAAAAATAATATAAGATAAGCTCTTTTCCCACTGACAAACTACTGGTTTGGTGTGACTACTGTGATTGCATTAATTTGTAACATTTAAAGATTAATTAAAAAAATATATACTTGAATTATTCTTAGAACATGCCAGTAGTTTGATAATTAACTAAGAAAAACGCAGACCAGAACTTAACCAGAACCTTAAAGATTCTTTAAAAAAGGTGATATGATTAGAAAAATGGAGATAGACTTTTTGGTGCACCAATCTGAAGATTAGGTATCTTCTTCCTCCTGCCTGGATAAGGATCCCACATTATATGGGGGCGGTACAACATGTTACATGTTGTAATAGTGGTGGCTTAGTATTTAAAACCGCCTGCCTGACATTAACCACTTTTTGGGGAAAAATCTGTCATCCTTTTTATTTAAATTATTTTTATCATTTCACATTGAAAGTAGGACACAAAATTTCACTGTCAATCATCTAATATATCGTCAAGCTACACTTTTATTGGTCTCTTCTTGAGTAAACAACATTTGAGTGTAGTTAGGGCGTGCAGGGTGGCACTTTTGCCGGGTCGCCGACTTCTATGGGGACCGTGCACAATTCACATTTGACAATGACATCACGAGGGCTTCTAAATAGGAAATTCACAGTACCACATCTTCGAATGTTCTTAGTCCTTGACGCTTAAATGCAGACACAGGCATTCTGTTAAGATTGAATGCAGACACAGGCAGCTTGCGCACAATGTGTCCACCTTCACATATTTTGATGGTGGCTCACAGCAATCTTCCTCTTGGCAAGTTAGAGGTCTTGAAACTCGCGGCTTATACTTATCTTCAGATTAGGTCTATGAAGAATTATTGTAATAATAGGTACTGTATTTGACATTTATTTAGCAATAATATTGTCGATCTGTTTAAATTACTTTTTAGATTCATCATGTTAGCTTTAAGTCCCAGTTGCAGCCTAAACTTCTACTTTGTTACCCAGGGCCCTCTTTCAGACTTTTTCTACTCCACTTTGCACATTCTTTGGTGTCCTGCTAGTGAGTCCTTTGGCACGCATAACACCTTATATGACATCTAGATAGCACTTTATAGGTCTCTCCCTCCTGCCTAGGCCCAGGAGGGTAGTATGGCTAGATATTTGTCCCCACATAAATGACTTCTTACGCTATGTGTTAGTTTTTTATATATAAAAAATAAATAAAATAGTATAGGCCAGGTCAAGAGTACCCTAAACCGAAGGGCATGTATGAAGGGAATAATGAAAGTGGACGAAGCGAAACAAGTATGTAAGGATCGTAGCAAGTGGAAAGAAGTGGTCCCTGCCTACCCCTATGGGAAAGAGGCGTGATTATATGTATGTATGTATGTAAAATAGTATATCAATAAAAAATATATTATTTCATATGAATATTTCTTTGTTTAGGTAGGTACTTGACTTTTATATAATGTTAATGCAGGCACCTGCTTGTTGACAGAAGCTAAATACCAAATACAAGGTTTCAGAAATGAATTTTATTTAAAAATATAACTTCTAAAGATACCCTTAAAAATCTTGGTATCATTATTGATAGTGAGTTGTCTTGGAGACCCCACATCTGTGAATGTCGCAAAATGTTTCTATCTTCTAGATCGCTGAAGTGGATTCGAAATTTTCTGCCAATTGCCACCAAGATTATGCTTGCAGAGTATCTTCTACTCCCTATACTTGACTATGTTGATGTCAGCTATCTTTGTTTTTTGGAAGGAAGGCATGACGTACACGAATGGGCGGCGGGGTAGTGTGAAACTCCCTGTGCAATGCGCCTGTACGTCCCCTCCTCTAGGCTGGAGGACGCACGTCGCTGTTATACCCACTAAAACCACCCTGGTGTTCCTTCATACGCCTTAAGTGCCGAGGCCACGGGACGCGATGGATTAGTCAGGCCGCGGCCCCGACAGGCGCTGGCCCACGTTCGCGAGCCTGTTCAAAGCCGGGGGGTGATAAGCCCCCGGCATCTTTCTCACGCAGGGGTGAGCTGGGTGGAGCACCGACGCGCGCTTCTCTCGGCCTTGTGTGTGCGGGCTTCGGTCCTTTCCCAGGGGGCCGCGCCCGCGATCGCTCTCGCCAACCTTCGGTAACGAGTGGCCCTGCGTGAGCAGGAGGGGAGCCTGTCGCGCTCCCTGTCCCTTTCCGCCGCCTCCTTCGCGGACATGCCGTGAGATCTCCCCGGAGCTCCGCCCGCTTTACCTCGATTTCACGAAGTGAAGGGCATAAACCCCGGGCAACGGCTTCCTGACGCCAACGATACAGCGACGTCATAGCTGAGCTTCGAGATCCCACGGCATGGATCCGGCGAGGAGGAAGGCTGCCTCGAAGGACACCGTACGGTATCCTCTGATGGCCCTGACGGCCAGCGTGCGCTGCGGTTTTCGCAGCAACGCAGCGCTTTTGGCCATCAGGTGCTCCGCCCAAACAGGGGCCCCGTAAAGGGGACACCAACTGTATTGATTAAACCTTAGAGCTGATAAATAAACCTATGCGTCTTCAAAACTCTTATATTAGGTTCATTTTTGGATTTCACAAATATGACCTGACCCTAAGAATTATGATAATGATATGATAATAATTTAATATTTGTATACGTGCACGGGTGGATAAATACTAACCTCTGTGGCTGGGGTCGGCCTATCAAGGTTATTATGGCGGCATACTTAAGACCAAAGGTGGTCGCCATCCAGACGGGCTTGAGGCCCTACCACGTAGCTAGGGTGGGCTGTTTTGTCGGCTTTTACGACAGGCCGACCCCGGCCGCAGAGGTTAGTATTCTTTCTCTGCCCCTGCACGGATTTTACTGTCTAGTTATTGTGTTATTCTAAATATAAGCTGTTTTAAAAATGTTAGCAATGAAGTTATCTATCTATGTGTAACTTATTTTATTAGGTAGTTTTCCTTTAGTTTTGAAGTTAAGGTAAACAAAATAACAGCATATTTATTGATAAGCAGTTTAGAATTGTAAATATTGTATGAAATATTATTACACATTAAGAAACAAGCTCAGTCTGCCAATCTATCTTTCAGATATATGCAATACTTTTTTTGCTTATACACAATAATTATGCATTATACATGTATTTGTTCTATGAATAATAATATACTGTGATAATTCATACAATACCTCTTGTTTCAAAGTAAAGAGGGTAGTCCTTGTTTTATGGGTTCCAAATGATAAACAGCTTATTTATTTTTCTTTTGTAAATTAATACATATTATAAAAATCACCTAAAAGGTGTCATTTGTGACCCCAAGATGCCGGTAAAGTTGAAGAGACAGACAGATCTACAAGACCATCATTAGGCCTGTCCTTTTATACGGCTGTGAAGCGTGACCGGTGTTAGAGCGACACAAGCAATAACTGCGTGTCACGGAGATGAATATGCTGCGGTGGATGTGTGGAGTGACGCGGAAGGACCGCGTTATAATAGGAACTCCCGCATTCGCGGCAATCTTCATGTCCGTGACATTGCGGATAAATTGCAGGAGTGTCGGCTCCGTTGGTACGGCCACGTTTTACGGCAACCGGATGTTTACGTGGGAAACAAATGTCTGGCCATGCCGCCTCCGCCGGGCCCCGGCAGGAGGGGTAGACCCAAAAAGTGCTGACTTGACGTTGTAAAGGTTGATATGCGTGCCAATGAGCTCACTACCAGGGATGCTGAAGACCGTGCGAAGTGGAGTAGAGAAAGTCGGAAAGCGGGCCCCGGGCACCGAAACGGAAGTTTAGGTTGCAACCTGGATACAACGCTTAGATGATGATGAATGTCGGCATGCTGATTGTTAAATTAATTTAACTTTTTACATATACAACTGGTTCATGGTCATTTTGGTTTCTATTATTTTCTGAGGGAAAATATGTGTAACTCGACAGTGAGGGAATGCTGTGGGTTTTATTTAGCCAACACTTGGAAAGAGCAATAACGTCATAACTCAGGTTTGTTGTAACTTTTTTTATAGCTAGAGTTCAGCAGACAGGCAAACGTCCCACCCTGGCAGGTGGTCACCGTCGCCTATGGACGTTTGCGTTTTTGGACGCCTTTACTAAGATATTTAATGTCGTATGACCCGTAGGTGTGAAAATAATATCAAATCAATAAGGTTATGTAATACAGGGTGCCAAGTGGCTAATTATCAATGTATACTAAGTTTAAATTAGATATAGGAAATAATGTTAATAGACAAATGTAATAGATGTAAGGAAGTTAAATAAAAAATGTTAGAAACTAAGAAGAATAACAAAATATAAAAAAATTAAGCAAAAGTAGAAGAAGAAACAGATAAATGTATTAGTATAAGTTGATTATCATATGAAATATGAAAAAAAGACAAATAAGAAAAATAAGACCCGGAAGAGATAACTGCTAGGGCAAAAAGGAGTATAAGCAGAAAAAATACCCGTGAGAAATGAAAAATGTAAAAATAAAATTCTGGCTAAACCAGTACTTAGCTAAAACACTAGTTAAAACAGAGCAGTCCAATCTTCTTCATCTATATCTATAAAAATGAATGTTTGTCTGTATGTCTTTTATAGAATCGGAAACTATGTATTTGATCATGTCATGATCTTCAGCAAAGTGTTGTGCATGAGCCCACAAAGGTTTCTGGTACGACCAATCTTTGACAGATGGCGCCACTATCATTCTAATGAATTTCATTTATTGCCGTGACAGTTGAACGTAAGAATTTATGTAAATTGTTATATTAAAATCCATGTTTTAATATTATAGATGTATCTAAAAAGTTTTGCATCTTTGCATAAAAACTCTTTCCTTTATATTACGAACATATTTATCATAGCCAGCTTGATTCGATAATAAAATATTAGTGAAGACGTACTGTTGCCAAGTATCCCAATGATCCCGACAGATATGCCATTAGAATTCAAACGTTTGCAGGTCCCGGTGCGACTCGCATTCGCAATAACTATCAACAAAGCACAAGGACAATCGTTGCAAGTCTGTGGATTAAATTTGGAGAATCCATGCTTCGTACATGGGCAGCTCTATGTGGCCTGCTCACGCGTCGGAAAACTTTCTGATTTATTCGTTTACGCACCAGATGTAAAAATAAGAAATATTGTGTATCCCACCGCTCTTCAATAAATATCGAATTGAAACGAAACGCTACAATGTCACAATTTTTCGACATGAACATAATCAATAAAATTACTCGAAATAAATTCAATATTTGTGTAATGTCTTTCCTTCAAATTTATTTTAGTAAGTAACGTAGCAACGCGCACAGGGTACATACAGCTAGTTATTATAATAAAAAAGACACCTAGGGAGGCAGAGAGCGACCACAGTACTCTGCCATCCCGTTTGATTAAACGGATCGTAGTATTCTTTTTATAGGAAGACATACAAGTGCGTCCTCTGATCCCCATAGTACAGATCGCACGAATCTACCCGTCGGCGATGTCGATGCTGGTGCTCCGAGGGACAACTTTTGCGATTCGTGCCGATGCCGTCGTACGGAGTGCCGACAGTGGATGAACGCACTCGCTCGCTCACTCCGCGTCCTTCATTTCCTCCATTATTTTGGACGCTCCACCGAACACTACGCTACCAATCCGAATGAAAGTGGCGTCGGCAATCCGATCGCTGGTAGTTGCGTCAACAAAACCCGATCGCTGCTGATTCTGTGGATAATCCGTTTGATGAGATGCGTCCGATAAGTGCCCTGTAAACGATCAAATTTGCTTGATAAATTTGTTGGTCAAACTTCACGTTTACATCAAACATTAGCTTAAACGTTCAAACCAAATAATAATAATAATAATCATTTATTTCAGACATTTTTTTTTTATCCATAAGTTATTAGTGGGTTAGTTATTTAATAAAATTCTTAACAGTAAGTTAGAATTGTTAGTAGGCGATTCTAAATTAATCAACACTATATTTTCCCCGTTACAATAGCTATCCAATGCTTCTGAATAGCACAATCGTAGCGGGCTGAAATCATTTTAAGAATGCTGTTGGCGCTGCCACGCAATCGCAGTAGCATTGAGGCCGCTTTTTTCCTGATTAATGCCTTATAACCATCAACCCGGGCATTTACAAACATGGCCGATGCACTGCAATGGCGTGGCAACCCCATAAGCACTCTAAATGCATTGTTGTACTGAACACGCAGGACATTGTAAGCACGACGCGTATAATTAACCCATAAACTACTCGAGTAAAATGTCTGACAAAAAGCTTTGAAAAGAACGATTTTAACTTCTGTAGAGCTGCGAGAAAATCTACGGGCCAGCATATTGCATCGCACCGTCAATGCCCTGCGTTCCCGTTCCATATCAAAATTGTCCTTAAGGTCGTCTGTGATCAATGTCCCAAGTACTTGAATGAGGTGACAACTTTAAGCTGTTTCCCCTCTAGATACGTAGGTGGTATTATGCGAGGCTTATAGCTTCCCGACCCAAAAACCATCACTTCACTTTTCCGCGCATTATAACTGAGACCATGTTTCTTAGCGTATTTCTCACAAATTGATATTAAAATTCTCAAACCATTAATCGAGGGAGCCAGCAGCACCATGTCATCTGCGTAGCTAAGATTGTTAACACATGTATCATCTATGTGGCATCCTACATGTGTGCTGCTGAGTTCCTCGATCAGCCCATTAATGTACAGGTTGAACAGGCCAGGCGAAGTTACCCCCCCCTGCCTCACCCCACATTCCAATCGATATTCATCAGAAAACACATTGCACCACCTCACTTGGTTTATCTGATTACTATACCAGTGTTTTAGAAGTAAAGTACACATGGCTGGCACACCTGTTTCCTCGAGCTTTTTCCATAGCATATCATAACTGACTAAATCAAAAGCTTTTGACAAGTCAAGGAAACAGGCGTAAATAGGTGTTTTTCTATCGGTATAATAACTTATAGTATGCTTAAGGCTTAGAATCGCACTTTCCGTGGACACACCTGACCGAAAACCAAATTGAGCGTCGTGAAGATCTAAGTGCTGCTGGATGTGCCCATTCAATAGATGATCTAGTACTTTAGCAGTTATTGTAGCAAGTGAGATGGGCCTGTAATTAGACTTACTAGATACATCTCCCGTTTTATTCTTTAAAATTGGAACGACAACTGTTTTCATTAGATCCCTAGGTAGGTAACAGTGGTTTATACATAAAGTAAAGAACGTAGCCAGCAATTGCGGTAAGTACTTTCCGCCGTACTTAAAGTGCTCAATGCTAAGGCCATCATGCCCAGGCGATTTACCTCTCCGCATTCGCTTAATTACTGAACTGACATCTTTTGCTGTGAAATGTAATCTTTCGCCGGACATGATAGTCTTATCATCGGCGTCCCCTCTCATGGGCAATATTAGAGGAGACCGCACAATGAAGTGGTTTTTAAAGCTTTTTGCTATATCTTCTACCACACTAATGCCCTCCACGCTAACAGGAATGGTCAACTTAGGACTTATTTTATTTACATTTTTCCAAAAGGATTTAAAATCTTTAGCTTTCCCCTTTAATGCCAAGATATCCATTTTAATTTGATCCTGTCTGTCTTGGCACCACTTCAGCTTAACCTTAAAAACTTTCCTACTTTCGTACATGTTTGTATATATTATGCCACTAGTTGGTTTACCGGCCATTGACCACACTTTAAACTTCAGCCTTGCATCTCTGTGTGCCTCTGCTACATATTTATTCCACCCTATTATGTATCCACCTTTTCTACAACACTTATATTTTGAGGACGCCACAGAAGCATATGTCAGCGTATTTATTATATCTTTATACATTTCATCCACTAAAAGATGATGGTCAGCGCTTAAACAAGGAGTATCGGCGCATGAGGTCATATCAGAAGGATAAATTATATGTTGAAATTTTTGATCACATATTTCACTATATTGTTTTATCTGATTTGAGCCTCTTGCGCCCCACACTACCCTATTACATACTGGGGCATCGACACGGACATCGCATCTTATTTTTATTTCACTAATGTTACACTCGATAACCATAGGAAAATGGTCTGACCAATACACGTCTTTGAGTACATAAACAGATTTTACCGTATTTTGGGCCGATTCAGTGGCAATGCAGTGATCTAACCATCTCCTACACCCGTGAGCCTCACTAATAAATGTATACGTACCAGAGTCTATCCCCAACATATTAATATCCACACAACACCAACTTTGATCTTGACAAAAACTCAATAGCTCATCACAAAATAGTTCTTTGGGGTGTGCGTTAAAATCGCCTAAAATAAACACCGTGTCGCAATCCGTATGGTCCTCGATAACTGAGTTTATTACACTGAGACATTCTGAGAAAGTTGGTAAATTATCATACGAATTAACTGGCATATATACATTACATACTATAAAACATCTTTTATTCGTGTGTATTTTAACAGCACATATACGTGGGTCCTGGCACTCTATAACAGAGACTGATTCAAAAGCACTTTTACGCCATAAAATAGCTACTCCGCCGAAAGGACGTCCCGTTAAAATTTCCTTGGCCGTGTCAACCGCAGACGTGCCCGTCCCCCCAAAATCCTCCTCAATATTACTTATTAAGGGTATATCATGCGGTAGTAACCATGTCTCCTGAAGTGTTATAACATCCATGGTTTTACATAATTCTCTTATTCCCTCCATGGAACGCTTTAGCGACTTGCAATTGAAAGTACATAGATTACAAGTATTATTATTTGTTTTATTATCCATAGTTTAATTATTAATCATGCACAATTATTTATCAATTTTGGACTTTCCGAGCTCTGTCTATTTCTAAAGCTAATAAAGCGCCTAAAGTTTATCCCAGCAGGCCATAATTTGTCATCCAAAAACATATTAAGTTTGTGCCTTGTAACGAGAATTTTAAATGAATTATAGTCTCTTTGTTTTTTAGTTTTTATAAGGAAAAGTGAGACTTTCTCTCTCGTTTTTTCATATATATAGTCAATGATATCTTCTTCGTTGACATTTTTATCGACATTCGACACAAATAACGATACCTTTGATGATGCTGCTTTAAATTTCCCACATTTTTCCTCTTCCGCTTTTCCCATAGTGCTCGTAAACCTGTTTCTGAGCCTTTTTCTCTGTACCGTAATCCATTCCTCGTTTAAACGTGGTTTAGAAAAAGTACTACCAGTATTTAATATCTGCGCGAACGATTGTTTTTCTAAAGCTATATTAGGCATATTTATCTTTTCTTTCATATTATTATCCGATGATTGACAAGAATCAATATTAGCAGGTGGTATTGCCATCCTGCTTACACTCGTGCCCGGCAGTAAGCCGTGCGACCGGTTTGGCGATAAAAGATCGTTCGCTAAACTAGAATGCGTCAAAATGTGAGATGACAATGGCATTGTCGTGCCCTCTTCTTCACGCCGGTTCGCTAATGCTATAGTAGGAGCGAGCGCAATAGTTTGCGTTTGCAATTTCACGTTATGCTCATTATCAATAGTAAGGCCATTGACAATTGACGGTTTTTTGGATAAATCTTTGTGTATCGGTGTCAGAGTTATTGCCGAAGCATTTATACGAGAGTACCCTCCTTCTTTAATAATATCGTCATTCATATTTTGTTGACTTTGAGAACATAATTGTACGCTTTTATTAATCCATTTGCTTTCAATAACTTCAAGATGTTTTTGAGTAATACAACTTTCCTTTAGTTCTTGAATATCGGCCTTTAACCGAACAATATCTTTTAGCAATGCTGTAACATCAACGTGATCGAATGTCACAGGAGGTAGTTTATTTAAATCTCGCGCCACAAATATCGGCATTACATCGGGATCACTTTCCTTAAATACAGTAATTATATCCTCCAAGTCCTTTTGTATTTTGCCGTCCTTTTTTCTGGATATATTTCTTCTGCTTGATTTGACAGAATCAAACAGTAAACCCTTCGCCTTTTCCACTTCAGTAATCGAAAATGCGGAGGAACATATTCGTACCATGCTCTCGTTATCCATGGTGTCTACTTTGTTTTGAACATATGCTAACAGTTCACTTATCACAATATTACAACTAACACATTTCAATGTTTTAGACGTTGTCATATTCGACATCTTCACATTGAACATAAATATACGACCTACCCGCTCGCAGGGTCGCGCGCGAACTGGAACAAACAAAGATCAAACAAATTAGCTTACTTGCCCGAACACTCGATAACAGATGACGCATTTTTGGCGTTGACCTCCATGTTGCCAACACAACGACTGAGATCTTGTTTGACAAACATCACCGTTCACGTTCAAACTTGTTTGTCAAACACGACAACAATCAAAATTTCCATCAAATACGACAAACACGTAGACTGTTTGACAAACACAGCTGCACACTATCAAATAATTTGACAAACACGTAAATTTGTCAAGCAAATTTGATCGTTTACAGGGCGCTATACTTTTACGATGCGAAAACGTGAACGCCTATCTTTATAGAGCATGTTTACACAGAATTTATATTGAAAGTGGGCGTATCAAACAAATTTCTGATAGTGTAAGATTTTATTACATGTTTTCAATGTTTGTAACTCAATATGAATGATAAGGCCTGTATGAAGTTTAAAATAATCAAAATTCCATTAGATTGGTGGTTACCGTCGCCTATAGATGTTTGCAACACCAAAGGCATTACCAGTATACTGCAATTTTATTACAATGTTCACATTACGTAGAGACCTCTAGGTTGGTCTCCTCATGTCATCATCGTCATCTTAGCGTGAAATCCCGGTTGTAACTCAAACTTGCGCTTCGGTACCCAGGGTCTGCTTTCCGACATTTTCTACTCCACTTCGGACTGCCTTCATCCTCCCTGGTAGGGAATCCTCGCTTCTTAAGTCCTTTACGAATTCAACTCAACACTTTTTGGGCCTGCCCCTCCTGCCTCAGAACATTTGTTTCTCACGTAGGTTACCGGTAAGCGGTTGCCGTAAAATGTAGCCATATCAACGAAGGTGACACTCCTGCAATTTATTCGCAATGTCGCGGATATGAAGGCTACCCCGGATGTGGAAGTTCCTAACTTCAACTTCACTCTACGACTTCATTCGCTCTAGCATCGACCACGTTTCACATCCGTATTAAAAGACAGGCCTAACAATGGGTATATGAATCTATCCCTTCAATTTAACCGGCATCTTAAGGTCACAAATGACACCAGTCACCTCACGCCATGTGACCCACGCGGCAGCAAGCAGATGGTCTCCTATTGTACTCGTAATACCAGTTAGCTGCCATCTCTCCTACTTGCTAACATATGTTTAGTTGATAAACTTTGATCTTGTCTTCTTCCTGCCCTTATCACAAACTATGTGGGGTCGGCACAACATGCCCTCTTCTTCCACTCTCCTCTGTTAGCCGTCTTCTCAACATTAACACCTTTTACACAATCTGTACGATGCCGGTCACGGACCCAGATTTCACCGTACAGGAATAAGAGGGACAGCTCGAGAGCAGTAGACTGTATGATAAAGGATGGGATAGGAGCGGTGACTAGAGAGACATTGATGCCTTGCTATGGGCAAAGAAACCCGCACTGACCTTGTTTCCACCCCTTCCCGGTTCGGTTCAGGTCGTTGAGGAACTGTTGCACGGCACCAGCTAAAGTCACGACACTGAACACATTTAATGGCACGGCCAATTAGAGTAACCAGGGAGGTCGAACGTTGACCGTCCCGTCCAGTTAATTATAAAATATCGCACACGGTGCAAAAGGCGGTTATCTCGTCAAACGTTGACACAAGAAGACTTTTTTTCCGTCCCACCCTCGCTTACCATTATTACCTCACCGAGAGTGAGGGTAGATTACAAAAATCAGATGGCGGCATTTCAAATACCCTTTATGCAAGGATCGAACACAATCCATCCATATTAACTATGGTCTATCCCTCCTCTTGTATCCATCCACTCATTTCTAGCATTCTCTTTGTTATATGGCATTCTTCTCTTCGCATTATATGGCCATATCAGTCTAGCCCAGTGGTCGGCAAACGTATTAGCCAAAGAGCCAGAAATGAACATTACAACAATTTAAAAAAAAATGGGAACCATGTCTGCTTGTTTGGTAAACTTTTATTACACTAAATAAAACTAAATTTCATAATCAAGCGCTTGCATCTCCTTGGAAAGTTTGAGTAAGTCAGGTTTGTGTGTTGTTGTTTTTAATTTTAGGCATGATTCGAAGTTCTCATCAATAAGACGACTTCTCAGGTTACTCTTGATAATCTTCATGATAAACAATATAAAATTTTAATGTATACCTATATTTAATATATATCTATCTATCTTTTAACTAAAACAAAAAATTATACATGTTCTCGATTTATACAATAATTTTATAATTTATCAAAATAAGATGTAATTTTTTCTTACTAAGTTTTTTTTAATGAAAATATTATTGCGCCTTCATTGATATTTGTGCCAGAGCCGCACTTAAAGAGCCAAAGAGCCACATGCGGCTCTGGAGCCGCACTTTGCCGACCACTGGTCTAGCCTATTATTTTTCAGCTTCTCAATCAGTATTACCTACTTTCTAAGCTAAGTCGACAAATTTAGATACGGCACAGTTATTTGTTACTAGTTGACACGGCAAACGTTCTACCATATGAATTTAAAAAGAAGTAGCCTATGTCCTTCTATAAGGTCCAGTCTATGACAATACCGAAATTCATCAAAATTGGTTGAAAGCGTAACAAACTCACTTTCGCATTTAGAATATTAGTTAGGATGTACTCGGAATTTGCAAACGTATATCCTGTTATCTGTTTACAATTGAATTTAGAACACGATTTGGTCAACAATGGCGGTTATTGAAGCGATTTGTGTCATATTTACTCGTTGTAATAAATAGCCTTTAAAGTGGGGCACACACATTACATTAGTAATGCGTTTAAACGTGCGGCTTTTTAAATATTTTTAATAGGTATGTTATACAGTCAATCACATTGAGACCTGTCTGTCTTCCGCCTGGATAGTAGGGGAACTCGGGTGGTTTCAAGTTTTGAAGTCAACGCAGTCTTCATTCCCTTCTTTCTACGATCGCCGTCGCCTCCTTCTCAAAAGAGTTTAGTCCGTGGAGGAGACGGTGGAGCGGGAACTGAGATGCCATCTCCCCTCCTACCAACAAAGGACTAGAATACATACGACGACTTCCAGCCACCGTAGACAGTGGGTGGCCTTTCGGGCGTGCTTCTAGCCCGCGCCTATGTCTCTAAATTCCGGATCGAAACAGAAAAGCGACGGAACGGGATCTAGAGGCTCCGAGCTCGAACTGCAAGGTAGCATCGCTTAGCCAAACAAGCCCTCCTTCAAACAAGAAGGTGCTGTGTATGTGCTGAAAACATCGTGAGGAGAACTGCATACCAAGGTCACTGATATGTGTAATCTGCAAATCGGCCTGGACAAGCGTGGCGCGT